>CM075722.1:169681231-169978731 GCA_037974335.1 Prionace glauca | reverse complement strand
GCTGCACTTAACAAACAGTCACGGGATCCTGGACTTTTTTCACCCATCCTGGATCTGAAGATTGGGCGAGAAAGGTGCCAGTCCAACAAGGATAAAAGCACAGTGCACAACTTGGCTGGCACTGCCACTCCTCGGAAACTCCAGCCCGATGTAACTTGAAACATTTCAAATTGATTTGTTCATGTGCCTTCAGAATTGTGAAGCTTTTGTTGCGCTTGAATTCTACAGCCGATTGGGAATGATTGGACTGACCCCATTCTCAGTGTTTGATTTGAGATGCTTCCCCTGGTGTACAAATCCACAGGAAAGAGGAAGCTATATAAAATCACAAATAAAAGACTCTCCGACATTGTGGGACACATGCTCCGAAATTCCAGCTCTGGTTTCACATTGCTCCGTCAGTTTATATAAGTTTAACCTGCACCACCGAGTAAACACTAACCAGGAAACTAGCGTTTCACTGCCTTTGCAAGATTATAGAACTATTTTGCTAATAGGAATATCTCAGTGACAAATACAGTGAGGAAATTCCAGGCCTTTCGATTTTATTCTTATCGATACAAACTCAATGACTCTGGCTCAACAAAACTAGATTTTTCTTTCAACAAAATACTGAATGGTTTGCAAAGAAACTATTTTCTTTATTTTGTGTCTGTATCACTGGTGATATTGCACATTATTCTGGTAAGCGATGGAAAGGGAAAATATAATTAAAACAAAACTTTTCAGTTTCTTTTTCTGAGGAATCTGAGAAGGGATTTTTTTCTATTGGTTAATTTATTTAGAACAAAGAACATAGAAAACTACAGCACAAACAGGCCCTTTGGCCCACAAGTTGCGCCGATCATATCTCTACCTACCAGTCCTATCTATAACCCTCAATCCCATTAATTCCCATGCACTCATCCAGAAGTCTCTTAAAAGACCCCAGCGAGTTCGCCTCCACCACCACCGATGGCAGCCGATTCCACTCATTCACCACCCTCTGAGTGAAAAACTTACCCCTGACATCTCCTCTGTGCCTACCAGCACCTTAAATCTGTGCCTCGTAGCGACCGTTCCAGCCCTGGGAAATAGCCTCTGATAATTCACCCAATCAATACCTCTCAACATCTTATAAACCTCTATCAGGTCACCTCTCATCCTTCGGACAGCCAGGACAGTGAGTGAGATTTTACAAGTCTCGGCAAGTTGTGGGGCTTACAGATAGTGTGACATGAACCCAAGATCCCTGTTGAGACCGTCCTCATGTGTGCGAAAGTTGGCTATCAGTCTCCGCTCAGCGACTCTGCGCTGTCGTGTGTTGTGAAGGCCGCCTTGGAGAATGCTTACCTGAAGATCAGAGGCCGAATGCCCGTGACCACTGAAGTGTTTGCCAACAGGAAGAGAACAGTCTCACCTGGAGATTGCTGAGCAGTGTTCATTCATCCATTGTCGTAGCGTCTGCATGGTCTCTCCAATGTATCATGCCCCAGGACATCCTTTCCTGCAGGGGAGACCATGACTTGATTACTTGTAAAGACTCGCATTCCAACCAATATTTTGTAAATTGAGTTTGTGTCTTTATAAACCCTGTTTGTTAAATGAAATCCCACTCACCTGGTGAAGAAGCAATACTTCAAAAGCTAGTGGCTTTTGCTGCCAAATAAACCTGTTGGACTTTAACCTGGTGTTGTGAGACTTCTTACTGTGTTTATCCCAGTCCAACGCCAACATCTCTATATGCAGGGGAGGTCCTAGAAGATTGGAGAATAGCCAATGTTGTTTCTTTGATTAAGAAAGGTAGCAAGAATAATCCAGGTAATTACAGTCGGTGAGCCAGACATCAGTGGTAGGGAAATTATTGGAGATGATTCTTCAAGAAAGATTTATTCCCACTTGGAAATAAATAGACGTATTAGTGAGAGGCAACATGGTTTTGTGAAGTGGAGGTCGTGTCTCATGAACTTGATTGAGTTTTTTGAGGAAGTGAAGAAGACGATTGATGAGGGTAGGGCAGTAGATGTTGTCGACATGGATTTCAGTAAGGCCTTTGACAGGGTCCCTCATGGCAGGCTGGTGCAGAAGGTGAAGTTGCAGTGGGATCAGAGGTGAGCTGGCAAGGTGGATACAAACTGGCTTGGTCAAAGAAGACAGAGGCTGAAAGTGGAAGGGTGTGTTTCTGAATGGAGGGCTGTGCCTTCATCAGTCGGGGCAATGAGTTTAAAAATTGGCAAGTCATGTTGCAGCTTTATAGAACCTTAGTGAGGCTGCATTTGGAATATAATGTTCAATTCTGGTCACCACACTACCAGAAGGATGTGGAGACTTTGGAGAGAGTAGAGAAAAGATTTACCAGGATGTTGCCCTGGTGAGGAGGGCATTAGCTATGAGGAGAGGTTGGAGAAACTTGGTTTGTTCCCACTGCAGCGACGGAGGTTGAGGGGTGACCTGATAGGAGTCTACAAGATTATGAGGGGCATGGACAGAGTGGATAGTCAGAAGCTTTTTCCCAGCCAATTACAAGGGGGCATGGGTTTAAGGTGCGAGGGGCAAGGTTTAAAGGAGATGTACGAGGGAGATTTTTTACACAGAGAATAGTGGGTGCCTGGAACTCGTTGCCGGGGGTGGTAGAGGAAACGGATACGTTCGTGACATTTAGGGGGCGTCCTGACAAATATCAGATGGGAATAGAGGGATATGGTCCCCGGAATAGTAGAAGGTTTTTGTTAAGTTGGGCAGCATGGCCAGTGCAGGCTTGGAGGGGCCGAAGGGCCTGTTCCTGTGCTGTAATTTCCTTTGTCCTTTTTGTTTGTTCATAACCACGCCCACCCTGCCAACCCACCCTGCCAACCCACCCTGCCAACCCACCCTGCCAACCCACCCTGCCAGCCCACCCTGCCAACCCACCCTGCCAGCCCACCCTGCCAACCCACCCTGCCAGCCCACCCTGCCAGCCCACCCTGCCAGCCCACCCTGCCAGCCCACCCTGCCAGCCCACCCTGCCAACCCACCCTGCCAACCCACCCTGCCAGCCCACCCTGCCAACCCACCCTGCCAACCCACCCTGCCAGCCCACCCTGCCAACCCACCCTGCCAACCCACCCTGCCAGCCCACCCTGCCAGCCCACCCTGGCAACCCACCCTGCCAGCCCACCCTGCCAACCCACCCTGCCAACCCACCCTGCCAGCCCACCCTGCCAACCCACCCTGCCAACCCACCCTGCCAACCCACCCTGCCAGCCCACCCTGCCAACCCACCCTGCCAACCCACCCAGCCAACCCACCCTGCCAGCCCACCCTGCCAACCCACCCTGCCAGCCCACCCTGCCAGCCCACCCAGCCAACCCACCCTGCCAACCCACCCTGCCAGCCCACCCTGCCAACCCACCCTGCCAGCCCACCCTGCCAACCCACCCTGCCAACCCACCCTGCCAACCCACCCTACCAACCCACCCAGCCAACCCACCCTGCCAGCCCACCCTGACAGCCCACCCTGCCAACCCACCCTACCAACCCACCCTGCCAACCCACCCTACCAACCCACCCAGCCAACCCACCCTGCCAACCCACCCTGCCAACCCACCCTGCCAGCCCACCCTGCCAGCCCACCCTGCCAACCCACCCTGACAGCCCACCCTGCCAACCCACCCTGCCAACCCACCCTACCAACCCACCCAGCCAACCCACCCTGCCAACCCACCCTGCCAACCCACCCTGCCAGCCCACCCTGCCAGCCCACCCTGCCAACCCACCCTGCCAACCCACCCTGCCAACCCACCCTACCAACCCACCCAGCCAACCCACCCTGCCAGCCCACCCTGACAGCCCACCCTGCCAACCCACCCTGCCAACCCACCCTGCCAACCCACCCTGCCAACCCACCCTACCAACCCACCCAGCCAACCCACCCTGCCAGCTCACCCAGCCAACCCACCCAGCCAACCCACCCAGCCAACCCACCCAGCCAACCCACCCAGCCAACCCACCCTGCCAACCCACCCTGCCAACCCACCCTGCCAACCCACCCTGCTGATGGCTTATTAAGCCACATTGTGCTAAAAGAATGGGTGCTGTGCCCCAGAATTTATCGACCATCATCTCTGAGTTTCTGATATGATTTCAGAAACTTGACATGTTTATTCCACTGCACACTTAGTGAGTAATCCTGGCACAGGGAGATTCAGGCTTGTACAGGGCATGATTTTCCAGTGATCCAAATGAATAGACAGTAAACTTTTGTGTGAAGTTCGAAATCTCCAGTGTCCGCTACTGGCCTCACCAACTCTGGAGCAGCTTTGGAGAGTTAGAGAGGTCAGGACACAAGTTAAAGTCACTGAATACGTCCTTTTTAAATAAAATATTACATTGTTCATCTGTGAAAGATTTTCTCTTTTGCATTGACTTCTTTACCAGTAACTGTAAATATCTGATTTGCTGATTCAATCAGTTCACTACACTGCTGGGATAATGTTGCTGTTAAAATACTTTTGAAATGAATCTTAACAAGCAACTGTCAACATTTTCATATTAATCCCTGAAAAAATTACCTTCAAGACATCCCCATCCAAATGAGATGATAGAAATGTAGATTTAAATACATCAAATTAAAATATTCTTATCTGTGGACAGCTATTTACTGACATAGGTGGATTCAACAAGACTATCTCTACTCATCAGGCTTATGTTAATTCAGTGTACAAACACCTCAAAATTCATTCCTGGCATACTGACACCCCAGAGAGAATAATGAAGCTAAATGTCTCGAAAAGACATACGAGAAAGTTGTCAGGCAGTTTGCTCTCTCTCAAAAGCTGTTTTTGCTGTCATTGACTCAGACTTTGCAATTTTCACTGATTGTTGAGTTTCGTTGTGTCAGCACAGCCATCACGATAAACCATCACAGTCATAACCAGCCTCTTCCTTTTCAGTTTGCTGAGACTCAGAATGTCTGAAGTAACTTTACCAGCAGAGAAAATGCAGCACAACAGATCTCCATACTCCCGGATTGCATTATAGTTCACAACAAAACTCACTCACACAGGGCACAAACCTCGGAATAAAACTTACTGCTTCAGTCAGAAAGACAGCAGAAAATCACTGCAAGCAAATCATACATTATGGGCAGGAGTTTATGGCCTCACTTGACCTGAGACCGGAAAGTCCCACCTGAGGTTAGCAGACATTCCCATTGTTCATCCCTCACCTACTCCGATCCCGTGGTGGGCAGGGCAGTGGAATTCCGGTGTATCTAACCTTTCATTAGACTTGTCTTTTTCAGCAATAATTTTTATGTTCTACCTGTGGGTCCAAGTCACACTCTGGAGAGCTGAGCTCCACACTCTGGGCTCACTCTCCAGTGTTGTGGTCAGGATGTGCTGCACTGTTTTTCTGAATGGGGCCAGCGGGAATGGAGAATGTGGTGCCCAGCCAAAAACTCCATTTACTGCAGTGGAACTGGAAAATCTCAGCTGTGGGCGAGGTCAGAGACTCCCAGCTAACATCTCCGGTGCTGCTGGTTGTGGGGGCTTGCTTGTTGCAATGTTTCTGACCTGAGAAAGGTTCCAAAACCTCAGAGAAATTCCATTGGCTGTAAAATACTTTGGAGCATCTGAACATTGTGGAAGGAGATTTATCAGTGCAAGTTTTTCCTTTGAATTGCAAACATGACAATAAATATAAGAACAACCAAAATGAATAACTGCAAGGTAGTCATTTGACTAACGAGTGACAGCAGCCTAGGGTATAATGTAGGGAATTCAAAGCAAGCAGGAGAGATCCAGGATCAGAAGGCTGAAACTTCCCCCACACACACTGGTCAGTTTAACCTGGCACTGAGGTGGAAGGCCAGTGGTGAAGAAGGCTTTGGGTTCTGAATGATTCACTCCTGCTATTCCTAATGATCTTAGTTTCAAAATTCCTTCAAACATACATTGGAAATGATAAGATCCAGAGTAAACTAACATCACAGAGTGTAAATAGGTGTGAACGAGTTTAGAGGAATTTAAAAAAACTGAAGCTTCAGATAAAGAGGAATCATCATTGAAAAGGCAACAGTAATATTTTGAGCAGTATGTTCGCTATCAAATTAACCAAAAGGAAAGGTCACTCAGACAGGCCTCTCTCGTTAGCTCCGATTTCCTGATTGATGTCTGCTTCAGAGAGCGAGATGACTTGACCTTTACTGTACTGATGCCGCTTAGAATCTGGTGCCAGGCTCATTAATAGACTGGTCCCTGGCATTGTGTGATTGAAGGTAGCCCTTTGTTGGGTGGGACAGTTGGTGCTGAATTGAATGTGACAATTAAAATACTGTTGGTGAAGTTGCTGTAATGTCAGAACCTCTCCAATCAGGTTTCCAACACAGGACAAAAACAGCCACTATCACCATCGCAGAAATATCCTTATTTACTCTGTTCAGGATAAATCACTACTCATTATTCTGGTCAGTCTGCAGCCTTTAAACACATCATTCTTCAGCAACTCTCTCCAATGCTGCCCACTTCACTGAGACTTCTCTAAGGTGATTTTGTTCTTACACATTTAACCATAGCCATATCTGACAAAGGTTCATCCATGCTCGAAATGTTGGCTCTATTCTCTCTCCACAGATGCTGTCAGAACTGCTCAGATTTTCTGTTTTTGTCTCAGATTCCAGCATCCACAATATTTTGCTTTTAACTATCGCCAGATGTTCTGCTGTCATTGCTTGGAGTCCCACAGGGATAAATCTTCTAAACTCTCCTGATGGGTGGATAGATCATTTAACATGTCCAAGGCATGGGCAATTGGAAACATAACACAAATATTTACAGGGGTGAGATGGAATTCATTAGTTTAATGTTATTATCCAATTCAGCTTAGCAATATTCTACTTGAGATATAGTGGCATAAAAATTAGACTTTTTTGTACAAACCTCATCTGACAATACCAGATTCAGGCTGGAATCTTTGGCCGTTCTTGCCAATGGGATTCTGTAATTGTGCCAGCAGAGTACCCCCTGCCATGTGTTCCCCGGCCACTTGGGGTGGCTTTATTGGGAATTCCCACTGACCATGTCCAGGGAATGGCACACTGCCGACCATCACTGCCAAAACACCGAGGGAAAACCAGAGAATCTCACCATCAAAGTCAGTTGTTGGAAAATTAATGACTGGATGAGAGCAGCTCCAACAACACTCAAGGAACCCAACACCGTCCAGGGCAAAGCATCTTGACTGGGCCACATTCACCATCTGAAACATTCACTCTGAACACAGATGCACTAAAGCAGCATCATCCACAAGATGGACTGCAACAACTCACTAAGCCTCCTATAACAGCACGTTCCAAACCCACTATGGACAAGGGCAGTGGACCATCACTATCACGGTAACCACAGAAAATGGCTCATCTTCAAAGACTGAAAATGTTCTGGAAGAATTTCAGATCAGAAGATCAGATTAAAAGGTTAATGCAGGATTCCGATTGCTGATCTTGGTAAAGAGATATTTTACAGGAGAGAAGGCATTTCAGCAGATTTAAAGAAGCTGATAAGATTTAGGGAATGTGTACAAAAGCAGTCACATGATATTTTATTACTGAGAAAAAACATGCATGGAAAACTGTTTAAAAGTTAGGTTTGAATTTACTTTGAGAAGAAGAGGGACCAATTCCTGGTGAAAAGAAGGCAGCAGTTTGTTTACAGCCCACAGCCCGAATAGAATCGCTGCAAGTTCTCTACACACTGGGATTGAGGATCTATGAATGGCCCTCAAACCCCCTGCAGTGCGATTACTGGGCAGATCAGTGTATAACCCAAAACCGTTTCAGCAACTCCATCACCTTCCCTATCCCCGTGAACCATTGACCTTTAATCTCTGGCAGCATTCCACCTCTGGCTGAGTGTTCCTTGTTTTCTTTCGTTGCATGTGAGTGTGTGTGTGTGTGTGTGTGTGAGTGTGTGTGTGTGTGTGTGTGTCACTACTTCAGGACATACAGAAATTTTTAAACAGCCAATGATGTACTTTTTGGAAGCGTAGTCACTGTTATAATGCAGGAAACATGGGAACCAATTTGTGCACAGCAAGCTCCCACAAATGTGGCAATGATCAGATAATCTGTCCTTGAGGAAAGACAGTGTCCTTATTTCCTGATTTAATGCTTAACCTAAAAGATGCAAATTTCAGTTTCCCAGGTATATTGTTCTTTAATTACTGCCTCTGTAAAATGCTTCTGAAATCAACAGCAAAAAGCAAGTGAAATTATTCCACCAATTAAGCTGATTTAAAATAAAACATTTAACAGTCGATTTGGTATCTTAGCTGCCACAGGAGAACATTAGTATAACTGGACCGGAAAATTTAGCAAAAAACGTTTTCCAAAAAAAATGCTTGTTGATCTGACTCTGAAATGAGACCCAGAGTGAGGATATTGTCAGTTTAACACTGGGTTTGTTGTTTCAGAAGTTACGTTTTGTACGTCACGACTATCCAGAACGTGAACCAATGTGTGACACATCACATGTGGACCTATTAATAAGGACAATAATCAAATCTTCATTCTAAAGACTGTTCAATACCTGATGCCAAGTGAGTGTGTGAGTGATGTGTGGCAGCTCCTTGGCTCAGTGTCAGGTATTGATTCACCTTGAGCAATTTCCTTGGCATTTGTGGTTTTCCACAGCTCTTCCACTCCTGGGGCAGGTCCCAAATCCCCCTCAGCGAGAACAGGAACTGCTGTTCCCCTGAGCCACACACAAGCCAACTGAATGGACCCAGCCCCAACCTAATGAGTCTCTGTGTTTGCAATGGATTCAGTCTCCTCTCACAGTTTTATCTGCCTGTCTACCTGACAATGTTTTCATACGACAGGTGGCACATCAGAGATTACCTTTTGACATTCCAGGACAGATCACCAGGAACACATGTGCAACTCTACAAAAGTCAGACTCAAAACTTAAAAGATCATTTTGGATAACACTGAATGAAGAGTGCACTTTTATTTTGGCCGTGATTGCAATGGTGTTGAAACTCTGGCTGTTTATCCAAATCAAATCAGGAACAGTAGTTGTGTAAAATACACACTGAACTGAAGAGGGAAAAATAAACACGGCAGAGACATCGAATTTCCATTGCAACAATTTTAATCAGCTCCAACCACTTAGGCAGCTGATTAGAGAAACTGATTAGAATTGGGTCTGTTGTTGATTAACCTTGGATTAAATCTCTGGTTTCTTGCAAAAGGTTTATTGATGGGTCATGAATGAGATAATCTAGTACCTTCTTAGAGTTTAGTCATTTGAATAGGTCCCACTAAATGTGAGGGAAACATTGAAAAGGAAACAGTTTGTGAAGTGGAAATAGACAAGTGGAGATTGTATTGGAATGATTTTGTCTTACTTTTATCTGAGAACAGATTAGGGTATAATTGTTAGGATTTAATTTGATTATCCCCAATAGTTAAAGATTGGATGTGGGATTTTATGGTCTGTCACACTGGATACAGGCTGTGAAATTCAGCTGCTTGTTTAAAAATCCATTGACCATAAAATTCTATCAGCATTAAACTCTGCCCTTGGGGACTGAGCTTGACTTCAAACAAATTTCCTCCCAGAGTTAAGTAAAGCCCCATTAATAGATGTGGTTTCCTCAGCTGTTACTACATGTGCCCCTCAAGGGGTCAGAGTTCAAACCCCAATTGAGAAGTTGACGTTTGGTACTGCACAGAGAGAGGACATCCTGAGCAAATGTCCGGGAGTTCGGAGCAAACATCACCTGGTTGTTCAGGCTGATATTAAGGGACCAAAATTAAATATCACTGCACTCACTTTGTGCATTAAACCAAGTGCAATTCTATCAAAATTATCACATGAAGCCCTGCACTGTCAGATTAAGATCCTGGGTCACTTGGAATTTTGGTCATGCCTCCAATCTCCATTCCCAGGCCTTTTCCTCAATCTATTCCAGATTCCTTCAACTCTCTAATCCTCCCCTAACTCCTGACACTTTCTTTTTGAAGTTGCAAATATCTTTCTTGTCCCCCAGCAGCATCCCTGAGTTTTCCTCTCTCCATCTGGAGGCAGTCTCCGTCCCACCACCCCCCCCAACCCTTCCGTCCCATAGCATCTGCCTCATGATGATGAGGACAGGAGGGCTGGAAACAGTGTAGGGATTGACACTTACATGAGTATCGTCATCTTGCTATACAGAACTTTTAAGTTCTTTTAAGAGACTTCTGGATGAGTACATGGGACTTAGTAAGATTGAGGGTTATAGGTAAGCCTAGTAGGTAGAGATATGTTTGGCGCAACTTGTGGGCTGAAGGGCCTGTTTGTGCTGTAGTTTTTCTATGTTCTAGAATTGCCAGGTCAGAGATTCTTCCTGCCAACCTTGCCCCCAAAAGTACTTTTGTCAGATTTTGGTGGGCTTAGACACAAGGAGCTAAACAGCCGCCTTCACTGGCACGTTATTGGATGATTCTAACAATGGAGGCTTTCTCCAGTGGGTTTGACTTCAGTGGTGAACTGGTATTAAAGACAAAGAGGTTGGAGTTTTAGGCTAAAAGTTAGGGGTGAATTGATGCACAAGAGAAATACAAAGTGAGTGATTTGTTTGGTCAAAAGTCAAGGCTCAACTTTTATGTGAGATCAACTGTTACACTCGTCTATCCAGTAAAATCAAAACAAACCCATTTTCTCTTAGTTTAAAGAAAAGGTTGTATTCCAATGGAATGAACATTGTTTCAACACTTGTTGTTCTCTCATTCAGCCTCAGTTCTCCATAATCCTGGAAGATATATTAGAATGTAAGGATTCCTTCTCTCAAACTAAATCAGTGCCACATATTAATTAGTACAAATGCAATCCTCCATTTAATTACAAGTGTTAATCAACCTGTATCAACTCTGAAGAGTATGAAGGCAGACTAATTATGTTTTAATCATCATTCAGGAGTACTAATTTCAACTTTGCTTCATTTGTTAATAAATATAATCAAAAATGTTATAATTACCCATCAGTGAGAAAAGCAATTTTTTTTTGCTGCCCAGATTTAAATTCCTTCAGCAATTTACGGTGGAATTAACGTCAGTTGCTGGGCTCAGGAGCTGAACAGAACCATTGAACTTAAAAATTCCAAGCGTTCTTCTGAAAATCTGTCATTCACCTCCTCCACTAACACACACTGACATGAGAAGCTGCCAGGACTGTGACCCTCGCTGGATTCAGCAAACAACAATGACTGAATCAAAGCCAAAAGAGTCACCCAGGAAGGGAAATGACAGGATTGGTTAGAGCTGTCAATCATAAAATATAAATCAATGCACTGTATCACAGATGTTCAATTAAAATCACAACAATAATATCATCATGCATTGATGTATCACCTCACTAACACCACTGAATGCTCCAAGTCACTTCATGTTCCCCGAATATTATCAGGTATTAATTGAGACTGAACAGAAGAGGGAGTTATTCGGACAGTTGACCAAGGGATTTGGCTTCAAAGGTTGATTTTAAGGAGCATCCTAAAGAGCAACAACTGAGTTGTGAAGCAGAGGTTTAGGGAAGGATTTCTAAAGGTTCAGCCCTGAAGGTTGGTATGTATGTTGGACATGCCCCAGGTGATCCAGGGCCTGGACAGTCTTGTGCTTGGAGATAAACATGTAATAAACTGTTCTGTTAGTTGGCTATCGCTGACCTTACGGTCTTCAATATTACAGCCTCTGACATAATAAAGATGAAAACTATCAAACATGGAGCAAAGAAGAATGTGTGAAATGTCAGGGCTAAGGATATAATTGTTTAATTTGCAATTATAGTTATATAATATGAATTTTATAGTTTTTCTCAAATGCACAAATAATTGATCAGTATTTTAACTATAGCTCGAAATACATTTACTTATTCATTATGATGTTAATAAAATGTTCTAAACATTTCACTGAAATCATCTGGAATGTTCAATTAAAATGCTGAAATTAAATTAATAAATCACATGACATTAATCGGCTTTCACTCAAATCACGTTAGTCAATATAACTAAGCTTAGAGTTTAATATTTGTTACCAAATCAATGTAGAATGGTCACAATGCAAATTACCACAACTGTGACATTCACGTCATGGTTTAGCTTTTATTATTGTTTCAAATAAAGGTGTGGTCAGAAAGAGCTATCCTGTGAGTGTAGAATGGCCACAAGTTGCTGAACAATTTGTGTCACTCTATAACTAAACCTCCCAAAAACATTACCTCGCCATCAATCTCCTCGGCCGCCACAGGACGCCAGTGGATTTATGACCCAAATATGAATGAATTTGACATTAATTTACAGCAGGTAGCTTTGTATATAGAGACCATGTTAATGATGTGATTAATGATCCTGATATGAAAGTTAACCTTGAAGGCTCAAAAAGGGACTAGTTGAAACTGTGAAGTCTAATTCCAGTAAAAAGTCTGACAATACCAGGTTTTAGTCTAACCGATTTATTTGATAATATTCTCACAAGCTTTCGAGGGGGCTGCCCCTTCGTCAGGTGAATGGAGAGTTCTCAACCTGCTGTTGTCAGACTTTTTACTGTGTTTACGCCAGTCCAACGCCGGCATACCCACATCAAGTCTAATTCCGACAGGTAACATTTAAACCTGTTTCTTTCAGTTTCTCTGTTTCACCATTGTGGCACAATGGTGAGTGTCGCTAAAGCTCTGAATTCGAGTCCCAGCCCAGGCCAAAACAAGTCTGTCTAGAACCCAGCCAGAATAGTTGGTTATTAATTGACAAAAGTTGCAGCAGGACATAGATAGGATGCAGGACTGGGCGGAGAAGTGGCAGATGGACTTCAACACGGATAAATATGTAGTCGTCCATTTTGGCAGAACCAACGGGATGAACGAGTACACTATCAAGGGCAGGAGTCTTAGTAGCGTTGAAGAGCAGAAGGATCTCGGGGTCCGGGTCCACAGGACTCTTAAATCGGCCTCGCAGGTGGAGGAGGTGGTCAAGAAGGCGTATGGTGTACTGGCCTTCATTAATCGAGGGATTGAGTTTAGGAGTCGGGAGGTAATGCTGCAACTTTACAGGACCCTCGTCAGGCCTCATTTGGAGTACTGTGCGCAGTTCTGGTCGCCTCACTATAGGAAAGACGTAGAAGCTATTGAAAGGGTGCAGAGGAGATTTACAAGGATGTTGCCTGGACTGGGAGGCATGCCTTATGAAGATAGGTTGAGGGAGCTGGGACTTTTTTCCCTAGAGAGGCGAAGGTTGAGAGGCGACCTGATAGAGGTTTATAAAATGTTGAGAGGAATAGATAGGGTGGACTCTCAGAGGCTATTTCCCCGGGTTGAAATGGTCGCTACGAGAGGACACAGATTTAAGGTGCGGGGAGGAAAGTACAGAGGTGATGTTAGGGGTAAGTTTTTCACTCAGAGGGTGGTGAGTGAATGGAATCGGCTGTCGTCATCGGTGGTGGAGGCGAACTCGCTGGGGTCTTTTAAAAGACTTCTGGATGAGTATATGGGGTTTAATGGGATTGGGGGTTATAGATAGGTCTATAGATTGGTGGGGTTGATATGATCGGCGCAACTCGAGGGCCGAAGGGCCTGTTTGTGCTGTAATGTTCTATGTTCTATGTTCTATGTTAATAATTCCAGTAGACACCAATAGCAGGTGGTAAGAGCAGAAAATCATTTCTTGATGGAAAGAAAGTTACAGCCTCAACCATCAATATCCAAAGCTCCAGGTTACAACATACATAGAAAAATGCCTCAACAACTTAGACCCCCAACTGACCTATAACACATCAACACCACTTTTCCTTTCTGTCTCTTTCTCTTTCTCTTCATCCAATCTTTCTTTTCCTCAATTGTTTCAGATTTTTAAAAAAATTCATTTGTGAGACAGAGGCATCACTAACTGGGCCAGCATTCATTGCCCATGCCTTGAACTGAGTGGCTTGCTAGACCACTTCAGAGGGTAGTTGAGAGTCATCTACATTGCTGTGGTTCTGGGGTCACATGTAAGCCAGACCAGATAAGGTCAGATTTCCTTCCCTAAAGGACATTAGTGAACCAGATGGATTTTTTCCAACAATTGACAGTGGTTTCATGGTCATCATTCGATTCTTAATTCTAGGTGTTGTTTTTATTGAATTCAAATTCCAAAATCTGCTGTGGTGGGATTCAAACCCAGGTCCCCCAGAACATTAGTTGAGTTTGTGGATTGATAGGCTGGCAATAATCCCAGTAGGTCATCACCATTCATAATTCAGGTGAAGTACATCTGTAATACAGAAAGGCTTTTCAATCATTGTGAGTGGTTCTATTTCTCTTTCTTCAATGCAGCTTAAAATAACAAGTCAATCATGCACGTATCTCCAAAGATTTCCAAATGAAGGGACATTCAGTCAACACATCAATGAGGAAAAGCTCACAAACTTCCACAAATGGCTGAAGGTTATTAAACTCAGTTCCTATGAAAATCTCATTGAGACTCTTCCTGATCACCAGCCTCAATTATCACTTCCTGAAGAGTAAAGAAAATCATGACCAGGGGTTTTATAAATACAACATCGTAGAAATTCAACTTCATTGTTCCCTATTCCTGGGCACAAGCCTCAGAGCTATCAATCTTCAAGATAAGAACATAAGAACATAAGAAATAGGAGCAGGAGTAGGCCATCTAGCCCTTCGAGCCTGCCCCGCCATTCAATAAGATCATGGCTGATCTGTCGTGGATCAGTTCCACATTCCTGCCCTCTCCCCATAACTCTTAATCCCCTTGCCTATCAAAAACCTATCAACCCGCATCTTAAATATATTTAGCGAGGCAGCCTCCACCACCTCAACGGGCAGAGAATTCCAGAGATTCACCACCCTTTGAGTGAAGAAGTTCCTCCTCAACTCTGTTCTAAACCACCCCCCCTTTATCTTGAGACTATGCCCTCTAGTCCTACTGTCCTTTCTGAGCGGGAAGAGTCTCTCCACCTCTATCCTATCCATCCCATTCAGCATCTTAAACGTCTCAATGAGTTCTCCCCTCATTCTTCTAAACTCTAACGAGTACAAACCTAGTTTATTCAGATTTCTTTATGTGATCCTAAACTTTAATGTAGAGTAAGGCTAACTGATGCCTTTGGCTTTTGGAATGTCTCCTTATTTCAGCCTAAAAATCAGTTTCTGCCCGAGGCCCTTCCTTGCTCTCCTAGTGGGCTTTTTCTATATTGGAAACGAGTGCTCGCTGCAAATAGACCTGGTCACACATTGATTATTTTATTTTCAGCTGAGATGATTTTGGAAAGCCAAGAGTTTACAGTTTTGGAATTCTTGATTCTCTGGCCATCCAGTTTGCATCCAACTTCTATCAAACTTCATGATAGAAGAAAGAAATGTTTGATTCAGTGTGGTCGAAAATAATCTTGTATAGTATCACGGAACAAGAGAGAAGGAATTACAGCCCATTTCACACTCTGTCCAAATGATTTTTCCATTGAAGTCACTGAGAAAGAGAATCAGCTGGAGTGTAAAACCGGTTACTGATTCACTACCATCTATTTTGCTTCTGCTGAGAGAAATTTCTACCTAGCGTTCATTACTTCTCCGTCCCAGTTGTCTGTTATATACTCCCTGTTTACCATTCTCTTTCATGTGTGTGTTACACCGCTGTCTGCAAACTTGGCAGCTTTGTTATTTATGTTCCCCATTGAATTTCTCATTTCATACCTGAATGCTCACAAATCTGCTGTAAAATGAGTGATTTCAGATCGTAGATTTTGATCTGTGCCAGAAAAAATCGGGGGTGCTCTGCCACTGCTGATCCACGCGAATGGAATGGTATCATGTCATTTTTAATTCTGGCTTCACACCATCATCTTTCTGAAGCAGAGTGCTGATTCTTAATGTTTCTCTTCACCTTTACTGCATCCCAATTTCTAACACATTTAACCCCTTCTCAGTTAATGGGGTCAAATGAAATTGCAACTGGAAATGGGAACTGGAAATGGAAATTGAATATAAAAGTAGGGAGGTCTTGCTGCGGTTGTATAGGGCATTGGTGAGGCCGCAGCTGGAGTACTGTGTGCAGTTTTGGGCGCCGTACTTACGCAAGGATATTTTGGCCTTGGAGGGAGTGCAGAAGAGGTTTACTAGGCTGATATCGGAGTTGAGGGGGTTGAGCTATGAGGAGAGGCTGAATAAACTGGGCTTGTACTCGTTAGAGTTTAGAAGAATGAGGGGAGATCTCATTGAGACGTATAAGATGATGAATGGGATGGATAGGATAGAGGTGGAGAGGCTCTTCCTGCTCAGAAAGGACAGTAGGACTAGGGAGCACAGCCTCAAGATAAAGGGGGGGCGGTTTAGAATGGAGTTGAGGAAGAACTTCTTCACTCAAAGGGTGGTGAATCTCTGGAATTCTCTGCCCGTTGAAGTGGTGGAGGCTGCCTCGCTAAATATTTTTAAGACGCGGGTTGATGGGTTTTTGATAAGAGAGGGGATTAAGGGAGAGGGCGGGAAAGTGGAACTGAGCCACGACAGATCAGCTATGATCTTATTGAATGGCGGGGCAGGCTCGAAGGGCCAGATGGCCTACTCCTGCTCCTATTTTTTATGTTCTTATGAACTAAAGACTATAAATGATGGAAATACACAAATTCAGTAATGTTTTATGTGTAGAACCAAATGTGGTTTGAATTCAGGACGTTTATCCAAAATATTAATCTGTCTTTTCCTTTAACAAACCGATGATAAGGCTACTGCATACTTTTGGCATGTTCTTGTATTTATTTTCAGTTGGTGGTTCTCAGATACCCAGCATGATGGCACAGTGGTTAGCGCTGCTGCCTCACAGTGCCAGGAATTTCCCTGGCTTGGATCATTGTCTGTGTGGAGTTTGCACATTCTCCCCATGTCTGTGTGGGTTTCCTCCGGGTGCTCTGCGTTGCCTCCCACATTCTGAAAGATGCGCTGGTTGGATACATTGACCCAACCAAGTGCCGGAATGAGGCGACTAGGGGAATTTCACAGTAACTTCATTGCAATGTTAATGTAAGTCTTACTTGCGACTAACAAATAAACGTTACTTTAAAAAAAGTTGCATGATGACAGCACAAGAACTATAATATCCCAGAATGTTAATTGTACAACCTGATTGCAGAATTAGTGTCCAGTTATTGATTCCATTTTTAAGGATTTCTGTACCACTTTTTTCTCTTTCTTTGCCTTTTATTTCTAGAATCTTAATTGGTGAATTCCTGTTGACATCGGATTTCCAATTTTCCTGCAATTTCACCAATAGAAGAGAAAAACCTTTCTTCTTTAACTAGACTTAATTTTGCTGCTTAGCAACACTCGACCTATAGGTTCAACCAGGAACTTTTATAGAAAGGTAAACACCAAGAGAAAGAAAAGATAGGCACCAATTTAGTTTGCTGTTGAAAAGTTGTTCAGAATCAAATCAGCAGCTTTTCTGTAGTTATAGAAAAATAAATGTAAGAAAATCAATCAGAGGATTGTTGCCAATTTCATTTTTCTTCCTTCAGATTAAGATCATTCAGTAGCTCTGTGTGTTTGACCATTGGCTGTTTGAACCAGACAAAGCAGAAAAATCAGTTTTATCCTTACCAGTTTAAACTACAAGTGACCTTGACACCTCAAGGTTAAGCAATGTACAAATTGTTCATCTTTCCTGTTACAGATTGCAGCCAAGCAATTTCATCTGGAAGCATTGTGTGTGACAATTGTGAGAAGACAGCCTCATCCAATCCTCCAGTAATATTCTGGCAATTAGTTTCATGGCAAGGTGCTGGGGGGGTGATCAAGGTGCTGGGGGGGGTGATCACGGCACAAAAATCTGACATCAGCCAATGTTACATAGAACATTACAGCACAAACAGGCCCTTCGGCCCTCGAGTTGCGCCGATCACATCAACCCCACCAATCTATAGACCTATCTATAACCCCCAATCCCATTAAACCCCATATACTCATCCAGAAGTCTTTTAAAAGACCCCAGCGAGTTCGCCTCCACCATCGATGACGGCAGCCGATTCCATTCACTCACCACCCTCTGAGTGAAAAACTTACCCCTAACATCACCTCTGTACTTCCCTCCCCGCACCTTAAATCTGTGTCCTCTCGTAGCGACCATTTCAACCCGGGGAAATAGCCTCTGAGAGTCCACCCTATCTACTCCTCTCAACATTTTACAAACTTCTATCAGGTCGCCTCTCAACCTTCGCCTCTCCAGGGAAAAGAGTCCCAGCTCCCTCAACCTATCTCCATAAGGCATGCCTCCCAGTCCAGGCAACATCCCTGCAAATCTCCTCTGCACCCTCTCAATAGCCTCCACATCCCTCCCACAGTGAGGCGACCAGAACTGCGCACAGTACTCCAAATGAGGCTCACCAATATCCTGCAGGGAAATTTGCTACGGCTCTTCAGGGGTGGGGGTGGTGGGGTTTAGACTAATTTTTCAGGAGGATGGGAAAACGAGCTGTCGTCCAGAAGCCAGTTTTGAGGACAGTGAGGTACTGAGGAAGGTATCAAGGTCACAGGCGTGTACAGGCAAGCAGGATGGTGGGTTGAAGTGTATCTACTTCAATGCAAGGACCATCTGGAATAGGGTAGGTGAACTTGGAGCGTGGATTGGTACTTGGGACTACAATGTTGTGGCCATTATGGAGACATGGTTAGAACAGGGACAGGAATGGTTGTTGGCAGTTCCAGGGTATAGATGTTTCAATAAGAGTATGGAACGTGATACAAGAGGTGGAGGAGTAGCATTGTTGATCAAGGATTGTTTAACGGCTGCTGAAAGGCATTTCTAGGGGGATCTGCCTACTGAGGTACTATGGACTGAAGTTAGAAATAGGAAAGGATCGGTCATGTTGTTAGGAGTTTTCTATAGGCCCCTAAATAATAATAGAGACGTGGAGAAGGAAATGGCAAAGCAGATTATGGATAGGTGTGGAGGTCACAGGGTAGTCATCATGGGTGACTTTAACTTTCCAAATATTGATTGGAACCTTTAGGGGTGAATAGTTCGGATGTTGCAGTTTTTGTACAGTGTGTGTAGGAGAGTTTCCTGACACAATATGTGGATAAGCCGACAAGAGGTGGGACCACATTGGACTTGGTACTGGATAATGAACCGGGCCAAGTGTGAGATTTGTTTGTGGGAGAGCACTTTGGAGATAGTGACCACAATTCAGTGTTCTTCATTATTGCAATGGAGAGGGATAAGGTCACATGGCGGGGCAAGGTTTATAATTGGGACAGGGGTAATTCTGATGCGATTAGGCAAGAATTAGGGAGCATAAGATGGGAACGGAAACTGTCAAGTAAAGGCATAAATGAAAAGTGGAGCTTGTTCAAGGAACAAATAGTGCATGTCCTTGATAGGCATGTCCCTGTCAGGCAGGGAGGAAATGGCCGAGTGAGGGAACCATGGCTCACAGAGGAGTTTGAATATCTTGTCAAGAGGAAAAAGGAAGCGTATGTAAGGATGAGAAAACAAGGTTCAGTTTGGTCACTTGAGGGTTACAAAGTAAGGAATGAGCTTTAAAAAAAAGGGCTTAAGAGAGCTAGGAGGGGGCATGAGAAGTCATTGGTGGGTTGGATCAAGGAAAACTCCAAGGCTTTTTACTCCTCCTATGTGAGAAATGAAAGAATGACCAGGGTGAGGTTAGGGCCGGTCAAGGATAGTAGTGGGAACTTGTGCATGGAGTCAGAAGAGATAGGTGAGGCATTGAATGAATACTTCCTTCAGTGTTCACTCAGGAGAAGGGCCATGTTTTTGACGATGAGAGTGTGATACAGGCTGATAGAATGGAGGAGGTAGACGTTCTGAGGGAAGACGTATTAGCAGTTTTGAAAAACCTCAGAGTCAGAGTGCCCTGGGCCAGATGGGATACATCCTAGGATACTTTGGGAGGCAAGGGATGAAATTGTAGAGCCTTTAACTTTGGTCTTTGAGTCCTCACTGTCCACGGGGATTGTCATGATGTGGGTATGCCGGCGTTGGACTAAAACCTGGTGTTGTCAGACTTTTTACGGGGATTGTGCCAGAGGACTGGAGGGTGGCGAATGTTGTTCCTCTCCAAGAAAGGAAATGGGAATGACCCTGGTAATTATAGGCCAGTTAGTCTTACTTCGGTGGTTGGTATGTTAATAGAAAAGGTCCCAAGGGATGGGATTTATGACCATTTGCAAAGAGGTAACTTAATCCGGGATAGTCAGCACGGATTCGTGAGGGGTAAGTCTTGCCTCACAAATTTGATTGAATTCTTTGAGGAGGTAACTATGTGTGTAGACGAAGGTAGAGCAGTTGATGTCATTTATGTGGATTTTAGTAAGGCATTTGATAAGGTTCCCCATGGTGAGCTCATGAAGAAAGTAAGGAGGTGTGGGATAGAAGGAAATTTGGCTGATTGAATAAGTAACTGGCGATCTCACGGAAGACAGAGGATGGTGATGGAGGGAAAATTTTCAGACTGGAGACCAGCTACCAGCGGTGTACCACAGGGGTCAGTGCTGGGTCCTCTGCTATTTGTGATTTTTATCAATGACTTGGAAGAGGGGGCTGAGGGGTGAGTTAGTAAATTTGCTGAGTTCACCAAGATTGGCGGAGTAGTGGATGAGGTGGGGGGCTCTTGCAGGCTGCAAAGAGACATTGATAGGATGCAGAGCTGGGCTGAAAAGTGGCAGATAGAGTTTAACCCTGATAAGTGTGAGGTGATTCATTTTGGTAGGATAAACTTGAATGCGGATTACAGGGTCAATGGCAGGGTTCTGAGGAATGTGGAGGAACAGAGCGATCTTGGGGTTCATATCCACAGATTTCAAGTGGATAGAGCCGTGAAGAAAGCTTATAGTGTGTTCATGTTTGTTAATGGGGGTTTGAGTTTAAGAGCTGTGGGGTTATGCTGCAACTATACCGGACCTTGGTGATATGGTGATGTTTGGAATATGGTGCGCAGTTGTGGTCACCTCACTATAAGAAGGACGCGGAAGCATTGGAGAGAGTGCTGAGGAGATCCACCAGGATGCTGCCTGGTCCGGAGGGCATATCTTATCAGGAAAGGTTGAGGGAGCTGGGGCCCTTCTCCCTAGAGTGGAGGAGGATGAGAGGCTACCTAATAGAAGTCTCCAAGATGATGAGGGGGGTAGATAGTGGACGCTCAGAGACTACTTCCCTGGGTGGATGTAGCTGCTACTAGGAGGCATAATTATAAGATTCATGGTGGGAGATATAGGAGGAATGTCCAAGTTAGGCTCTTCACTCAGAGTGATCGGGGTGTGGAATGCACTGCCTGCTGTGATAGTGGAGTCGGATACTTTAGGAACTTTCGAGCGGTTATTGGATAGGCACCTGGAGCACACCAGAATGATAGGGAGTGGGATAGCTTGATCTTGGGATTGGACATAGCTTGGCACAACATTGAGGGCCGAAGGGCCCGTACTGTGCTGTACTGTTCTATGTTTCTATGTTGTTAGACGCAAGGGGATAAAATACTAATAACTCTTTTTCTGGAAGCAATAGAAGACAACTGAGTGGGAGTTATGTTCACACTGTACAGAGTTCCTGGATAGACTCCAAACTGTCTCCGGTTCAGGTCACTGGGAACTGTTTCTATTTTCAGTCAGGTTGTCTAATAGATGACCAGACAGAATGGAAAAGATCAACCTGCAAAATTATTTCTTACTGAAACATGAGAGTAGGATGAGGAGTTAAATGTTCAAACCATTGGAAATAAATTTAGAAAGCAGGTTCATCGTCACTGAGTGAGGAACGCATGGAATTGACTTGCAAATAAGGTAAGGAGGTGATGAATCGAGGAACAGTTGGATGCCTTGATGGAAGAACTGCAGGGAGTTTCTCAGCTAAAGAAGTCAAAATGGCTTTTCTCATTTTCATTTATCTTATGATCAAATAACACATTGTGGAGCAAAATAGATTGAAAGTGGAAAACATACATGGCATTGGTTTAGCTAGCCTATTTATCAAACTGCTTCAAGTTACACGTTTTGATCCATGCAGTGTCGTAATATCCTGAGAAGATTTGTTTTCAAATAACAACTGGAAAATCAGAGGACTCAGAGAAGTCAAAAGGATATCATCGAGTTTTGATTTTCTTTGACTGGACTTGTCGTCAACTTTTAGTTGAAGAGATCTTATAAAGTTAAAGTTAATTTATTAGTCATGATTAGGTTACATTAACACTGCAATAAAAGTTGGATGATCAGCCATGATTGTAATAAATGGTGGAACAGGCTCGAAGGGCCAAATGACCTCCTCCTGCTCCTGTCTTCTATGTTTCTATGTTTCTAAATGGGGCGGCACGCCTGCATAGCAGCTACCACTTCTGCCTCATAGCACCAGGGATCCAGGTTCAATTCTGTCTTGGGTCGCTATCTGTGTTACACATTCCCCCATGTCTGCATGGGTTTACTCTGGGTGATCCGGTTTCCTCCCACAGTCCAAAGATGTGTAGGTTAGATGGATTGGGCAGGCTATATTGCCCTTTAGTGCCAGGGGGACTAGCTAGAATAATTGCATGGGTTTATGGGGACTGGGTGGGATTGTGGTCGATGCAGACTCAATGGGCCAAATTGCCTCCTTCTGCATTGTATGATTCTATGATGTTACTGTGAAAATCCCCCAAATGTCACACTCCAGTGCCTTTTCGGGTGTACTGAAGGAAAAATAAGCATAGCCAACACATCTCACCAGCACAGGCTTTTGAACTGTGGGAGAAAAGGAGGAAAGATCTTAATAACAGCTGGTGCACATCTGGTCCAGGACAGCTTTTAAATATACATTGCTCCTCACTGATACCCTAAACACTGGATCATTAATTTCATTAACACATCAGCTTAATGTCTCCTATCAAAGTATCATCTTATTTTAGTAAACTTTGAATTGTTATTGAATGGTAGTGAAAGGCTTTAATGGCAACGTTTGTCATCAGTTAGCGCTGATGTTTATTGACTGGAGAAGAAAAATTCTACAGAAGGGTAAAGTTACTGCTTTATTGAATATATAAATTATTCCACGCATTTTAAAGAAGAAATAAGAAATTGTCCATGGGTTAATTTTTAAAATGAATTTTTAAGTTATGACTTTAATTATTATTCCAATTATAGTGAATCATATCTTTTATTTCAAGTTTGAGTTTTTGACATTCTCAGAATGATTTGCTGTTAATCAGTTCTTCCCTTATATAGTCTTTTTAATTCTGTTATATTATCAATCAAAAACCTCTGCCAAATTACAAAGTAATGTTTCCATTTTTTCTACACTTTCCCAAAGGGAATGACTAATTTGGCAATTTTAATAAAACAGTTGTCAGATATTGAAATAAGGAAGTCTCTAAGTACATACATCGTATTGTGAACTCACGGTATATAATGAGGTGTATAGATCACACCAGAAAGATTCCCTTTGCAGTGAATTGTAATAATTTCTGCAAACCTCCTGTAAGATATGCCCCAAGAAAGAAAAATTGAAATGTTTAACATAATTTTTCTGAAGACTGAAGGAACATGAAATTTCTATTGAAGGGGTTTCACTTTCCAACAATCTCCATGGTGATGTTTGTAAATCTGCAGATGTTTGTAAATCTCCACAAATGTTCTGGTTGTTTGGAGGAACAATGGAAGGAAAACAAGTTTCTCAGTGTCATTTTGATAAGGTCATGAGCATGTAGTGGAGTGTTAGACCCTCTGTTTCAGTAACAAGGTTTGAACAATTACTATTTGTTGTCTAACTCTGAGAACAGAATACAATCATTCCACAGTAAAGTTCTTGATCTGCTGTTACTCAATGGCCATAAATTGTTCCTTAAACAGAAAAGTCAGGTTTGATGGGCTAAATGGGTGATAATTGTTTTCAGGGAGTCAACCAATGGTTACAGCAAGATTATCTACAAGAGGTTCAGTTTACAGTTACAAAAATGGTGATTAAAATTAACATGGAACAATTCGTTATTGATATCATTGTTAGGAAAAAAACAAAATCATCAGCATGTTAAACATACATTAAACCCTGGTCCTTTCAGACAACCATGACCTGTCTTATCCCCCGGTGATCGTTACAAGCCTAGTTTATTCAGCCTCTCCTTACTAGGCTGATGCCGGAGTTGAGGGGATTGAGCTATGAGGAGAGGCTGAATAAACTGGGCTTGTACTCGTTAGAGTTTAGAAGAATGAGGGGAGATCTCATTGAGACGTATAAGATGATGAATGGGATGGATAGGATAGAGGTGGAGAGACTCTTCCCGCTCAAAAAAGACAGTAGGACTAGGGGGCACAGCCTCAAGATAAAGGGGGGGCGGTTTAGAACAGAGTTGAGGAGGAACTTCTTCACTCAAAGGGTGGTGAATCTTTGGAATTCTCTGCCCGTTGAAGTGGTGGAGGCTGCCTCGCTAAATATTTTTAAGAAGCGGGTTGATGGGTTTTTGATAAGAGAGGGGATTAAGGGTTATGGGGAGAGGGCGGGAAGGTGGAACTGAGCAGCGACAGATCAGCCATGATCTTATTGAATGGCGGGGCAGGCTCGAAGGGCTAGATGGCCTACTCCTGCTCCTATTTCTTATGTTCTTATGTTCTTAAGAAATCCAAAATGTTGGCCTTACATATATGAGATGGTGATATGGTGGAATTGGCCCAAGCTCCTGCTGGTGTGGGGGACACGGCGGGAGAACATGGTGAGGCGCTCAGAATTAACAGCAGGAACTTCCCCTGGGGACTGCCAGGCTGGGTTGGAAAACCCACTAGAGGCTGGGCTGAATCCATTTGCCTCCCATTAATGGGATGCAGATGGAAGTCTGACTCCCCAAAGGCAGATTCCTCATGGTGACGGCAAGAAAACACACAAATGTGAAACGCATTTGGAACAACGTGGCATGCAGATGCTGTGATACATCTGGACAATTCCTGGGGCTGCCTCCGCAGTTCAGGATGAGGCCTCCTGCAACCCTGGACCTGAAAACACCAAGTCAGTCAGGGAAGCATTTGTCGGTCGATCTTCCAGATTTGTTGTTCTGGAGGGGATCCAGTCTCAGAACGTTCCTTGAGATCCACCTTAGTTTTTCAGGAGGTCCGCCTTCTTTGGTACCATAGAAAAATTACAGCACAGAAGTAGGTCATTTGGCCCATCTTGTCCATGCCAGCCCAAGGACACCCCAATGCCCTTTCTAATCCCACC
Source organism: Prionace glauca (assembly GCA_037974335.1). Lineage (NCBI taxonomy): Eukaryota > Metazoa > Chordata > Chondrichthyes > Carcharhiniformes > Carcharhinidae > Prionace > Prionace glauca. The sequence goes on along the minus strand of CM075722.1, from coordinate 169,953,573 downwards.
TTCCTGCACCCGGCCCAGAGCCCTGTAGCCTAAAGCACTTAAGGTGCAGATCCAGGTATTTTTTGAAAGAGTCTAAGGGCTCTGTCTCCACCACCAACTCAGACAGGGAGTTCCAGACACTTACCACCCTTTGTGTAAATGAGGTTCTTCCTTGTGCCCCCTCTACACCGACTGCCATTTATCTTGAATCCATGTCCACAGGTCTACAATGTTCCACCATAGGAAACAAATTTATCCTGCCCACTCTATCTCTTCCTCTCATAATATTATAGACCTTTGTCAAGTCGCCCCTCAGCCTTCTTTTTTCCAAGAAAAATAACTCCAACTTACCAATTTCTCCCACAGATACACTTTTCCAGCTCTGATAACATTCTTGTAAATCTCCTCTGCACTCTCTTCACAGCAGTTACATCCTTCCTATAATATGGTGACCAGAACCACACATAATATTCTAGCTGTGGCCTCACCAGTGTTTTATATAATTCCAACATTATACCCTTTCCTCTGTAATGGGTCAGTGATGTTGGGTGCCTTTTCAATATGGTTTGCCGACACAGTGATAGGCTACATGCTATCGAGACTTCCACTGCCACTGAATGTGATGTAAAACACCCATATTCACAATCAATAAATCAAGGATTTATAAATTGGCCGCATTATGAACTCATGTTCCTTGGCCATTAAGTCCTGGAGTGGGTCTTGAACATGGGGCTTCTGTCTCAGAGTCAAAGACACCACCCACTATCTGACAAAACCTCTTTTTCAGTTGCTCACTAGAAATATACATGTTAACAAATGACTGCAGGAGTGAAGGATAATTGTCCAGGATTGTTGCAGTGTGGAATGTGTTATTGAGAGCACTGATAGAACCAGAATTCTTAAACTAGAGTAGATTGTGAAATGAGGGTCTGTGGAAACAGAAGGGAAATGTACACCAGCTAGTTGGAGGGGGAGGGGTGGAGGGGGAGAGTGGGGGAAGGGGATGTAGTTGGAGGGGAGGGGGTGGGGTGGAGTGGGAGAGTGGAGGGGGAAGGGGGAAGGTGTAGTTGGAGGGGGAAGAGTGAGGTGGAAGGGGAGAGGGGAGTGGGAGTGGGAGGGGGTCCTGCCACAGCGGGGCTGGAAAATTTCAATCATTGACTCTATCTCCCTGATGTGGGTATGCCAGCGTTGGACTGGCGTAAACACAGTAAAAAGTCTGACAACACCAGGTTTTAGTCCAACCATTCACCTGACGAAGGGGCTAACCCCGAAAGCTTGCAAGTATATTATCAAATAAATAGGTTGGACTAAAACCTGGTGTTGTCAGACTTTTTACTCTATCTCCCTGCCCAGATGCTGCCAGACCTGTTGAATATTTCCAGCATTTTCACTTTTATTTCAGATTTCCAGCATTCACATTTGTTTCTTTTGTAGAATCTATTCTCTGAGTTGTATTCTCAGCAGGAAGACATGGACAATGCACAGAGTTTCTTTCCTTTCAACTGTATCCCCATTGTGAGGAGTGGAAATTTCATTGTGGAGTTTACTGTCAACAAGTCAAATCCATTCATCTGTCCAGATCCCTAGATCCGTTTCCTTCCGGAATCTTCAGGCTTTCACCCGGTGGTGTTCACATCAGCGAGTAACCAAGATCTGTTTTATCGTCTTCTGCAGCATCTTGCTGAACCCTGGCCACAATCTGCATCTTTACCCTTCAACTGTATTTACCAACAAAATAATATGAGCCGGTTCCATGCTTCAGAGAACATTCAGGTCATCTTGCAAATCCAAATCTATTTTCTTCAAAGGTTTAAAATAGCTTCAGAGATTTTTCAACAGTTGTTAAATCTGATTTACCCAGTTATTTATTGGAGCAAGAATTATTGTAAAGTTGAACTAATAACAGTTACCTATTGCACAGATTAACTCAATTTGGCCCAGATGAGTTGGCTGGTTGTGATTTTATAACAACATTTATCCATTTTCAAAGCGTTGATGGACCTTTTACCAATGGGTTGACAGGTTTTTGATTTGCTGCATTAGATCATGAAGCACTCGGCATTGTGCCCTGGCACAGTGACAACTGAGGAACGTTATTAAATGGGAAAGTGAATCTTCTGCAATATTTTTATTAGATAAACTTAGAAAAGCAATTCCCAAAAAGTTATTCCATCCTTAAATTGGGCTGTGATCAGATTTGGAGAATGTTACTTGAGGTGAATGATGAAGTATTCTCTCCTGACCAGCGTTCTGCTTTGTTCGCTCCGAGCACAGGATTTGACCCATTTATTATAAAAAGGCAGGTCCAAAATATAATCAAAATATCCAGTTTTATTTAAGGCAACAACCGTTTGCATGTTTTAATAAGAGGATTTCTTCTGTTGAATGAATGTTTAATCAGCATTGCATGCTGAAGAATTTTACATCATTACAAAACCATTGAAGGGACTTGAAGTAACAACAGTTTATTTTAGGAAATGAGAGTGACAACTTAAATCATCATGCATCCTAGCTATCCTTACCTGACACTATTATGACACTCTTACTCACTGACTATCTTCCTTCTGTCCAAATTAAATTTTTGTCACGTTAATTTGTCCTTTAGAAATCTCATTATCACAGCTGAAATCAAACAATAACAAAATAAACAGCAGCTCATAAACTTGGTGATCATTAAAAAATATTAGCTGCTTAAATGACAATACAGAACATCATAAAATCATAGAAACATAGAAATTAGAAGCACAAATAGGCAATTCAGCCCTTTGAGCCTGTTCTGTCATTGATTTTGATCATGGTTGATCATCAAATTCAATATCCTGATTCCCCCCGCCTCCCCCCAATCCCTTTGGCCCCAAAAGCAATATCTAATTTCTTCTTGAAATCAGACAACATTTAGGCCTCAACTACTTTCTGTGGCAGTGAATTCCACACATTCCCCACCCTCTGGGTGAAGACATTTCTCTTCATCTCAGTTCACCTCTTATCCTCAAACTATGACCCCTAGTTCTGGACTCCCCCACCATTGAAAACATTCTTTCTGAATTTACCCTGTTAGAATTTTATAAGTTTCTGTGGGATCCCCTCTTGCTCTTCTCAACTCCAGTGAATATAATCCTAACTGACTTAGTCACTCCTCAGACGGCAGACCTGCCGTCCCAGGAATCAGCCTGGTAAACCTTTGCTGTGCTCCCTCTATAGCAAGGACATCATTCCTCAGATACGGACACCAAAACTACACACAATACTCCAGGTGTGGCCTCACCAACACTGTGTACAATTGCAGCAAAACACCCTTATCCCTATACTCAAATCCTCTATGAAGGCCAACATACCATTTCCCTTCTTTACTGCCTGCTGTACCTGTGTGCTTATTTTCAGCAACTGATGCACGAGGACTCCAAGGTCTCACTGAGTACCCACCTCTCTCAATTTACACCCATTCAAATAATAGTCTGTTTTCCTATTATTGCTCCCAAAGTGGATAACCTCACATTTACCCACATTATACTGCACCTGCCATGCAGATACCCACACACTCAACCTGTCCAAATCACGTTGAAGCATCTAATACATTCAGTTCCCTCTTCCAAATCATTAATATATAATGTGAACAGTTGGGGTCCCAGCACAGATCCCTGTGGAACCCACTAGTCACTGACTGCCAATCAGAAAAAGACTCATTTATGCCAACTCTTTGCTTCCTACCTGCTAACCAGCTTTCTATCCATCTCAAGAATTATCTGCAATCCCACCTGCTTTAACTTTACGCAGTAGCTGTTATGTGAGATCTTGTCGAAAGCCATCTGTAAGTCCAAATAAACCACTCCACTGGTTCTCCTCAGTCAACTCTATTAGTTACATCCCCAAAAAATTCCAGTCAAGTATGATTTCCTTTTTGTAAATCCATGCTGACTTTGCCTGCCAAAGCAGTTGCAGGTGTGGTAAATTGAAGAAGGAAAATCAGAGACCCTATCCAGAATTGGAAGTTTATGTCATACTTCTTACTTAGACCCATGATGTATAAATATCCCTTGTGTTTGTGTTCTATGAGAAGTTTGGTAGTCTATTGTTAGGAACCAGTTCTCCCAAAGCTCTGGAATAAATGCTAGAGTTTTGAAATAAAAGCCACTGTACTTTGACTCACTAACAAATCTCAGAGGTATTATTTTACCTACGATATTGGTAGAAAGATTAGAGGGGAGATGAGGATAAATGTTTTCACCCAGAGGGTTTTGAGGGTTTGGAGCTCACCAAAAGGGCAGCAGAGACAGAAACCCTCAAGATTTGTCACCCTGAAGTTCTCTGCAGGGAAATAGACCGAGTGCTGGAAAGTGGGATTTGGCCGGGTTGGGTGACATGTTTTCGATCCATTACAAACAGGCCAATGGCCCCCTTTCTGCGCTGATAATATTCTAATTCTATAACATGGGGAAAAAAATTAATAGCATCGAAGGAGAATTCATGCTCAGATTACGGGCGGAAATTTCCGGCTCCCTACAGCTATTTTCCAATAGGTGGTGATGGCCTGCCATTAGCTGAGAGCAGGGTCTTCAGGTCCTGACAATGTTCATGGGGTTTGGAATGACCTGAATCCTCCTCCTCAGGGTAAAATGTTACGGTCAGGACTGGAAGATCCCACTGGGTGAGAAGGGCTGCAAAATGTTGGCCTTGACATTAAAGTGAAATAATTACCTTTTCTCTCATTATCCAAGACCTTCATCACAAATTAAAATCCAGTTGTGTCCTATCTTAAGGCTTAATAATTGTAAGGGTCTAATACAGAAAGGAAATATACAGTAAACAGCAGAACCCTTAAGAGTATCGATAGGCAGAGGGATCTGGGTGTACAGGTACACAGGTCACTGGAAGTGGCAATGCAGGTGGAGAAGGGAGTCAAGAAGGCATACGGCATGCTTACCTTCATCGGCAGGGGCACTGAGTTTAAAAAGTCATGTTGCAGCTTTATAGAACTTTAGTTAGGCCGCACTTGGAATATAGTGTTCAATTCTGGTCGCCACATTACCAGAAGGATGTGGAGGCTTTGGAGAGGGTACAGAAACGATTTACCAGGATGTTGCCTGGAATGGAGGGCATTAGCTATGAGGAGAGGTTGGAGAAACTTGGTTTGTTCTCACTGGAACAACGGAGGTTAAGGAACGACCTATTAGAAGTCTACAAGGTTATGAGAGGCATGGACAGAGTGGATAGTCAGAAGCTTTTTCCCAGGGTGGAAAAGTCAATTATTAGGGGGCACAGGTTTAAAGTGCGAGGGACAAGGTTTAAAGGAGATGTACAAGGCAAGTTTTTTACACAGAGGGGGGTGGGTGCCTGGAACTCGCTGCCAGGGGGAGGGAGTGGAAGCGGATACGGTAGTGAGTTTTAAGGGGTATCTGGACAAATCCATGAATAGGATGGGAATAGAGGGATATGGTCCCCGGAAGAGTCGGAGGTTTTAGTTCAGTCGGGGCAGTATGGTCAGTGCAGGCTTGGAGGGTCGAAGGGCCTGTTCCTCTGCTGTAATTTTCAGTGTCCTTTGTTCTTTTGTTCTAATACAACTCTTACAACCTCCTCGACAATGACAATGTAGCATCGACAACGGATGAATGAACATCACTCAACAATCACCAGGCAAGACTGTTCCCTTCCTGTTGGCGAACATTTCAGCGGTCACGGGCATTCGGTCTCTGACCTTCGGGTAAGCATTCTCCAAGGCGGCCTTCACGACACACGACAGCGCAGAGTCGCTGAGCAGAGATTGATAGTTCCGCACACATGAGGACGGCCTCAACCGAGATCTGGGGTTCATGTCACACTATCTGTAACCCCCATGACTTGCCTAGGCTTGCAACATCTCACTCGCTGTCCTGTCTGGAGACAATACACATTTCTTTAACCTGAGCTAATGCTATCTCCACTCAAACTGTCTGCATCTTTAAGACTTGAATAGAAGGTTAGCTGTAAAGACTTGCATTCTAATCAGTATTCTGTAAACTGTATGTGATTTTATATGGTCTTCTCTGATCAGAACCTTCCACACATCTGGCGAAGGAACACCGTTTCCAAAAGCTTGTGGGTTTACTATCAAATAAATCGGTTGGACTTAAACCCGTTGTTGTGAGACTTCTTATTGTGTTTACCCCAGTCCAACACCGGCATCTCTACATCATGACTACCAGTGGTGTGCCTCAGGGATCAGTGCTGGGTCCACTGATATTTGCTATTTATATTAATGACTTGGATGAGAATATAGGAAGCATGGTTAGTAAGTTTACAGATGACACCAAGATAGTGAAGAAAGCTTTTTTCTGATTGCAATGGGGTCTTGATCAATTGGGCCAGTGGGCTGACGAATGGCAGATGGAGTTTAATTTAGATAAATACGAGGTGATGCAGTTTGGTAGATTGAACCAGGACAGGACTTACTCAGTTAATGGTGGGGCGTTGAGGAGAGTTACAGAACAAAGACATCTTGGGGTACATGTTCATAGCTTCTTCAAAGTGGGGTCACAGGTGGACAGGGTGGTGAGAAGGCATTTGGCATGCTTAGTTTCATCGATCAGAACATTGAATACAGGAGTAGGGACGTTCTGTTGAAGTTGTACAAGACATTGGTAAGGCCACACTTGGAATACTGTGTACAGTTCTGGTCACCCTATTATAGAAAGGATATTATTAAACTAGAAAGAGTGCAGAAAAGACTTACTAGGATGCTACCGGGATTTGATGGTTTGAGTTATAAGGAGAGGCTGGATAGACTGGGACTTTTTTCTCTGGAGTGTAGGAGGGTGAGGGGTGATCTTATCAAAGTTTATAAAATAAAGAGGGGTGCAGAGCAGCTAGATAGTCAATATCTTTTCCCAAAGGTAGGGGAGTCTAAAACTATAGTGCATAGATTTAAGGTGAGAGGGGAGAGATACAAAAGGATGCAGAGAGGCAATTTTTTCACACAGAAGGTGGTGAGTGTCTGGAACGAGCTGCCAGAGATAATAGTAGAGGCGGGTACAATTTTGTCTTTTAAAAAGCATTTAGACAGTTACATGGTTATGATGGATATAGAGAGATATGGGCCAAATGTGGGCAATTGGGATTAGCTTATGGGTTTAAGAAAAAAGGGCAGCATGGACAAGTTGGGCCAAAGGACTAGTTTCCATGCTGTAAACCTCTGTGACTCTCTCCTCTTTGTGTAGGTTGTCTTTTTTGGTGCTGCCTTCTCTGCTGCATCTCTTAGTCACACTGCAGGTCAATGGGATACAGTAACTTCTTTTCCCAAGAGCATGTGTTCTAACCAGAACCCCCAGAAGTCAGACCCAGGGCAGTCTTACGTGGCGAAAAACTGCAGCAGGCGACGGTGCAGAGGGACCTCGGGGTCCTTGTGCATGAGTCGCAAAAACCCAGCTTGCAGGTGCAGCAGGTGGTCAGGAAGGCGAATGGGATGCTGGCCTTCATAGCGAGGGGGATTGAATATAAAAGTAGGGAGGTCTTGCTGCAGCTGTATAGGGCATTGGTGAGGCCGCAGCTGGAGTACTGTGTGCAGTTTTGGGCGCCGCACCTGCACAAGGATATTTTGGCCCTGGAGGGAGTGCAGAGGAGGTTTACTAGGCTGATACCGGAGTTGAGGGGATTGAGCTATGAGGAGAGGCTGAATAAACTAGGCTTGTACTCGTTAGAGTTTAGAAGAATGAGGGGAGATCTCATTGAGACGTATAAGATGTTGAATGGGATAGATAGGATCGAGGTGGAGAGGCTCTTCCCGCTCAGAAAGGATAGTAGGACTAGGGGGCACAGCCTCAAGATAAAGGGGGGGGCGGTTTAGAACAGAGTTGAGGAGGAACTTCTTCACTCAAAGGGTGGTGAATCTCTGGAATTCTCTACCCGTTGAAGTGGTGGAGGCTGCCTCGCTAAATATTTTTAAGACGCGAGTTGATGGGTTTTTGATAAGCGAGGGGATTAAGGGTTATGGGGAGAGGGCGGGAAAGTGGAACTGAGACACGACAGATCAGCCATGATCTTATTGAATGACGGGGCAGGCTCGAAGGGCTAGATGGCCTACTCCTGCTCCTATTTCTTATGTTCTTATGTTCTTATAGTTCAGCCAGCTCCACAGCCTGTCGCCTTAACCAATGTTAATCATCAGAAACACACAGTATTGCTACAAACAGGCCGAACCAGCAGAAATCACCCAGCATTTAGCCTGACGGCTATCAATTACCCCTTTACAAAACATTTGGTGGAGAGAATCTTTCTTGCTGCTGAAATTAGCTGGTGTGGGGAGGTCAAATGATGGCAACGCTGATATCAATTAGCGCCAAGCACTGACTAACATTAAGATCTACCTGCTCTCTGTTCTTCTGATGTTTCCTTCAAATGCCCACCACACAATGGGAGCCAGCATGGGCACTGCCCACCTGTACCTCTGTGCAGATGCTATCTTGATACCCAAACATCACTCATGGTGATGGAAGTATGGACAGAATGGGTCCGAATTTTTGTACCATGCAGTCTGAAAAACAAAGGAGTGAAACCGAGAGATTTTGGGGCCATGTGAAGGGCAGAAGGAGAGGCAGCAACAGGAGGTGAAGAAAAGAAGTGAAACAGTAAAACAAAACCTGTAGAAGGAGAAAGTGACAACAAAGCCAGGCATTCATTTCAAGGGACACTCAGCCAGATAAGGACATATGAACACTGCTGTGTACCCTACGTTTCAGCGAGTGACGGTTTTAAAAAATTTGTTCACAGAATGTAAGCATTACTGGAAAGGCCAGTATTTATTGCCCAATGGCTAACTGCCTCAAGAAGGTGGTTCTGAATGCCTTCTTAAATCGCTACAGTTCAGAATCAAGCAGATTGTTACAGGTCTGGAGTTACACACAGGCCAGACCCAGTGAGGATGGCCGATTTCCTTCCATAAAGGACATGAGTGAACCAGATGGGGTTTTATAACAATCCCTAGTTGCCCTTGAGAAGGTAGTGGTGAGCTGCCTTCTTGAACTGCTGTAGTCCCTGAGGTGTAGGTACATCCACAGTGCTGTTAGGGGGGGAATCCCAGGATTTTGACCTGAGGTACTGAAGAAATTGTGATATATTTCCATAGCGGGATCTAAATTGAACTCATTAGTGTTCTGGTGGGATTTGAGTGACTCATTAATCCTCAGGTTTGCTAATCATTTAAGTCACGACTGTTCCTAAATACTTAACATTGCAAGCATGTTTTTAATGATCCATTTGAACTTTGCAATAATAATCTTTTATTTGTAATTCTATTTGTTAAGTTGTTGTAAGTTAGTCAGCGAGCTACATCAAATGATACTTTCCTTCCTTTCTACATTAATCCATTCACAGTTTTCAGAAGACTATTTTTTGCATGAATGAGTCGGTCTTGTTTTTCAGGCAACTTCTTCCAGAGTTTCTCCACATTTTGCTGTTGCCCCTATCTGTGCCTGGCACCCTCTCTGAATATTGGTGCTGCTTCATTTATCATTCCTTTCATTCGTCCACATGAGCCCAAAGGGCTTTGCAACTGCTTCGTATCCTCCTTTCATCTTCTCTTTGCTGAATACAACACAGCGTTCATTAGCTGCAGCTCTGGCAGAGTTCTGACACTCAGCTCTGGAGGGAACAGATCTAAAACACATAAGAACATAAGAACATAAGAAATCGGAACAGGAGTAGGCCATCCAGCCCTTCGAGCCTGCCCCACCATTCAATAAGATCATGGCTGATCTGTCGTGATTCAGCTCCACCTTCCCGCCCTCTCCCCATAACCCTTAATCCCCTCTCTTATCAAAAACCCATCAACCCGCTTCTTAAAAATATTTAGTGAGGTAGCCTCCACCACTTCAACGGGCAGAGAATTCCAGAGATTCACCACCCTTTGAGTGAAGAAGTTCCTCCTCAACTCTGTTTTAAACCGCCCCCCCTTTATCTTGAGGCTGTGCCCCCTAGTCCTACTGTCTTTTTTGAGCGGGAAGAGTCTCTCCACCTCTATCCTAGCCATCCCATTCATCATCTTATACGTCTCAATGAGATCTCCCCTCATTCTTCTAAACTCCAACGAGTACAAGCCTAGTTCATTCAGCCTCTCCTCATAGCTCAACCCCCTCAACTCCGGTATCAGCCTCGTAAACCTCCTCTGCACTCCCTCCAAGGCCAAAATATCTTTGCGCAGATGCGGCGCCCAAAACTGCACACAGTACTCCAGCTGTGGCCTCACCAATGCCCTATACAGCTGCAGCAAGACCTCCCTACTTTTATATTCAATCCCCTTCGCTATGAAGGCCAGCATCCCATTCGCCTTCCTGACCACCTGCTGCACCTGCAAGCTGGGTTTTTGCGACTCATGCACAAGGACCCCGAGGTCCCTCTGCACCGTCGCCTGCTGCAGTTTTTTGCCACGTAAGTAATAGTCCTTCCTACCATTCTTCCTTCCAAAGTGGACCACCTCACACTTGCCAACATTAAATTCCATTTGCCATTTCCTGGCCCATTCGCCCAGCCTATCTAGATCCTTCTGCAGACTCTCCATACCCTCCGCACAATTTGCCGTTCCCCCAATCTTGGTGTCATCCGTAAATTTCGACACCCTACACTCGGTTCCCTCCTCCAGATCATCTATATAAATGATAAAAAGCTGAGGCCCCAGCACCGACCCCACTAGGCACTCCACTAGTCACCATCCGCCAATCCGAATAGCACCCATTGACCCCCACTCTCTGCCTCCTATTTGACAACCAATCCTCTATCCACTCTAACACCCTACCCCCAACTCCATGTCCCCTGACCTTCTGCAATAACCTCTTATGAGGTACTTTGTCAAACGACTTCTGAAAATCCAGAAAGACCACATCCACTGGCTCTCCTCTATCCACCGCCCTAGACACATCCTCATAGAACTCCAGTAAATTTGTCAGACACAACTTCCCTTTAATGAAACAGTGCTGCGTCTGCTCTATCAAGCAATTCCCTTCAAGATGCCTCGCAATTTCCTCTTTAATGACGGATTCTAACATTTTACTTACCACAGACGTTAAACTAACCAGCCTATAATTCCCTGCCTTTTGCCTGACACCCTTCTTAAACAACGATGTAACATTAGCCGTTTTCCAATCTTCCGGCACTTCCCCGGAATCCAGCGACATCTGGAAAATAACCACCAATGCATCCACTATAACCTCCGCCATTTCTTTCAGAATCCTCGGATGCATTCCATCCGGTCCTGGGGACTTGTCCACAATCAGCCCCTCCACAAGAAGACACAGAGTTCTTGGTCAAGGCCAAGTGTATTTCCAAGTAATCTCAGAAGTGAATCAAAGCTACTGTGTATTAAATCGTGCTTTTGTGCCCTTCTGGATTGTAAGGATCCAGGATAGTTCTCGCAACATGAAAGAAGCTCTTCATTCTGTTGGTGAACTGTCTCAGTATTCAAATCCACTTGGTTCCTTCAGAACCCAGCGCAAGGTCTCTTTTCCATCTCCCAAACATTCTAGCATTCCGGCAAATCCAGAATCATCTTTTTAAAGCTTTGTGGGTGGATCTTCTTGGTCCGAGCAATGGTGGGAATCACAGAATCGTTCTGGAGTAGAACAAGGCCATTTGGCCCATTCTGTCTGCACTGGCTCTCCAAATTAGCATCATGACTGAGTGCCATTCCCCTGCCTTCTCCCTGTACCCTGTACATTGTTTCTATTCAAATAATCATCAAATGTCCTCTTGAGTGCCTCAATTTCCAGAACGGAACACAATTCTCCAAATGTGCTCTGGCCAATGATTTGGAGAGGTGAGGCCCCACTTCTTGCTTTCATGCTCAGTGCTCGATTTATAAACACAAGGATCCTATCAGCCTTCTTAACGACTGTTCTACCTTGCCTGGCCACCTTCAGAGAATGATGTACTTGAACCCTGAAGTCCCTCTGCTCCTGTACTTCCCTCAAAGTTGGACCATCGAGCCTGGATTGTCTCCTCATGCTTTTCTACCAAAATGCAATGCCTCACATTTTGCTGTAGTGAAATTTGCTGTGTACCTGTACACCCAGATCCCTCTGCCTATCGCTACTCTTCAGGATTCTGCTGTTTACTGTATATTTCCTTTCTGAATTTGACCCTTATTATTATTAAGCCTTAAGATAGGACACAACTGGTGTTTGTACGTTTGGCCAACTTTTCAATGTCCCTCTGAAATCACTTGGTATCATCCTCACAATTCACTATTTTCTCATTTTGATTGTAACATCAATACCAGCAACAATCATTTGTATTCAAGGAATCAAACATTCAAAGTGCATCACAGGAACACTCCAAAGCAAGATTTAAACTTGAACTACATAACAATGGATGCTTTATCAAGAAGGTAAGTTGTGAGGAGCATCACAAGGAAAGAGAGTGAGATTGAGAAGCAGGAAGATTCTGAGAAAAAATTCCACACTATCACTTCTGCAGAAATTAAGGGGTGTTCAGACTGGAATGGAATGAGTGCTGATATCTCAGAGAGTTTATGGGGCTGGAGGAGATAACAGAGATGGCCGGGGGAGAAGGTGGGGAGAGGGAGAAGAAGGTAGGGGAGAGGGGAGAAGGTGGGGGGAGGGCGAGAGGAGGGGTGGTAGGGGTTGGGAAAACCATTGAGGTTAATTAAAAACAATGAAGAAAATGTTAAAGTTGAGGCATTCCTTAACTGATGAATATCAGTGAACACAGGGTGTGATGTTTGTGTCATGAATCAAACTTGTTCTGAATTTTAAACAACTCCAGATTGCTTTGCAATATTTTGTGCAATGCATTTCCAAACATTTTATTGTCCCCTTGGCACCTTTGGTAAATCTATTGATAAACACGTTAAAATATTTTACCCATTTCAGTTTTGTTTGTGGAAATTGCTGGAATGAGCCCCGATTTTATCATTTCCATTCAAAGTGCTGACTCTGGGCAGAATTCAGATCTGACTTGGAAACCTGTTGTCAGGAGCTCCCGTACGCACTCTGCCTGAAAAATAAATCATGGATCTGAATCGGGCTGTGGGTGGGGTTTACTGCGTCCAAAACAATCGGAGCGCCGAACTGCGTCTGCGCAGTTAGAAAAAAATTGTAAAATGTGCTGCTGTCACATCACCCCTGGGCCACAAAAAGCGGATAAAACAGCCCGGGAGCGAAAAGTGGGAGCAATGGTCCCCACAGACATCGTCCCTCCCAACCCCACCCACCCCACACAACATAACTGTCCCGCATGGCCACCCACCCCCTGCTACCCAGACCAATTGTAACCTTTAGATTGGCTAGGAGGGAGTTGAAGAGTGAGTTAAGAAGGGCTAAAAGAGGACATGAGAAGACTTTGGCTGATAGGGTTAAGGAGAATCCTAAGGCGTTCTATAGGTATGTCAAGAACAGAAGGTTGGTTAGGGCAAGATTAGGGCCAGTTATAGGCAGTAGAGGAAAGTTATGTGTGGAACCAGAGGAGATTGGAGAGGCATTGAACCAATATTTCTCTTCGGTGTTCACGCAGGGGGACATGGATATAGCTGAGGAGGACACTGGGTTGCAGGGGCGTAGAATAGACAGTATTACAGTTGATAAGGAGGATGTGGTGGATATTCTGGAGGGTCTGAAAATAGATAAGTCCCCTGGTCCGGATGGGATTTAACCCAGGATTCTTGGGAGGCAAGAGAAGTGATTGCAGAGCCTCTGGCTCTGATCTTCACGTCGTCGTTGGCCTCTGGTATAGTACCGGAAGATTGGAGGTTAGCGAATGTTGTCCCATTGTTTAAGAAGGGGAACAGAGACTTCCCCGGGAATTATAGACCAGTGAATCTCACTTCTGTTGTGGGCAAGGTTTTAGAAAAAATTATTAGGGATAGGATTTATAGTTATTTGGAGAGTAATGAATTGATTGGAGATAGTCAGCATGGTTTTGTAGCGGGTAGGTCGTGCCTTACTAACCTAATTGAGTTTTTTGAGAAAGTGACCAAAGAGGTGGATGTGGGTAAGGCAGTTGACGTGGTATATATGGATTTTAGTAAGGCGTTTGATAAGGTTCACCATGGTAGGCTTCTGCAGAAAATGCAGATGTATGGGATTGGGGATAATCTAGGAAATTGGATCAGGAATTGGCTAGCGGATAGGAGACAGAGGGTGGTGGTTGATGGTAAATATTCATCATGGAGTTCGGTTACGAGTGGTGTGCCTCAGGGATCTGTTTTGGGGCCACTGCTGTTTGTAATTTTTATTAATGATCTGGATGAAGGTATAGTTGGGTGGATTAGTAAATTTGCTGATGACACCAAAGTCGGAGGTGTGGTAGATAGTGAGGAAGGGTGTCATAGTTTGCAGGAAGACTTAGACAGGTTGCAGAGCTGGGCTGAGAGGTGGCGGATGGAGTTTAATGCGGAGAAGTGTGAGGTAATTCACTTTGGTAGGAATAACAGATGTGTTGAGTATAGGGCTAACGGGAGGACTTTGAATAGTGTGGATGAGCAGAGGGATCTAGGTGTATGTGTACATAGATCCCTGAAAGTTGGGAATCAAGTAGATAAGGTTGTTAAGAAGGCATACGGTGTCTTGGCGTTTATTGGTTGGGGGATTGAATTTAGGAGTCGCACATTATGTTGCAACTGTACAAAACTCTGGTGCGGCCACACTTGGAGTTTTGTGTGCAGTTCTGGTCTCCACATTACAGGAAGGATTTGGAGAGGGTGCAGAGGAGGTTTATCAGGATGTTGCCTGGTATGGAGGGGAGGTCCTACGAGGAGAGGCTGAGGGATTTGGGGTTGTTTTCGCTGGATAGAAGGCGGCTAAGAGGGGATCTTATTGAAACATATAAGATGATTAGAGGTTTAGATAGGGTGGATAGTGATAGTCTTTTTCCTCTGATGGAGAAATCTAGCACGAGGGGGCATGGCTTTAAATTAAGGGGGGGTAGTTATAGGACTGATGTCAGGGGTAGGTTCTTTACCCAGAGGGTGGTGAGGGATTGGAATGCCCTGCCTGCTACAGTTGTAAATGCACCTAGTTTGGGGGCGTTTAAGAGATCTGTGGATAGGTTTATGGATGAAAAGGGATTGGTTTAGGTTAGTGGGTCATTGTTTTTGTAACTGGTCGGTGCAACATCGTGGGCCGAAGGGCCTGTTCTGCGCTGTAATGTTCTATGTTCTATGTTCTCTGTCCTCATTTTCCCCCACTGATCGCCCGCAGAGTGGCAGCAGATCCCCCCTGTCCCTGACCCCATCACCCCCATCCCCCCAGAGATCCATCTGGCCTCCTTTCACCCCACCTCACCCCCACCAGAGAATGATCGGGCCTCCCTTCCCCCAACCCCAGACAACAATCTGGCCCCCCTCTGCACTCCCCCCCTACCAGACAACGATCGGGCATCCGCCCACCCCCACCCTGCCCCCACCTCCACCAGAGACACATCTGACCTGTCCCCCCCCTCCCTCCCCACCGATGTGAATCAGAGAGCTGTTGGAAGCTCTGAATTTACCTCTTCAGAAGCTGCGGCGCCCAAAACAGACCTTTGCCGAGCTGTCTGGAATCTGGACGGGTGAACGCGATGGTAAAGGGGGAAATGGAGTCCATTAATTCAATTTAAATCCAAGCAAATGTATTTAAATCACCGTTGTGCCCGTTTTGTGCGCGAATCGGATTGTGGCCATTTTCGGGCCTCAGTAAAGTGGACATCTGTGTAGATGTGGGCGGGGATCATGTTAATGGCCTCACGCCCAACTTTACCATGTGTGTTTGCACCTGAAAATGGGCGCGATGCGATGGGAAACTCAGGCTCGATGTGTATATGCTTCACACTGTCACAATCAGATGGTTATCATCATTCTATCTCATTAATATACGACCAGATCAGGTTTGAACAAATAGCCCATTTGCCACACTGTTTAGCAGCTTCAGAAAGTTTGATAGCATTGTTCAGTTACTGGTCTATATCATTTGTGAACAGTAATATCAATATCCTGTACCCTGTATGACTGAGACAGTCGTGTTCAGAAATCCTCATCCTCTACTGATTATTGTCAAGGACATTATTAATCCAGGAGGCAGAGTCACTCGTATCGATCTGCACTGGTGTTTGTGCAGATCACAAGACAATCCCTCACCACGCACTTGAAGACGATTCAGAAACACAGTTATAAGAGGAGCAATTGGTCAGTTCCACCCTGCCCCCCCCCCCCCAATTCCACTCCAACCTTGCCCCCCCAATTCCACTTCCACTCTGCCCTCTCCATTCCACTATCACTCTGCCCCCCCACTCCACTACCACCCTGCCCCCCCATTCCACTACCACCCTGCCCCCCCACACTCCACACCCACCCTGCCCTCCCACACTCCACTCCCACCTTGCCCCCTCCACTCCCACCCTGCCCCCCACATCCCACTCCCACCCTCCCCTCCACACTCTACACACACTCTGCCCCCCAACACTCCACTTCCATCCTCCCCCCACACTCCATTCCCACACTGCCCCCACACTCCTCATCTCCACTTTCCTCCCCTACCACAACCACCGTTAACCCAATTGCGCTGTAATTCCACATTCCAGCAGTATTGGTCTATTTGACACCCACAGTTCACTGATTGTTCATGAGGTTCAGCGCGGAGATGGTTCAAACCTCTTGTTCTTGTGATTGGACAGTGGGATCACCTGATTTTGTCAACAAAACAGGATTGGCCCCAGTTGTTTTTGCAAAATGAACGTTCACAACAGCGAAGATGTTTGAGAAACTTTATGCACCGTGTTTACTTCAAGCATGTCCCAATATCAGTCAGGGAATGACAGGTCCCTAGAATGTGGTCAAGCCAGTGAACATCGATGTCTCCGAGGAGGGTCACTTTGATCCAAAACCATAGAAAAGTTACAACACAGAAGGAAGCCATTTGATCCACGCTCGGCCAAGTAATGTCAGGTGCCCCTTCTAATCCCACCTTTCTGCACCCGGTTCTGAGTCCTGTGGCTTATAGCACTTCAGGGGCAAAACCAGATACTTTTTAAAAGAGTTTAATGTCTCTGCCTCCACCAACAACTTGGGCATTCCATGATTCCAGACACCCACCAACCTCTGTGTAAAAAAGTTCCTTGTTATGTCCCCTGTATATCTACTGCCATAAAACCATAAGACATAAGAGCAGATTCAGGCCACTCGGCCCGTTGAGTCTATTCTGCTATTCAATCATCCCCATTTTCCTGTCTTTTCCCCACAGCCCCTGATTCCCTTATTAATTGTTATTTATCAAGAACCTATCTATCAGAAGGCCGGGGGAAGTACAGTTTGAGTCAGCCATAGAATCAAGCCAGAGAAGTCTTGGACTGCAAAAGAGAGTCTTGTTCCGATGTTCTTGGATTTCCACAGCAGGGTGGAAGAGAATTTCATGCTTCATGTGAGATACCATATTAAAGAAACAGCAAACTTGGCTTGGGTAATATTACTGGATTTTTATTTTTAAACATCTTTAAGGAAATACTGTCTAGAAGTTGTTTACTTGCGTGTCAGACAAAGTAAGGAGTCATTTGGGGGGAATATCTTGTAACACTAATTTTAATTGTATAATTGTAATCTTGTGTGCTTAAGTTTTCTTTTCTTCTTGTTAATAAATCTTTTACTTTTAATTTTGAAGGTCCTAAATCTTTTACTGGATTTCTTGCCATGGAGATCAACACCTTTACTTCTTGTTTTCAGAATAGTGGAAAAATATGATATGGCCCTCAGCTAACTTTCCCTCTGAGATTTATTTTGCTCAATAATTGACATCTGCTAGATCATAACAGCTGCAGGAACTCAACAAAGCTTCTTGGACAATACCTTCCAAATCTGTGATCTTTGCCACCTAGAAGGACAAGGACAGCAGATACTTAAGAACATAAGAAATAGGAGCAGGAGTAGGCCATCCAGCCCTTCGAGCCTGCCCCGCCATTCAATAAGATCATGGCTGTTCTGTCGTATCTCAGTTCCACATTCCCGCCCTCTCCCCATAACTCTTAATCCCCTCGCTTATCAAAAACCCATCAACCCACGTCTTAAAAATATTTAGCAAGGCAGCCTCCACCACTTCAATGGGCAGAGAATTCCAGAGATTCACCATCCTTTGAGTGAAGAAGTTCTTCCTCAACTCCGTTCTAAACCACCCCCCCTTTATCTTGAGGCTGTGCCCCCTAGTCCTACTGTCCTTTTTGAGCGGGAAGAGTCTTTCCACCTCTATCCTATCCATCCCATTCATCATCTTATACGTCTCAATGAGATCTCCCCTCATTCTTCTAAACTCTAACGAGTACAAGCCTAGTTTATTCAGCCTCTCCTCATAGCTCAACCCCCTCAACTCCAGTATCAGCCTAGTAAACCTCCTCTGCACTCCCTCCAAGGCCAAAATATCCTTGCATAAGTACTGCGACCAAAACTGCACACAGTACTCCAGCTGCGGCCTCACCAATGCCCTATACAGCTGCAGCAAGACCTCCCTACTTTTATATTCAATCCCCCTCGCTATGAAGGCCAGCATCCCATTCGCCTTCCTGACCACCTGCTGCACCTGCAAGCTGGGTTTTTGCGACTCATGCACAAGGACCCCGAGAACACTTGGGAACACCATCTCCTGCAAGTTCCTCTCCAAGCCACTCACAATCCTGATTTGTGACTATATCACAGTTCCTTTACTGTCACTTGATCAAAAGCTTGGAAATCCCTCCCTAACTGCACTGCGGGTGTACCTACACCACATAGACTGTTTAAGAAGGCAGCTCACCGTCACCTTCTCAAGGGCAATTTAGGGATGGACGGTAAGTATTAGTCTAGCCAGCGACTCCCACAGTCTGTGGACACAGGGGAATTTTGTACACAATGAAAGGAAAACAGCTCTATACCTTTCTCCTCTGCAAGTAAATGATAATTCATCAAATGTTGCCCTTTTAAACAAGCGTTACTTCCACATTAGAAATCAACTACCATTATCTATCCCATAATATGCAGGAAAAGCATGTTGTCATGCTCATTCTCAAACTAATTAATTCGGTACAACTGTAGTAATAGGATTTTAAATGGATTGCAGAAATACAGAATCAAGCTGCATAATGTTTCCAAGTATTTTAGAGTTATTCAAAGCAAGCAGTTTTTTGTAATTGACCCCTTCCAGCAGTGAATCTTATCGAACCTCAACAGTCCGTGGAATGAGGAGAGGAATAATAAAGTCGTAATGAACAATAGGATGTGCAGTATTGCTGAAATTATAAGCTAACATTGTCTTGCACACAAGGTCAAACCGAATAATCAAATGTTTTATTGCTATTATATAACATTTCAGTGCATTTACATCTGGGTTATTAAAACCAATTCGTGGCATAATGTGTTGTGATATCAAATCCAAAAACCTACCCCTCTTCAGCCGAGTATATTCAGAACAGCTGACGTGAAATTTCCACTTAATGAAATGTTATTAGTAATGATTGAGCAGATAAAGACGAGGGACCTGAAAGCAGATTCCAGGAAAAGTGTTGAGTTTGAGTTAATCCTGTTATCATTCAATGAGGCAGATCTTCATTGCCATTACTGCTGAATGATGAAGGCTGCTTCATGTGGAGAAGAGATTGAACACTGGGATTAAATCAGTGTAAATACAAGTTTAAATCTCTGAAGCTGAATTCACTGAACTTGTTCACGATGCACAAATGATTTCTTGAGACAGGGTAACGGGTTATTTAATATCCAGAGACTATGAATAAATAGAGCTCGTTCGGGTGACAGCTGAGTAATTATCAGCTGAAAATTTTCAATAATTATAGATCCATCATACAACATGATGTATCAATATTTCTGTGCATGTTAGATGTTAATTACTGAGCTCATTCAAAGTGTAACTGAAAGTAACTGATTAATTCAATATACTGGACAAGTTATTCTTGTTACACTGGGCAGTGTGCTTCACTGCATTCAGGATCATCTTTTTAATTTAGAAATCAAGGATGACTGAGATGTCAAAATTAATTTCAAAACCAAAGTTAGATACAATATAAATAAAACTGTGAAATATTGCAATGAAACCTGGATAAGTACACTTCTGTGTCATTCACCTGCAAAAATAAATCTACCTGAGTTTAAAATTGCTGAAAAAAGATTTTGATAAACCAACTGTTCTGTAATCCTTGTCTTGTATTTACATTGTTGAAGCTGACATTGTCATTACACCTCTGAGCATTCCTCTATTGTCATTCTTCAATTCCCTGTAAATGATCAGAGCAGTCTTCATCCTCCACCACTGAGACTCATGACATCTTCTATTCTTCATTGATCCTATCCCACAAACACAAAAGTTATAGAATTAAATCACACAGCCTGGCCTTCCTCTAACAATCTCAGCTCTTGAAGGCTAGGGTTGGTCTCGATTATTTTTACTTGCTGATTTACCCACTTTGTTCTCTGACGAGATTCCCAGTTGCTGCGATCTTTACATTGAGAATCCAAGATGAATGGGCAATCCTCACTTTAAAAAGAAACCTTTAATCAGAGAACCAGTGTTATAGGCAGCGACTTTTAACTCTGATCAGATTTTCGATTCTCTCCAGTAAACTGAACACTTTCTTCCAAAATCAAATAATGCGACTGGTGCCTTTGAAGGAGCTTCAATTTCTGAACCCAGATTGATCTTCATTTGTTACTCCTGCAATGTAGCAATGATGTTCTTTCTGTAATAAACTTCCAGCAATCAAAGAGTAATTTTGTTTTGGAAGTGGAATCACATTAGAAAAGGCAATGATCCTGATATCCTGGAATTAAGATAATTAGGTTGTTCTAAAAAATGAAATATGTGTTTAATGTGTTCATCTCGCTGAGTGTCGCTTTACAAGTTATCCCTCCCACAACATACAAGGATTTTGCCTTGTCACAGCTTGTTAAACACTTCTTTTTGAATACACTTTGACGCCTATCTATTACTGATTCAGGATGCAGTCTAATCATTTACATGTTCAACGTCATTAACAATTCATCACCTCCCTTTCCTCATTCTGCTGCCCTGCCCTGTACATACCTCAGTGCAATTGTTCTACTCTCCTCACTATTGATTAGATAGTGTACTGCTCTGTCCTTGATTCATTCCAGCTACAGCTCCCCACGGCCAGATTCAAATACATTGCAACAAAGAATGTCAGAAACCATTGTTCAGTTCACGGTGTAGCTGCCCCGAGCCAAACATTTGGAACTGGCTGTGGGGTGGGGTTGGGGTGATGTGGGTTTTGTGTGAGGATTTTTGGAAAGGAAAGTGGAAGACATTTGTGCAGTGAGACGGGGGTTAGGGGTGGGGGGGGGGGGGGGGGGGCGGGGGGGTTAGGGGGGGGGGGGGGGGGAGGCAGGGTGGGCAAGGGCTGACCTTATGAACAGAGGGCAAACCATCTGGCCTGAAATTAAAGTAACCAAAGGAGCCTCATATAAGCAGCAAAGGTGCATCATGGCACAATCTTGGCCAAAGAACAAAGAACAACACAGCACGGGAAACAGGCCCTTCGGCCCAACGAGCCCGCGCTGCCGTCCCATGGTCAGTGACCTATTCATGATTTTAGTCTATGCCTAATGTGCGAGGATCAGGGAGGTCCAATATAGGGACAATTTGTTACCCAATCAATCAGCCTAAAAGCACATTTTTGGGATGTGGGAGGAAACCGGAGCACCCGGAGGAAAC
Organism: Prionace glauca; assembly: GCA_037974335.1. Classification (NCBI taxonomy): domain Eukaryota; kingdom Metazoa; phylum Chordata; class Chondrichthyes; order Carcharhiniformes; family Carcharhinidae; genus Prionace; species Prionace glauca. The sequence continues at coordinate 169,931,941 of CM075722.1, read as the reverse complement.
CCACGCAACCATGGGGAGAACGCGCAAACTCCCACAGACACAGGCCCAAATCCATGTGTCCGCACAGCAACAGAGATAGTCTCTGAGCTGTCATGTTGCCCTCGAGATGGTCCAGTTTAAGCACACCAACGACATGAAGCAGTAGGCAACTCCCGAAGCAACATCCAAGAGCAAATCCAAGCCAGCACAAGGAATTTGAATCCATAGAACTATAGAATCACCATTGTGCAGAAGGAAGCCATTCGGCCCATCAAGTTTGCACTGACTCTGCAAACACCATCCAACCCAGGGCCTCTCAATTCTTTTTCTCGCTCAGTTTCCTGGTACATAGTATGACATCACTTCCTTTTGCATACATTACCAACTCAGGCTCCACCATGAGCCAATGGGAACAAATCCCTAACAAAACTAATTTCCTGAACTTGGGAATAAAAGCAAAGTGCTGGGAAATCTCAGCAGGTCTGTGCTGAGAAATACCGGGTTGATGTTATAGCTGAGAATGACTCTTTTCAGAAGCACTTTGGAGGGCTGGAATTCTGTTATCTAATGAAAAATGTGAGAGGGTGGAGTATATGGCTGCAAATAAGTTGCAAATCTTTATTTCAACATTCCTTTCCTCATATATTACATGCAATTCATACACAGCAAACACAAATCTTTTGCATAGCAATTTTTTTTGTTAACCATTAATCATTAGTAATTATTTCCCAATCCATACACATCTTTACTGAAAGAATGTTTCTTAAATAGGCTCCTCACCATTTTATAGACATTTATCACACAGTGACTGTTATATTTATCAGTCTTTGAGAATGTACATGAGCAAACTGATCCCGATATAAAGCAATATATTATACTTTTATCTGATTTATTGGACTAACCATACAAATTCAATGAGAATTATATTTTATAGGTCTGTGTAAATTGAATGTTGTACATGCTGTATCTGTGTCACTAACAAGCAGGTTGTCCACTTTTCCTGCAGGTTTGAGAAAATTCTGAAAATATGGCTATGAAATTGATCTGGGTCAATAGTGCAAAACAAATTGTAAAAGGCAACTTTTCATATTTTCCAATGCACCTGTCCGACTTCTCAACCTGTCTGTCCCACTGTCCAATCCGCTTGTCCTATTGTCCAATCCGCCTGTCCCACTGTCCAATCCACCTGTCCCACTGTCCAATCCGCCTGTCCCACTGTCCAATCCGCCTGTCCTACTGTCCAATCCGCCTGTCCTATTGTCCAATCCGCCTGTCCTACTGTCCAATCCGCCTGTCCTACTGTCCAATCCGCCTGTCATACTGTCCAATCCGCTTGTCATACTGTCCAATCCGCCTGTCCTACTGTCCAATCCGCCTGTCCTACTGTCCAATCCGCTTGTCCTATTGTCCAATCCGCCTGTCATACTGTCCAATCCACTTGTCATACTGTCCAATCCGCCTGTCCTACTGTCCAATCCGCTTGTCATACTGTCCAATCCGCCTGTCCTACTGTCCAATCCGCTTGTCATACTGTCCAATCCGCCTAATCCACTGTCCAATCCGCTTGTCATACTGTCCAATCCGCCTAATCCACTGTCCAATCCGCTTGTCATACTGTCCAATCCGCCTGTCCTACTGTCCAATCCGCCTGTCCTATTGTCCAATCCGCCTAATCCACTGTCAAATCCGCCTGTCATACTGTCCAATCCGCCTAATCTGCTGTCAAATCCGCCTGTCATACTGTCCAATCCGCCTGTCCCACTGTCTAATCCGCCTGTCCTATTGTCCAATCCGCCTAATCCACTGTCAAATCCGCCTGTCATACTGTCCAATCCGCCTGTCCCACTGTCTAATCCGCCTGTCCTATTGTCCAATCCGCCTAATCCACTGTCAAATCCGCCTGTCATACTGTCCAATCCGCCTGTCCCACTGTCTAATCCGCCTGTCCTACTGTCCAATCCGCCTAATCCACTGTCCAATCCGCCTGTCCTATTGTCCAATCCGCCTAATCCACTGTCCAATCCGCCTGTCCTACTGTCCAATCCGCCTGTCCCACTGTCCAATCCGCCTGTCCCACTGTCCAATCCGCCTGTTCTACTGTCAAATCCGCCTGTCCTACTGTCCAATCCGCCTAATCCACTGTCCAATCCGCCTGTCATACTGTCCAATCCGCCTGTTCTACTGTCAAATCCGCCTGTCCTACTGTCCAATCCGCCTGTCCTACTGTCCAATCCGCCTAATCCACTGTCCAATCCGCCTGTCCTACTGTCCAATCCGCCTAATCCACTGTCCAATCCGCCTGTTCTACTGTCCAATCCACCTGTCCCACTGTCCAATCTGCCTGTCATATTGTCCAATCCGCTTGTCTCACTTTTGAGGACCTATGAGCTACTGGGGGATAAATTAATAAACACAATCACAATGATGCTCTCTGACTTACTGAGTGAAGCTCCAGTAACACTTAAGAAGATCAACATCATCCAGAACAAAGCAGCCTGCTTGATTGGTGCCCCATCCAACATAAACATTCACTCTCTCCACCACAAACACATGGTAACAGTAACGTGTACCATCTAAAGCTGCATGGCAGCAACTCTCCAAGACTCTTTCAATCGCACCTTCCAAACTCATAATCTCAGCCACCTGGAAGAATGTGGGCAGTGACAAAGGGGGTCACTACTGCCTGTAACTTCCCCTCCAGTTCACCCACCATACCGACTTGTAACCATATGATCATTACTTCACTGTCGCTGGAATGATTGGAGATACTCCATGGTTCAGTGGATTCAAAATTTACAATCAGTTTTGATGGAGATCAGAAATAACAATGAAAATAACTCATGAAAAGCAATAGTTTATAAACTCCTTGACAGTAATAATAGTTTAGGACTAAGTATAAATCAGGAAATAGTGAGGGCTTGTAACAAAGGTATTATTACAATGGCGGGGATTTTTATCTTCACAGAGATGAACTGAATTGGAGGGCAAACATCGACTGAAAGGTGTACATAGCGCAGCAGTGAATAGAGCAGTTGCAATGTCTGGGAAGGAGAAATGTTAATTTTTTTTGAAAGGATGGTTGGACGAAGAATCAAATCTTTGGAGAGAAAGTTCCAGAGAAGAATTACATGATGTTGGAGAAATCAGCGTTGTTGGAAGAGCAGAACGATCTGGGATCCATGCAGGAATATATTGGGAAGCGATAATGGGCGATTGGATGGAATGAGATATTAAAGGGAAGGGAATCATTCTGGGGAACAGGAAACATCAGCTTTGCAAGACAGAGTAGCAAACATCTCTTCAGCACCAACAGTACATGTGTGTGTCCAATATGCAACAGGCCAGCTCTGGCAAAGGGTCACCCAGACTCAAAACTTAGGCTCTATTCTCTCTCCACAGATGCTGTCAGTCCTGCTGAGATTTTCTAACATTTTGTGTTTTTGATGCAACAAACTCTCTTGTGCTCAGATTGGACTGATTAATTATCTTCAGCCACATCAACCCTGAAACTGAAATCTAATTGATGTCATGTTCATCTTCAACCTGGAAGGAGAAACATAACTGCTGCAGGAGATGGCCTGGTTTGGCTGGTTTGAAGCACTCAGTGTGTCTGGTGATTAGCAATGAGTGGAGCCGTTTGAGGAGGCTGGGTGATAAACTGCAGAGATTTGCATGGAAAGAGCATGGATTATAATAGAATTCAAAATAAATTCATAATCTCAATTTCAGCCTCTTCAATGTATCTCTTATTGGTCTCTCACCTCTAACCTTCACCAAAGGGTAATGAGGAAATAGTGAGAAGCCAGTATAGTTAAGAAGCTGAATGTAGGGAATCAGTGAGAGAAGTTCTTAAAGAATTAAAGTGATAAAGTTATGGAGTACAATTTCAGAAGAGACAGAGGTGGAAATTGATGGTCCAAAGTAAGTAGACTGCAAGCAGAATAATGAAATGAATAAGAAGTGGAAAGTTCAGTTTATGGTTGGAAAAGGTGTTCAGTTTCTGCAGCAAGGAGACTGATGGAGTCAAAAGTAAAACCACTCACGAGCTGGAATTTACTGAGGTTTCTCCAAGATTGAACTGCAGAAAGTTTCAATTCACCTCAGACTAGTTTTGTACAGTTAAATAGCAGCTATGGTGGAGTTGGTAAGGTGTCAATCATTAATGAATGTGCAAACTGCCTCAATGCTTACAGATATCACGAAGAATGTAAATGATGAAGTGACTGTACAGGCACAAGGCTGGAGGTGTTATAATCCTTGAAATTAATAACAGTCTTGTAACATCTCTGCAAAGAGATTATAAACTTTAGTGAATCCATCACAGTGCTATATGTTGTACAAAGCCTTTAAGGATTGCAGCATGACATCACCAGATGGGACACGTGTCATGTGATCCAGTCTCAGTTTGATTTTGGCCTATGAGCAGAACACAGCACACACGGCTCTGCTGTGTATGTTATCAAGTTTTCTATACATGTATATCTGATCTCATATACTAATTTAAATAAGTGAGCCCATAATGTGTTTGCACTATCTTTATTAGTGATTAGTGCCTCAATACAATTATAAAAATGCAACATGCTTTTCAGTGGTGGTCAAACTGTGTGGCATCAAGTTTAACTACAGGTATGACAGGGTGAACAGGCTAAGATCATGTTACATGGCATAGGGCCACCCTTGATATTTTAATCAGATCTCAGTGAGTTTGCAGCATTGGAGAGTGATGAAATCACAGTGTGGTGACTGCACAGAAAAGTTCTGAGGATAGAATATTGGGATAATCCTCCAGGACGGGGCTGGTAAGCAGATAGAGTGTAAATGGTGAGAGCGCAGTGTCAGTTGTCAGCTCTGAGAGTGGGACAGGCCATCGAGAGGAGCAGCACTGGATTAGTCCCATTGGGAGAGGTGAGGGAACAGAGAATGGGCTGGATTGAGAGTGAACGAGAGAGAATCAAACAAAAAAACCCCAAACAAAACCATCATAACAATCAGGTCAGAAAAGGTTGTGATTATAAACGGGCGGCTTCAGAAATCAGTGGACAGTCAATTAAATAACACAAGGCGGAAGGTTGAAAGAATATTGTCAAAATTTCCACAAAATACCCCAGTCTGAATCAGGAAACATTTGAGGTACTACCCAAATTCAAAATGTTCAAACACTGTACAGAGCCACAGTGTCTGACTTCACGTGTGTCTGAACCAGACAAGCAAACCATAAAAAAATACTTAGCAATTGTGAAGGAATGTTAAACACACCAGGATTAACAAGAGATGAGCTGAAGAATCCCCAGAAGAGAGAGATTACATTGGAAAGCCAGTTCAGAATTAGGTTAAACTTCTGAATTCACTGATTAGAGTTTATGTCATTTCAACAACAGCCTACGGAATCCATAGACCATTTTGTCAGCAAACATATAGAAAAGGGGGTGGACTGTGATTTTTCAGAGGCAGAATTAGCAGAGAGAATTGTTGAATTAGTGATCACATCCGCTCCCGTGGAAGAATTCCAGAAAGATCTTCTGGATAAGCTCAAAACCAATGATCTGCTCAAGGATGAGTGTAAGTGTGAGGGGATCCTTGTGAGCTGTCAAAGCTTACAGGTCCTATATACCAACCCAATAGCTGATGTAGCCACCAGACAGCCAAATCCAGCCAAACATCTGGCAGTCATGGGCCTCTGCATGAAGCAAGGAAATTGCCAGCTTTCAAGCAATTCTGTGAAGCATGGAGCAGAAAGGGCCACCAGGAGTGGCTGTACACTGGAGCAAAAACCAATACAGCTACAATGAGCCATTCACTGATCCAAACTGACCAGGTGCAACAGAAACCCTTCCAGCAATACAAAGGACCATCTGCTATCCAATCAGAAACATCTACATGAGGTGAACGATAAGCCAGAAAATGAGATATGACAAGACGAGGAGTGATAAACACTGTGAATCTTAAACATACATACTGGCACACAACTTTTGTTTGCTAAGATTCAAATTTCCTTTCCTGAGAAAGATGGCAACTATATTATAGGCCAAGATTAACAAAGGGGAAAGTGCCAACATAAACTTCCTCTGTAAATTCGACATGAAATCTATGACATGGAATGCTTTGACCAAACCCTAAAACTGCACAATTTCAGTTCTACATTCTATTCTCTCAGAAGCTAAAGGGCAACTTTTAAAACTGCATAAGATGACCAGTGTGTATGATAAAAATGCAGATACAGAATTGTCAAGTTGACAGTTGGGACAACAAGTTCACATCCAGGTTCCCACAGAAGATCCGAAGGCAGCCAGCTGAGATAACAAGGATTTGTTCAGAAACATGGTCTTTTGAGGTCATTGGACACAAAGATGCAAAGGTGAAATGCAACTGAGGACATATTCCAGCTCCTCAATCACTGTATAATCCTATTGCATTAAGGACAAGGTCCCAAATGAAACTGGAAACAACATCCAAGAATAGCAATCCCTCAGATCACTGTGACCAATTACAGCAAGCTCCAGACTAGGTTATCATCACAAGATCTGGATGTATCAGCATATTACCTCCACACTTTAAAAACTCAGAGTTTCATCAGTTCTACACATTTAGATAATGGTAACTAAGCGCAAACATTGTAAATTGTTTTACTTCTTTAAGTACATGTAAAAAGGAAGGGGGATGTTGTATTATGCCTGTAAGGGATTGCAGCTAACCATCACTCAAAGGCAAGTGTGTCATGCAGTTTGCCATTGTGTTGAATCCTGTTCCACAGAAATCATTGGGCTGAAAATGTAGGGCATTTTGATGAAAAGTATGGGATTAGTGGAATGTCCTTTTGCACTATTGGGATACAAGTTTACCTGCAGTGATGTAATTGAGGTGTTAATCGCAGCAAAACCAGGTGTCTAGCAGAGGTGATCTCACCTGTAGGGGCGCCTTACTCCATTGTCACTCTGTAGCCAGTTCAGGTACTACATTCTTGGGCCTGTGTCTTTGTTGATTCAACAAAGTGAACTAAAGCAAATGGGTAATGTAATGAGATGATTAGAAAGCTGGTTTGCAGATGGGAAGCAAAGAGTTGGTATAAATGGATCTTTTTCTAATTTTCAGTCAGTGGGATACTAGTGGGGTTCCACAGAGATCTGTGCTAGGACCCCAACTGTTCACATTAGTTGTGCTTTGAAAAGATTCCGAACACTTGCCATAAGTTCACATCCCCTAACTTGATCATTGTGCAGAGATTCCAATGTGTCCGGTGCCTATCTGGATGTCAGCTGAGGAAAGGATCTTACTTCACTGTGAAGGCTTCCATGGTTAAATAACCTGCCAACTCTAATCAAGGCTCGGTCCTGAATAATGAGCCACTTAAGTGAAATAATGGAGGATGACGACTGTTGTCAAACCAGATTGCGATGAGTTGTTAATGGTTTCTGCAACAAAGGAGATGCAGAGTGAACTGCAAACCAAAAATATATATTTTTTTGCAGCAGAACAAATAAAAGCAGAATAAAGAATGGACACAGCACATGTTTATTCACTCTGGGAGAAGTTCACACCTGAGACAGCAATCTGTTGTTCTTTTTCGCTGATGTAAACTCTATTGTAGATTCCGTCAAAATTCACTGAAAACAGATGGAAACTCGGCTTCTAACAAGTCTTGAAGACATGGCCATCGCAGTAAACCAACTGGCTCCTGAGACCTGAACATTCCAGCACCCTCAGCACAACAGGAGGTTTACAGAGAACAGCAGCAGCTCCAGATTCTGATGGTTGTGGGAACAAAAGGAACACCAGAACCTGTCTTCCAAACCTGACCACCTCTGCTAGACACCTGGTTTTGCTGCGATTAACACCTCAATTACATCACTGCAGGTAAACTTGTATCCCAATAGTGCAAAAGGACATTCCACTAATCCCATACTTTTCAGCAACACTCTGAGTACCTTTGTCCAAGCTACAGATTCCTGAATATTTCAACATCCTCAATATTTCAGCTCAGGGGTTAGTTTGGTATTTGGATATTAGAGAACACATTTCAAAGATTACACAGTAAATAATTTAACGGGCTGCAGCTTTACAAAAATATGAAATATTTGTCTTTTTCCTGGTCAGATCTGACCTGGAATCTCCAGCCAATGAGGATCAATTTCCAGAACACAACACTGCATCCTGCAGGAAAATCATTGACGTATTGAAAAATCATTTTTCTTTTGTCACTCTCTGTGAATATTTCTCTTCACGAGATATAAAAATGTTGAAAATGGGACACAGGTTGTTTGGCTGACAGTCACTTGTCAGCTAATTGGGTAATGAGGTAATTCTGCTTTCTGATTGGTGTAGGAAGGCAGTGCATCATAAGGATGGATGTGTTAGCTGATTCATGGCCGAAATGTGCGGACAAATTGTGTGTGAAATCCCCAGGAATATGTTTAACCACAGTGGGAAAGCCTATTGATGAGGTCTGATGTGACCATAACAAATTATTTCTTCTTTCTGCCCCTTAGTCATATGACTAAAAGAAATAGCAGTAGGCCATTCGACCCATCTAACCTACTCTGCTATCCAATAGGATCATGGCTGTCCCAACATTCCTCATGTCCAATTATTTACTGGGAAAGATAGAATGGATAAGGAGAAGCTGTTTCCACTGGTTGAAGGCTCTGGAATGAGGGGTTATAATCTAAAAATTAGGGTCAAGCTGTTCAGGAGAGATGTTAGAAACACTTCTACACAGAGAGTGTGGGAGGTTTGAATTCTCTTCCTCAAATGATGGTGGATTTAGTTGTTAGGTTTAAGTCTGAAATAGACAATTTTTATTGTGCATTGGAGTCAAGGGGTATGAACCTAGGGCAGCTACATGGAGTTAGGCTGCAGATCAGCCATGATTTATTGAATGGCAGAGTGGCTTTGAGGGGCTGAACAACCTACTCCTATTCCAATGTTCCATTTTTCTGCCCTTCCTGCGTAACTTTTGATTCAATGATCAATAATCTATCTCGGTCAGCCTGAAATATAGTAAGAAGTCTCACAACGGAAACGGTGTTCCTTTGTCAGGTGTGTGGAAAGTTCTGATCAGAGAAGGACATATAAAGTCACACACAGTTTACAGAATACTGATTAGAATGCAAGTCTTTACAATTGCCTGAAATATATACATCCCCTGTCTCCACAGCTCACTGTGGAAAGGAATTCCAATGACTCACAACCCTCTGAGTGAAGACATTCTTCCTCATCTCAGCGTTAAACTGGTGTTCCTTTATTCTCAGACTATTCCACCTGGTCCGAGACTCTCACCTGCACTCGGTCAAAAATCAAAGAATGAAACAACTTAGCTTTAAACGATTAAAACATGAACATGGGACATGCATGTTATGTGAATAGAAGGCTGGACAATAGGAGTTTAAAGAGTTGCTTGTGAATTATGCACTTATCTTCACGAGGGAATTAAACAACATGGACTAGAAATTAACACAACAGTTCACGGATTTGGGTGAAATTCTTCTCTTTAATATTTTAATGAAATAATTAACCCATTTAAAATAATTTGCTTGGAAACACCAAACCCATTAACCAATTGATTGTGAATACTCCATAGAGAATTTTCAGTTTCAAATTGAACTTTCCAGTTTCACAATAATTGGATGTGGATGTGTGTGGGGAGTTGAAACAGAAGTTAGAACAAAAGGGTTTCAGGTGCAGGGACAGGCTGGGTGCAAGTGTCCCACACTCTGTCAAAATAAACATAAATAAAACAAAGCCTTTATCCCTCACGCCCCCACCCTCCTCAACTCCTACACACTCTCTATGCCCCATCCATACCCCATGCCATTGTATCTCCCAATCACTCTCTGTTAGGGGAATTTTCTGGGGGCTTCCCTCGGGGGGTCCTGCACTGAGCCAAATACAACTAATACAAAACTTGTGAGAGACAGTATGCAGTAAATGATGTTCTTTATTTGTCCGATAAGTATTGGGAGAGATGCTGTGTAGATTCCAACTTCTCTCTGAAATCACATGAACACATCTGATAAAGTGTTTCTGAAGATTCGTATTCCCTATCCAATCTGCCATACTAACTGATGGTCCAATTACATTAATACACTCTATTTACCTTGGCCAACAGCATTCTTCTACTCCTTAGCATAATTACATAAGAACATAAGAAATAGGAGCAGGAGTAGGCCATCTGGCCCTTCGAGCCTGCCCCGCCATTCAATAAGATCATGGCTGATCTGTCGTGTCTCAGTTCCACATTCCCGTCCTCTCTCCATAACCCTTAACCCCCTTGCCTACCAAAAACCTATCTACCCGCATCTTAAATACATTGAGCGAGGCAGCCTCCACCACTTCAACGGGCAGAGAATTCCAGAGATTCACCACCCTTTGAGTGAAGAAGTTCCTCCTCAACTCCGTTCTAAACTGCCCCCCCTTATCTTGAGGCTATGCCCTCTAGTCCTGCTGTCCTTTCTGAGCGGGAAGAACCTCTCCATCTCTACCCTACCCATCCCTTTCATCATCTTGTACGTCTCAATGAGATCTCCCCTCATCCTTCTAAACTCTAACAAGTAGAAGCCTAGTTTATTCAGCCTCTCCTCATAGCTCAACCCCCTCAAATCCGGTATCAGCCTAGTGAACCTACTCTGCACTCCCTCCAAGGCCAAAATATCCTTGCGTAAGTGCGGTGACCAAAACTGAACACAGTACTCCAGCTGCGGCCTCACCAGTGCCCTGTACAGTTGCAGCAAGACCTCCCTACTTTTATATTCTATCCCCCTCGCTATGAAGGCCAGCAACCCATTCGCCTTCCTGACCACCTGCTGCACCTGCAGGCTGAGTTTTTGCTACTCATGCACAAGGACCCCCAGGTCCCTCTGCACCGTAGCATGCTGCAGCTTTTCGCCATGTAAGTAGTAGTCCTTCCTGCCATTATTCCTACCAAAGTGGACAACCTCACACTTGCCAACATTATATTCCCTCAGCCAGTTCCTCGCCCATTCGCTCAGCCTATCTAGATCCCTCTGCAGACTTTTCACACCCTCCACACAATTTACCGTTCCACCAATCTTTGTGTCATCAGCAAATTCACCACTCCTTTGCCCGTACTCCATCCATGCCAACTCACTTTGAATCCTTGGGCAGTTCCTTGACAGGTTTGGCACTTGCTGGATAACTATGACAGTGGTGACAGCTGGTCAGATGCTTTATTCCTCCAAAGTAGTATCCTGATTATTCAAACCCATCCTACAAGTTCAGAACTCCTTTTATCTGTTCTTTTCTGTACATTTCAGATTCCAGACCCTTGTTCTTTCAAATGTCATTTGATTGAAGGTAGTTGGTGATTTACACAGCCAGCTGCCTCTGCTAATTGCATGGGCACAAACCTCGGTCCGAATCCAGCCCCCTCCCCCATTGGGAAATGCTGGATTTGGGGGCAGGCTACAAATTTCCAGCCATTTCTGGGATCTTTGCCTTGACAGAGAGTCTCTTCCTTACAGTAAAATCCAGGGCATTAATTCAGTTTCTCTCTCTACAGATTCTGCCTTACCTGCTGAGTATTTCCAGCATTTTCTGTTTCTATTTCAGATTTCCAGCAACTGCAGTATTCTACTTTTGTTTTGTTCTTTTTTCTTGTGCCTTGTTGTTCTTTGGCTCGGTTTGTGTTCAATTGGTCATCAAATTAAACATCGAGTCACCTGAATTCTTTGATATCTAAATAAAAGCTGGAGCAGGTTCATGGTGCAGAATGATCTCCTATTCCTATGTTCCCGGATGATATCAGTGTGTAATATTCTCAATTTTACACCATTTATAACGAGCTCTAAACATTAGTGACCTCAACTAATTATTGTAGTTTTAAACTATTGAAAAAAAATGTTTTTTTGAGAATAATATATTTGTGATAATAATTGATTTGATCTTAAGCTCTTTGGTGCTAATTAGTACATGTAACTGGGAAACTTTTGCAATAATTTAACTTCCATCTGAAGTGAATTGTATGTGTAATTTATAGTGATAGACGAGCATTGCTGCCCTTTCTGTTGTGGAGGCATTAACAATGGGTGTGTGCAGCTGAGTTTACGTTATTTCGATCCAGTGCAACACACATTTTCCCAAGTCACAGCTTGTTTCAGCTGCTTAATTTCAGCTGTTAAATTCAGTGTATCATTTTAAACCCATTAGTTATTATTAAATGGACTCCATGAACAATGCAACAATGATATTGTGGGCCCTGATGATACTCTGGGGATGAAATTCCTCTTGTTCTAAACTTTACTGAAAATGTCATTGTCATCGCCAATGTAAAATGATTTTGTCTGCACACCAACTCCTTTGCAGAAATTATTGACAGTGGGGAATTCACTCTCTCGGTGTTGCTGTGTTTTCTGCAGAACACAATGTGAGCTGGTGAACCCAGTCCAGTAGAGGTCAGTACACAGCCTGTAAAATCAGCCGATCCCAAACTGCCTCCAGACCACTTCATACGCTCCGGAAATCCAACAGCAGAACAGAGAATACATTCAACTACCATCTCATCAGATAGAATAGCAGCATTACCCTGTGAGCCTGGTGCCTAAACTGCAAAATTACAACAGATATTCACTCATTTTCTTCCAGAATCATTGATGTCAGTGTTCTGATCAGTGGACCCAGTCGAAGCAGCATTGTCAAATATCCTCATCTGAACAGACCATAAGAACATAAGAAATAGGAGCAGGAGTGGGCCATCTGGCCCTTCGAGCCTGCCCCACCATTCAATAAGATCATGGCTGATCTGTCGCTGCTCAGTTCCACCTTCCCACCCTCTCTCCATAACCCTTAATCCCCTCTCTTATCAAAAACCCATCAACCCGTTTCTTAAAAATATTTAGTGAGGCAGCCTCCACCACTTCAACGGGCAGAGAATTCCAGAGATTCACCACCCTTTGAGTAAGAAGTTCCTCCTCAACTCTGTTCTAAACCGCCCCCCCTTTATCTTGAGGCTGTGCCCCCTAGTCCTACTATCCTTTCTGAGCGGGAAGAATCTCTCTACCTCTATCCTATCCATCCCATTCATCATCTTATACATCTCAATGAGATCTCCCCTCATTCTTCTAAACTCTAACGAGTACAAGCCCAGTTTATTCAGCCTCTCCTCATAGCGCAACCCCCTCAACTCCAGTATCAGCCTAGTAAACCTCCTCTGCACTCCCTCCAAGGCCAAAATATCTTTGCGCAGGTGCGGCGCCCAAAACTGCACACAGTACTCCAGCTGCGGCCTCACCAATGCCCTATACAGCTGCAGCAAGACCCCCCTACTTTTATATTCAATCCCCCTCGCTATGAAGGCCAGCATCCCATTCGCCTTCCTGACCACCTGCTGCACCTGCAAGCTGGGTTTTTGCGACTCATGCACAAGGACCCCGAGGTCCCTCTGCACCGTCGCCTGCTGCAGTTTTTCGCCCCATAAGTAATAGTCCTTCCTACCATTCTTCCTACCAAAGTGGACCACCTCACACTTGCCAACATTAAATTCCATTTGCCATTTCCTGGCTCATTCGCCCAGCCTATCTAGATCCTTCTGCAGACTCTCCACACCCTCCGCACAATTTGCCGTTCCCCCAATCTTGGTGTCATCAGCAAATTTCGACACCCTACACTCGGTTCCCTCCTCCAGATCATCGATATAAATAGTAAAAAGCTGAGGCCCCAGCACCGACCCCTGGGGCACTCCACTAGTCACCATCCGCCAATCCGAATAGCATCCGTTGACCCCTACTCTCTGCCTCCTATTTGACAACCAATCCTCTATCCACGCTAACACCCTACCCCCAACTCCATGTCCCTCTACCTTCTGCAATAACCTCTTGTGAGGTACTTTGTCAAACGCCTTCTGAAAATCTAGAAAGACCACATCCACTGGCTCTCCTCTATCCACCGCCCTAGACACATCCTCATAGAACTCCAGTAAATTTGTCAGACATGACTTCCCTTTAATGAAACCGTGCTGTGTCTGCTCTATCAAGCAATTCCCTTCAAGATGCCTCGCAATTTCCTCCTTAATGACAGATTCTAACATTTTACCTACCACAGACGTTAAACTAACCAGCCTATAATTCCCCGCCTTTTGCCTGGCACCCTTCTTAAACAACGGCGTAACATTAGCCGTTTTCCAATCATCCGGCACTTCCCCGGAATCCAGCGACGTCTGGAAAATAATCACCAAGGCATCCACTATCACCTCCACCATTTCTTTCAGAACCCTCGGATGCATTCCATCCGGTCCTGGGGACTTGTCCACAATCAGCCCCTCCAGTCTGTCGAGCACCGCCTCTCTAGAAACAGTAATGTCATTAAGACCCTCCAGTCCTACCACCTTTCCATCGCTAACACCCGGCAAATTATTCACGTCCTCCTCCGTGAAGCCAGAAACAAAAAAGTTATTCAAGACCTTAGCCATATCCTCATCCCCTACCACTAGGTCCCCTTTCTCATCCTCTAAAGGACCAACGTTCACCCTAGCCAGCCTCTTCCTTTTTATATATTTATAAAAACTCTTGCTATCCTTTTTTATATTAAGCGCTAGCCCAGCTTCATAGTTTCTCCTACCCTTCTTTATCAACTTCTTTGTCAATCTTTGTTTACATTTAAACCTCTCCCAATCCTCTTCTCGCCCACTACTCTTAGCTACTCTAAATTCCTCCGCTTTTAATTTAACACTTTCCTTCACCTCCTTCGTTATCCACTTATTACCTCTCCTCCTACAGTCCTTTTTGACCATCGGAATAAATTTCCGCTGAGCACCAAGAAAGATCTCCTTAAAGATCCTCCACTGCTCCTCAATAGACCCTCCCTCCAACGCGCTCCCCCAGTCCACATTCGCTAATTCTTCTCTCATCCTACCGTACTTCCCTCTATTCAAACAGAGGACGCGTGTCCGGGAACCCACTTTGGGATTCCTTTGTTCTCGCTGCTGTGATTAACAATGAGTCAACAGCTGAAGTTATTGACTTGTACTTTCTCCAATTTGTGACCTCTTCATTCATTACAGTGGACAGGAACATCCCAGGTAGACAAGTGGACAGCACAAAATCTAGACACTTAACTCCATCATTCTGTTGTTACCATCTGGAATATTCTGGATGGTAAAAAGCTGATTCAGTACTGATTTTCCAAACGAAATATAGAGAAATATTTGAAAGGGAACAATTAGAGTTGTGGGTAAAGAGAAGGGGGTGGGGATGGAGGAGTGGGTGGGAGTGGCGTGTGTGACAAAGGCTAAATACTGCAAGGGCTGGGAATCCAGGATAAAAACAGGAAATGCTAGAAACACTCAGCAGCTCTGGGTAGTGGGGGAGAAGGATGAACTTCCAGCTCCTCATTTCACAACCTCAGCCCCACCCACCACAAGGAATTCCCTGCAGACGCTCGCTCTCCGCCAACAGGGGTCACCATCCTGGGAGGGTGCATGCAGGAGATTCAGGTTGTCTAATTGGGAGTGTTTCCAACACAATGGGGAGCTTGGCGTGGAGGGTTTGCATGCAGCAGTCTCATTCATCAGGAGAATAAATCGATTGCCGGGGAGGAGTGACCGGGCAGTGCCGGGGAGGAGTGACCGGGCAGTGCCGGGGAGGAGTGACCGGGCAGTGCCAGGGAGGAGTGACCGGGCAGTGCCAGGAAGGAGTGACCGGGCAGTGCTGGGGAGGGGTGACCGGGCAATGCCGGGGAGGAGTGACCAGGGAGGAGTGACCGGGTAGTGCCAGGGAGGAGTGACCGGGCAGTGCCGGGGAGGAGTGACCGGGTAGTGCCAGGGAGGAGTGACCGGGCAGTGCCGGGGAGGAGTGACCGGGCAGTGCCGGGGAGGAGTGACCGGGCAGTGCCAGGGAGGAGTGACTGGGCAGTACCGAGGAGGAGTGACCGGGGAGGAGTGACCAGGCAGTGCCAGGGAGGAGTGACCGGGCAGTGCCAGGGAGGAGTGACCGGGCAGTGCCAGGGAGGAGTGACCGGGCAGTGCCAGGGAGGGGTGACCAGGCAGTGCCAGGGAGGAGTGACCGGGCAGTGCCAGGGAGGGGTGACCAGGCAGTGCCAGGGAGGAGTGACTGGGCAGTGCCGGAGAGGAGTGACTGGGCAGTGCCGGGGAGGGGTGACCGGGCAGTGCCAGGGAGGAGTGACCGGGCAGTACCAGGGAGGAGTGACCGGGCAGTGCCGGGGAGGAGTGACCGGGCAGTGCCAGGGAGGGGTGACCGGGCAGTGCCAGGGAGGAGTGACCGGGCAGTACCAGGGAGGAGTGACCGGGCAGTACCGAGGAGGAGTGACCAGGGAGGAGTGACCGGGCAGTGCCGGGGAGGAGTGACTGGGCAGTGCCAGGGAGGAGTGACCGGGCAGTGCCAGGGAGGAGTGACCGGGCAGTGCCAGGGAGGGGTGACCGGGCAGTGTCGGGGAGGAGTGACCGGGCAGTGCCAGGGAGGAGTGACTGGGCAGTACCGAGGAGGAGTGACCGGGCAGTGCCGGGGAGGAGTGACCGGGGAGGAGTGACCGGGCAGTGCCAGGGAGGAGTGACCGGGCAGTGCCAGGGAGGGGTGACCGGGCAGTGTCGGGGAGGAGTGACCGGGCAGTGCCAGGGAGGAGTGACCGGGCAGTGCCAGGGAGGAGTGACCGGGCAGTGCCGGGGAGGAGTGACCGGGGAGGAGTGACCGGGCAGTGCCAGGGAGGAGTGACCGGGGAGGAGTGACCGGGCAGTGCCAGGGAGGGGTGACCGGGCAGTGCCAGGGAGGAGTGACCGGGCAGTGCCAGGGAGGAGTGACCGGGCAGTGCCGGGGAGGAGTGACCGGGCAGTGTCGGGGAGGAGTGACCGGGCAGTGTCTGTGATCTCCCCGGATGTGCATTTTTACGCTTATTTACCGAACAGGTCTGCTTCCTACCTTAACCAAGACTTCATCATTAATTCCCTTGATGCTTATAAAATAATCTACTTGATGTAAGTGCTGGGTTTTAGGTTCTTAATGAACTTTGGGTATTGATTTGGTCGAACAGAAAATCACTGTGGAGGTAATACACACAAGTATTGTGCAATACTTAGGACTGATGAATCCACACTTGAGACAGATTGTGATTACATTCTTCCAGTGAGAATCACACCATTGTGCAGAATCGGAAGGACGATTGTGAAATTCTTTCTGTGGAATCATCCCTGAGAAATAATTGGCTTCTATTTGAACATTTTTGCTGAAGTTTGTGCGAGTGTCAGTTACACAAAGAACACTACTCATTCCAATTTCAATAAGACACAAAATGAGGTTTGATTTTGACCTAATTTCTGCCTGCGTGTAAAATACATTTTAATATCGTCACCTCAAAATTGAAGCAACTTTAGCTGAAATGATAAGACCATCAAAATATTTATTAAAGTTAATGAGCGCACCATTAAGAAAACTGAATGAATATTTCTGCCTTCCTCCAGTCCTGGATGGCTTCTTGTGATTGCCCACAAGGGGGAAAGAAAAATTATTGCTGAGAAATTGCTTTCAAACTGACAAGTGTAAGATTTCATGGTTAGTTAGCGATGGTGCTGAAGTATGCTGGTCCTGTGTTATACATTGTGTTGGAATTCCCTCCATGTCACCTTTTTAAATGTTTAAAGTGGTAGAAATTTTCATTGAAACAGCAAATATGGCAATTCTCTATAAACACAATTATATTTTGGAATCAATTTCACCAAAATTCTCTGAATGAGAAAGTCATAGAATCGTAGAATCCAGCAGTGCAGAAGGAGGCCATTCGGCCCATTGAATCTTCACCAATCACAATCCCACCCAGCCCTATTCCCAAAACCACATACATTTACCCTAGCTAGTCACCCTGACACGAAGGGATAATTTAGCATGGCGAATGCGCCTAACCTGCACATCTTTGGAGTGTGGGAGAAAACTGGAGCACCCAGAGGAAACCCACACAGACACAGGCAGAATGTTCAATCTCTACACAGATTGTGATCCAAGCCTGGAATCGAACCCAGGTTCCTGGTGCTGTGAGGCAGCAATGCTAACCACTGTGTCACTATGCTGCTCCAAGCTCCTATCTGTTGTGGTCTTGTGTTCAGTGAAATTGAAGTCTAAAACTTGTTGTAATGTTAAAGCTGTGGCCTTACCAAGGATCTATACATTGGAAATATTATTTCTTACTTTCCAATTCAAACCCCATTGAAATATAGAAACATTGCTTTTTGATTTGCCTCTGTAGCAGCACCAGACATGAGAACAGGAGATAAACATTCTCCAGTAGCACAGGAAGAGGTGACAAAACAGCATTTCAATCCCACCAGAATAGGATAGAAAATCAGCACCAAATTAAATAGCAAAATATATTCACATTCAGAAAAAAAGACAAAAACCTACAGGGTAAAAGTAATTTACAATGCAACATCAGAATTATGATCTTAATTGTATTTTCACTTGGGGAAGAGTATTTGTCTGTATTGGAGAACAGTCCTTCAGCAAGAGATAAATAGACATTGCTGAACGTTAAGGGGAGTTTATTGGTAGGCACGGGATATGGTAGACTTGTTCATTGGGAATTAATCTACATTCAGCAATTCTTGTTTGAGGGAGGTTTTACTTTTCATTGAATGTATTTGTTCTCCTTCTGGTTATTTGGATCCAACTAGCAATTCTTTAACATCGTATCTGAGAATGTTTGATTTGATTTGATTTATTATTGTCACATGTATTAACATATAGAGAAAATATTGTTTGTTGCGCTGTACAGACAAGACATACCATTCATAGAGAAGGAAAGTAGAGTTCAGACTGTAATGTTACAGGAATAGGTAGGGTGTAAAGAAAGATCAGCTTAATATAAGATAGGTCCATTCAAAAGCCTGATGGCAGCAGGGTTGAGTGACGGGTTATTGTGGTAAAGCAACAAAGGAGCTAAATTCTCATCAAAATTAAAAAGTTAACACTAAAGTTTGTTTATTTTTCACAAGTAAGGCTTACATTAACACTGCAATGAAGTTACTGTGAAATTCTTCTAGCTGCCACACTCCGACACCTGTTCAGGTCAATGTACCTAACTAGCACAACTTTCAGACTGTGGGAGGAAACCAGAGCACCCGGAGGAAACCCACGCAGACACGGGGAGAATGCACACACTCCACACGGACAGTGACCCAAGCCGGGTATTGAACCTAGATCTCTGGTGCTGTGAAGCAGCCGTGCTAACCACTGTACCTCTGTGCCACCCACTGACTGATCTTCATAATCCACCATATTCTCGTCCTCCTCTGCCACTCATATAATGTCACTATCATTATCACTGCCACCATCATAGACAGGAACAAGTTTCATTCTTCATTCTCCTTCACCAAATGGTCATCATCTTCCTCCTCTTTCCTGTGCAATACCTTCCCTCACTGGCCCCTAACACTGGCTCCCCTCCCCTCCCATTATAACGGACCCACTGGAAGGGAGCTTGTGATCTAAGATTTGAGATAAAGAGACGGAATGTTATGGAAGGTCGCAGTTGCCTGTTTATAAGATCAGAATGTCCGAATGCAGCTCACAAACAATTCAACACTTATACAGTCTAATTATTGTTGTAATGCAGGTAAACATATTTATCAATTTGTACAAACTGGGTCATGGCTGACCAGAAATTACTGTTGATTTGAGGACAACATCAGGCTAGACATTTGGAGAACAAGCTCCTCCTCTGCATGGATAGTGTTTTTATGTTAATCGAGAAGGACAGACAGACGTTTTGTTTGATATCTGATCTGAAAGGTTGCTGTGCTGTAACGCCAGCTGAGATTATATACTCATGCCCCTGGAGTGAGTGCGGAACCAGCTTCAGATTCAGTTCAAGCTCAGCTGACAGGACAAAGTCAAGAAGTTGTCCCTATCATCATCTCCATGCTATTCTTATTCCCTGTTTGAGTACAAACGGAATGGATTTGCTGTCCGCGAGGGTGCTGGGAGCACAAACAATCAATGGCTGGGATTTTAAGAACATAAGAACATAAGAAATAGGAGCAGGAGTAGGCCATCTGGCCCTTCGAGCCTGCCCCGCCATTCAATAAGATCATGGCTGATCTGTCGTGGCTCAGCTCCACCTTCCCGCCCTCTCCCCATAACCCTTAATCCCCTCTCTTATCAAAAGCCCATCAACCCGTTTCTTAAAAATATTTAGCGAGGCAGCCTCCACCACTTCAACGGGCAGAGAATTCCAGAGATTCACCACCCTTTGAGTGAAGAAGTTCCTCCTCAACTCCGTTCTAAACCGCCTCCCCTTTACCTTGAGGCTGTGCCCCCTAGTCCGACTGTCTTTTTTGAGCGGGAAGAGTCTCTCCACCTCTATCCTATCCATCCCATTCATCATCTTATACGTCTCAATGAGATCTCCCCTCATTCTTCTAAACTGTAACGAGTACAAGCCTAGTTTATTCAGCCTCTCCTCATAGCTCAACCCCCTCAACCGGTTCCCAATGTTCAACATCAGAAACATCATTTCCTTGCATTCAGTTTAAGTTTATGTTTATTTATTCGTATTATAAGTAGGCTTACATTAATGCTACAATGAAGTTAGTCTAACAGTGTCTAATTATCAAGCTTCAATTGATAATTATCTCCCTCCCCCTCCCGTAAGAAGGTCCATTCGTATCAGCATGAAGGCAGTTCTGGCGTTAACACAGTTTCACCAGTGACTGGTGAGTGCCTTGCTCGGGAAGGATAAGGTCGCGTTCAGGCAGTGCTGGGGGGTGGTGCCCAGTGGTGATGCCTGGGGGCAGTGCCAAAGGGCAGTGCTGGGGCGTTGGTGGCTGGAGAGGGTGTGTGTGTGTTGGGGTGCATGGTGTGAGAGGTTCCGAATGGACTATTGTGTGTTGGACAAAATGGTGCTCTTTTCCATGAGAAACTAAGTTGCTGCTGGGACCAGCTCTGACCTAGTCCATGATACACACACATTGGACCCGCTCCTTGAAGGTTCTGAGCCTCTGACCTGAACGATAGGGCAGAGAAAACCACTGTTGCTGCCCACAGCTTCAGCAACACGTTTTCACCCACTCTCGGCCTTTGCAAATATCAGAGAAAAAATTACCCAATGATTTCCAAAGGAACCTGAATAGGTGTTTGAATGAAATCAATCTGCAGGCTTCCAATGGGAGGGTGGAACTGACTGCATCACTCTTGAAATGGTCGCTACGAGAGGACACAGATTTAAGGTGCGGGGAGGGAAGTACAGAGGTGATGTTAGGGGTAAGTTTTTCACTCAGAGGGTGGTGAGTGAATGGAATCGGCTGCCGTCATCGGTGGTGGAGGCGAACTCGCTGGGGTCTTTTAAAAGACTTCTGGATGAGTGTATGGGGTTTAATGGGATTGGGGGTTATAGATAGGTCTATAGATTGGTGGGGTTGATGTGATCGGCGCAACTCGAGGGCCGAAGGGCCTGTTTGTGCTGTAGTGTTCTATGTTCTATGTTCTATGTTCTATGTTCTATGTTCTATGTTCTATGTTCTACACAGAGGCAGCATGGCCAAACGGCCTACTTCTTGACATAAATGACTTTAACCATTTTAAGCTGAGTCCTGTCACGTTTACACAGAGGAACAATTTGGCAATGACTGGCACATATTCACCACACAGCTATCATCCAAAATACTGGAGGAGGGGTCACCCGATTACATTCCTGCTTAATAAAATGATCACTGATTTGCTGTTTTGATATTTAGTGTTCGAAAGGACCAAGAGGAAAGGAAATATTACATTCTTCATGGCTGGAAATTGGGAGTAGTTATTGGCTACGTGTAAACAGCTTTAGCCAGTTATTTCTGAAGCTTATCTGTGCCTTGGTTTCTCCTCGCACACGGAATGCTGTTTCATTCCCACTCACTTATTTTGGGGGACAATAAACAAATATTCATAATATCTTTGTTATTATTCTTGTATAAATGATGACATCGATGTCATTTGTATAACTAGTGTTTTAAATGGCAGAATTTGCATTCAGAATTTGTGCTTCTTGTAGAACATAATTTGTGCAGACACTAAAACCAGCAATGAATAACAATCTGTCACCTGGAGGTCCGGCTGCCTTCCTCAGAGGCACACTGTTGTTCTATAGTAAAGGTCAGAGAACACCGCTCCTGGGAACCTGCCAGGAACATTTAGAAAACTCTACTTCATGGTCATTGAAGGATCACACACAGCATTGTGTTCCAACAACTGTCCCAAACAGAGTTTCAATAAATATACACTCCCAAGTCCAGGCCTCCAAAGTAGAGAATATAACACTGCCTTGACAGAGAATATAACACTGCCTGGATAGAGAATATAACACTGCCTGGATAGAGAATATAACACTGCCTTGACAGAGAATATAACACTGCCTGGATAGAGAATATAACACTGCCTGGATAGAGAATATAACACTGCCTGGATAGAGAATATAACACTGCCTGGATAGAGAATATAACACTGCCTGGATAGAGAATATAACACTGCCTTGACAGAGAATATAACACTGCCTGGAAAGAGAATATAACACTGCCTGGACAGAGAATATAACACTGCCTGGATAGAGAATATAACACTGCCTTGACAGAGAATATAACACTGCCTGGATAGAGAATATAACACTGCCTGGACAGAGAATATAACACTGCCTGGATAGAGAATATAACACTGCCTGGACAGAGAATATAACACTGCCTGGATAGAGAATATAACACTGCCTGGATAGAGAATATAACACTGCCTGGACAGAGAATATAACACTGCCTGGATAGAGAATATAACATTGCCTGGATAGAGAATATAACACTGCCTGGACAGAGAATATAACACTGCCTGGACAGAGAATATAACACTGCCTGGACAGAGAATATAACACTGCCTGGATAGAGAATATAACACTGCCTGGATAGAGAATATAACACTGCCTGGATAGAGAATATAACACTGCCTGGACAGAGAATATAACACTGCCTGGATAGAGAATATAACACTGCCTGGATAGAGAATATAACACTGCCTGGATAGAGAATATAACACTGCCTGGATAGAGAATATAACACTGCCTGGATAGAGAATATAACACTGCCTGGACAGAGAATATAACACTGCCTGGATAGAGAATATAACACTGCCTGGACAGAGAATATAACACTGCCTGGATAGAGAATATAACACTGCCTGGACAGAGAATATAACACTGCCTGGATAGAGAATATAACACTGCCTGGATAGAGAATATAACACTGCCTGGACAGAGAATATAACACTGCCTAGACAGAGAATATAACACTGCCTGGACAGAGAATATAACACTGCCTGGATAGAGAATATAACACTGCCTGGAGAGAGAATATAACACTGCCTGGACAGAGAATATAACACTGCCTGGATAGAGAATATAACACTGCCTGGACAGAGAATATAACACAGCCTGGACAGAGAATATAACACTGCCTGGATAGAGAATATAACACTGCCTGGACAGAGAATATAACACTGCCTAGACAGAGAATATAACACTGCCTGGACAGAGAATATAACACTGCCTGGATAGAGAATATAACACTGCCTGGATAGAGAATATAACACAGCCTGGATAGAGAATATAACACTGCCTGGACAGAGAATATAACACTGCCTGGATAGAGAATATAACACTGCCTGGACAGAGAATATAACACTGCCTGGATAGAGAATATAACACTGCCTGGATAGAGAATATAACACTGCCTGGATAGAGAATAGAACACTGCCTGGACAGAGAATATAACACAGCCTGGATAGAGAATATAACACTGCCTGGACAGAGAATATAACACTGCCTAGACAGAGAATATAACACTGCCTGGACAGAGAATATAACACTGCCTGGATAGAGAATATAACACTGCCTGGACAGAGAATATAACACAGCCTGGACAGAGAATATAACACAGCCTGGACAGAGAATATAACACTGCCTGGATAGAGAATATAACACTGCCTGGATAGAGAATATAACACTGCCTGGACAGAGAACATAACACTGCCTGGATAGAGAATATAACACTGCCTGGATAGAGAATATAACACTGCCTGGATAGAGAATATAACACTGCCTGGATAGAGAATATAACACTGCCTGGACAGAGAATATAACACTGCCTGGATAGAGAATAGAACACTGCCTGGATAGAGAATATAACACTGCCTGGACAGAGAATATAACACTGCCTGGACAGAGAATATAACACTGCCTGGACAGAGAATATAACACTGCCTGGATAGAGAATATAACACTGCCTGGATAGAGAATATAACACTGCCTGGATATAGAATATAACACTGCCTGGATAGAGAATATAACACTGCCTGGACAGAGAATATAACACTGCCTGGATAGAGAATATAACACTGCCTGGATAGAGAATATAACACTGCCTGGGTAGAGAATATAACACTGCCTGGATAGAGAATATAACACTGCCTGGATAGAGAATATAACACTGCCTGGACAGAGAATATAACACTGCCTGGACAGAAAATATAACACTGCCTGGGTAGAGAATATAACACTGCCTGGACAGAGAATATAACACTGCCTGGATAGAGAATATAACACTGCCTGGACAGAGAATATAACACTGCCTGGATAGAGAATATAACACTGCCTGGACAGAGAATATAACACTGCCTAGACAGAGAATATAACACTGCCTGGACAGAGAATATAACACAGCCTGGACAGAGAATATAACACTGCCTGGATAGAGAATATAACACTGCCTGGATAGAGAATATAACACTGCCTGGACAGAGAATATAACACAGCCTGGACAGAGAATATAACACTGCCTGGATAGAGAATATAACACTGCCTGGACAGAGAATATAACACTGCCTAGACAGAGAATATAACACTGCCTGGACAGAGAATATAACACTGCCTGGATAGAGAATATAACACTGCCTGGATAGAGAATATAACACTGCCTGGACAGAGAATATAACACAGCCTGGACAGAGAATATAACACTGCCTGGATAGAGAATATAACACTGCCTGGACAGAGAATATAACACTGCCTAGACAGAGAATATAACACTGCCTGGACAGAGAATATAACACAGCCTGGACAGAGAATATAACACTGCCTGGATAGAGAATATAACACTGCCTGGATAGAGAATATAACACTGCCTGGATAGAGAATATAACATTGACTAGACAGAGAATATAACACTGCCTGGACAGAGAATATAACACTGCCTGGATAGAGAATATAACACTGCCTGGATAGAGAATATAACACAGCCTGGACAGAGAATATAACACTGCCTGGACAGAGAATATAACACTGCCTGGATAGAGAATATAACACTGCCTGGATAGAGAATATAACACTGCCTGGACAGAGAATATAACACTGCCTGGATAGAGAATATAACACTGCCTGGATAGAGAATATAACACTGCCTGGGTAGAGAATATAACACTGCCTGGATAGAGAATATAACACTGCCTGGATAGAGAATATAACACTGCCTGGACAGAGAATATAACACTGCCTGGACAGAAAATATAACACTGCCTGGGTAGAGAATATAACACTGCCTGGACAGAGAATATAACACTGCCTGGATAGAGAATATAACACTGCCTGGACAGAGAATATAACACTGCCTGGATAGAGAATATAACACTGCCTGGACAGAGAATATAACACTGCCTGGATAGAGAATATAACACTGCCTGGACAGAGAATATAACACAGCCTGGACAGAGAATATAACACTGCCTGGATAGAGAATATAACACTGCCTGGACAGAGAATATAACACTGCCTAGACAGAGAATATAACACTGCCTGGACAGAGAATATAACACTGCCTGGATAGAGAATATAACACTGCCTGGATAGAGAATATAACACTGCCTGGACAGAGAATATAACACAGCCTGGACAGAGAATATAACACTGCCTGGATAGAGAATATAACACTGCCTGGACAGAGAATATAACACTGCCTAGACAGAGAATATAACACTGCCTGGATAGAGAATATAACACTGCCTGGACAGAGAATATAACACTGCCTGGATAGAGAATATAACACTGCCTGGACAGAGAATATAACACTGCCTGGACAGAGAATATAACACTGCCTGGATAGAGAATATAACACAGCCTGGACAGAGAATATAACACTGCCTGGATAGAGAATATAACACTGCCTGGATAGAGAATATAACACTGCCTGGACAGAGAATATAACACTGCCTGGACAGAGAATATAACACTGCCTGGATAGAGAATATAACACTGCCTGGATAGAGAATATAACACTGCCTGGACAGAGAATATAACACTGCCTGGACAGAGAATATAACACTGCCTGGACAGAGAATATAACACTGCCTGGATAGAGAATATAACACTGCCTGGATAGAGAATATAACACTGCCTGGATAGAGAATATAACACTGCCTGGATAGAGAATATAACACTGCCTGGACAGAGAATATAACACTGCCTGGATAGAGAATATAACACTGCCTGGATAGAGAATATAACACTGCCTGGGTAGAGAATATAACACTGCCTGGATAGAGAATATAACACTGCCTGGATAGAGAATATAACACTGCCTGGACAGAGAATATAACACTGCCTGGACAGAAAATATAACACTGCCTGGGTAGAGAATATAACACTGCCTGGACAGAGAATATAACAC
Organism: Prionace glauca; assembly: GCA_037974335.1. Classification (NCBI taxonomy): domain Eukaryota; kingdom Metazoa; phylum Chordata; class Chondrichthyes; order Carcharhiniformes; family Carcharhinidae; genus Prionace; species Prionace glauca. The sequence goes on along the minus strand of CM075722.1, from coordinate 169,905,282 downwards.
TGCCTGGATAGAGAATATAACACTGCCTGGACAGAGAATATAACACTGCCTGGATAGAGAATATAACACTGCCTGGACAGAGAATATAACACTGCCTAGACAGAGAATATAACACTGCCTGGACAGAGAATATAACACAGCCTGGACAGAGAATATAACACTGCCTGGATAGAGAATATAACACTGCCTGGATAGAGAATATAACACTGCCTGGACAGAGAATATAACACAGCCTGGACAGAGAATATAACACTGCCTGGATAGAGAATATAACACTGCCTGGACAGAGAATATAACACTGCCTGGACAGAGAATATAACACTGCCTGGACAGAGAATATAACACTGCCTGGATAGAGAATATAACACTGCCTGGATAGAGAATATAACACTGCCTGGACAGAGAATATAACACTGCCTGGGTAGAGAATATAACACTGCCTGGATAGAGAATATAACACTGCCTGGACAGAGAATATAACACTGCCTAGACAGAGAATATAACACTGCCTGGACAGAGAATATAACACTGCCTGGACAGAGAATATAACACTGCCTGGATAGAGAATATAACACTGCCTGGACAGAGAATATAACACTGCCTGGACAGAGAATATAACACTGCCTGGATAGAGAATATAACACAGCCTGGACAGAGAATATAACACTGCCTGGATAGAGAATATAACACTGCCTGGATAGAGAATATAACACTGCCTGGATAGAGAATATAACACTGCCTAGACAGAGAATATAACACTGCCTGGATAGAGAATATAACACTGCCTGGATAGAGAATATAACACTGCCTGGATAGAGAATATAACACAGCCTGGACAGAGAATATAACACTGCCTGGACAGAGAATATAACAGTGCCTGGATAGAGAATATAACACTGCCTGGATAGAGAATATAACACAGCCTGGACAGAGAATATAACACTGCCTGGATGGAGAATATAACACTGCCTGGATAGAGAATATAACACTGCCTGGATAGAGAATATAACACTGCCTGGACAGAGAACATAACACTGCCTGGATAGAGAATATAACACTGCCTGGACAGAGAATATAACACTGCCTGGATAGAGAATATAACACTGCCTGGATAGAGAATATAACACTGCCTGGATAGAGAATATAACACTGCCTGGACAGAGAATATAACACTGCCTGGATAGAGAATATAACACTGCCTGGATAGAGAATATAACACTGCCTGGACAGAGAATATAACACTGCCTGGACAGAGAATATAACACTGCCTGGACAGAGAATATAACACTGCCTGGATAGAGAATATAACACTGCCTGGATAGAGAATATAACACTGCCTGGATAGAGAATATAACACTGCCTGGATAGAGAATATAACACTGCCTGGACAGAGAATATAACACTGCCTGGATAGAGAATATAACACTGCCTGGATAGAGAATATAACACTGCCTGGATAGAGAATATAACACTGCCTGGATAGAGAATATAACATTGCCTAGACAGAGAATATAACACTGCCTGGGTAGAGAATATAACACTGCCTGGATAGAGAATATGACACTGCCTGGATAGAGAATATAACACAGCCTGGACAGAGAATATAACACTGCCTGGACGGAGAATATAACACTGCCTGGATAGAGAATATAACACTGCCTGGATAGAGAATATAACACTGCCTGGACAGAGAATATAACACTGCCTGGATAGAGAATATAACACTGCCTGGATAGAGAATATAACACTGCCTGGACAGAGAATATAACACTGCCTGGACAGAAAATATAACACTGCCTGGGTAGAGAATATAACACTGCCTGGACAGAGAATATAACACTGCCTGGATAGAGAATATAACACTGCCTGGACAGAGAATATAACACTGCCTGGATAGAGAATATAACACTGCCTGGACAGAGAATATAACACTGCCTGGATAGAGAATATAACACTGCCTGGACAGAGAATATAACACAGCCTGGACAGAGAATATAACACTGCCTGGATAGAGAATATAACACTGCCTGGACAGAGAATATAACACTGCCTAGACAGAGAATATAACACTGCCTGGACAGAGAATATAACACTGCATGGATAGAGAATATAACACTGCCTGGATAGAGAATATAACACTGCCTGGACAGAGAATATAACACAGCCTGGACAGAGAATATAACACTGCCTGGATAGAGAATATAACACTGCCTGGACAGAGAATATAACACTGCCTAGACAGAGAATATAACACTGCCTGGATAGAGAATATAACACTGCCTGGACAGAGAATATAACACTGCCTGGATAGAGAATATAACACTGCCTGGACAGAGAATATAACACTGCCTGGACAGAGAATATAACACTGCCTGGATAGAGAATATAACACAGCCTGGACAGAGAATATAACACTGCCTGGATAGAGAATATAACACTGCCTGGATAGAGAATATAACACTGCCTGGACAGAGAATATAACACTGCCTGGATAGAGAATATAACACTGCCTGGATAGAGAATATAACACTGCCTGGACAGAGAATATAACACTGCCTGGACAGAGAATATAACACTGCCTGGACAGAGAATATAACACTGCCTGGATAGAGAATATAACACTGCCTGGATAGAGAATATAACACTGCCTGGATAGAGAATATAACACTGCCTGGATAGAGAATATAACACTGCCTGGACAGAGAATATAACACTGCCTGGATAGAGAATATAACACTGCCTGGATAGAGAATATAACACTGCCTGCGTAGAGAATATAACACTGCCTGGATAGAGAATATAACACTGCCTGGATAGAGAATATAACACTGCCTGGACAGAGAATATAACACTGCCTGGACAGAAAATATAACACTGCCTGGGTAGAGAATATAACACTGCCTGGACAGAGAATATAACACTGCCTGGATAGAGAATATAACACTGCCTGGACAGAGAATATAACACTGCCTGGATAGAGAATATAACACTGCCTGGACAGAGAATATAACACTGCCTAGACAGAGAATATAACACTGCCTGGACAGAGAATATAACACAGCCTGGACAGAGAATATAACACTGCCTGAATAGAGAATATAACACTGCCTGGATAGAGAATATAACACTGCCTGGACAGAGAATATAACACAGCCTGGACAGAGAATATAACACTGCCTGGATAGAGAATATAACACTGCCTGGACAGAGAATATAACACTGCCTGGACAGAGAATATAACACTGCCTGGACAGAGAATATAACACTGCCTGGATAGAGAATATAACACTGCCTGGATAGAGAATATAACACTGCCTGGACAGAGAATATAACACAGCCTGGACAGAGAATATAACACTGCCTGGATAGAGAATATAACACTGCCTGGACAGAGAATATAACACTGCCTAGACAGAGAATATAACACTGCCTGGACAGAGAATATAACACTGCCTGGACAGAGAATATAACACTGCCTGGATAGAGAATATAACACTGCCTGGACAGAGAATATAACACTGCCTGGACAGAGAATATAACACAGCCTGGACAGAGAATATAACACTGCCTGGACAGAGAATATAACACTGCCTGGATAGAGAATATAACACTGCCTGGACAGAGAATATAACACTGCCTGGATAGAGAATATAACACTGCCTGGATAGAGAATATAACACAGCCTGGACAGAGAATATAACACTGCCTGGATAGAGAATATAACACTGCCTGGATAGAGAATATAACACTGCCTGGATAGAGAATATAACACTGCCTAGACAGAGAATATAACACTGCCTGGATAGAGAATATAACACTGCCTGGATAGAGAATATAACACTGCCTGGATAGAGAATATAACACAGCCTGGACAGAGAATATAACACTGCCTGGACAGAGAATATAACACTGCCTGGATAGAGAATATAACACTGCCTGGATAGAGAATATAACACTGCCTGGACAGAGAATATAACACAGCCTGGATGGAGAATATAACACTGCCTGGATAGAGAATATAACACTGCCTGGATAGAGAATATAACACTGCCTGGACAGAGAACATAACACTGCCTGGATAGAGAATATAACACTGCCTGGATAGAGAATATAACACTGCCTGGATAGAGAATATAACACTGCCTGGATAGAGAATATAACCCTGCCTGGACAGAGAATATAACACTGCCTGGATAGAGAATATAACACTGCCTGGATAGAGAATATAACACTGCCTGGACAGAGAATATAACACTGCCTGGACAGAGAATATAACACTGCCTGGACAGAGAATATAACACTGCCTGGATAGAGAATATAACACTGCCTGGATAGAGAATATAACACTGCCTGGATAGAGAATATAACACTGCCTGGATAGAGAATATAACACTGCCTGGACAGAGAATATAACACTGCCTGGATAGAGAATATAACACTGCCTGGATAGAGAATATAACACTGCCTGGGTAGAGAATATAACACTGCCTGGATAGAGAATATAACACTGCCTGGATAGAGAATATAACACTGCCTGGACAGAGAATATAACACTGCCTGGACAGAAAATATAACACTGCCTGGGTAGAGAATATAACACTGCCTGGACAGAGAATATAACACTGCCTGGATAGAGAATATAACACTGCCTGGACAGAGAATATAACACTGCCTGGATAGAGAATATAACACTGCCTGGACAGAGAATATAACACTGCCTAGACAGAGAATATAACACTGCCTGGACAGAGAATATAACACAGCCTGGACAGAGAATATAACACTGCCTGGATAGAGAATATAACACTGCCTGGATAGAGAATATAACACTGCCTGGACAGAGAATATAACACAGCCTGGACAGAGAATATAACACTGCCTGGATAGAGAATATAACACTGCCTGGACAGAGAATATAACACTGCCTGGACAGAGAATATAACACTGCCTGGACAGAGAATATAACACTGCCTGGATAGAGAATATAACACTGCCTGGATAGAGAATATAACACTGCCTGGACAGAGAATATAACACAGCCTGGACAGAGAATATAACACTGCCTGGATAGAGAATATAACACTGCCTGGACAGAGAATATAACACTGCCTAGACAGAGAATATAACACTGCCTGGACAGAGAATATAACACTGCCTGGACAGAGAATATAACACTGCCTGGATAGAGAATATAACACTGCCTGGACAGAGAATATAACACTGCCTGGACAGAGAATATAACACTGCCTGGATAGAGAATATAACACAGCCTGGACAGAGAATATAACACTGCCTGGATAGAGAATATAACACTGCCTGGATAGAGAATATAACACTGCCTGGATAGAGAATATAACACTGCCTAGACAGAGAATATAACACTGCCTGGATAGAGAATATAACACTGCCTGGATAGAGAATATAACACTGCCTGGATAGAGAATATAACACTGCCTGGACAGAGAATATAACACTGCCTGGACAGAGAATATAACAGTGCCTGGATAGAGAATATAACACTGCCTGGATAGAGAATATAACACAGCCTGGACAGAGAATATAACACAGCCTGGATGGAGAATATAACACTGCCTGGATAGAGAATATAACACTGCCTGGATAGAGAATATAACACTGCCTGGACAGAGAACATAACACTGCCTGGATAGAGAATATAACACTGCCTGGACAGAGAATATAACACTGCCTGGATAGAGAATATAACACTGCCTGGATAGAGAATATAACACTGCCTGGATAGAGAATATAACACTGCCTGGACAGAGAATATAACACTGCCTGGATAGAGAATATAACACTGCCTGGATAGAGAATATAACACTGCCTGGACAGAGAATATAACACTGCCTGGACAGAGAATATAACACTGCCTGGACAGAGAATATAACACTGCCTGGATAGAGAATATAACACTGCCTGGATAGAGAATATAACACTGCCTGGATAGAGAATATAACACTGCCTGGATAGAGAATATAACACTGCCTGGACAGAGAATATAACACTGCCTGGATAGAGAATATAACACTGCCTGGATAGAGAATATAACACTGCCTGGATAGAGAATATAACACTGCCTGGATAGAGAATATAACATTGCCTAGACAGAGAATATAACACTGCCTGGACAGAGAATATAACACTGCCTGGATAGAGAATATGACACTGCCTGGATAGAGAATATAACACAGCCTGGACAGAGAATATAACACTGCCTGGACAGAGAATATAACACTGCCTGGATAGAGAATATAACACTGCCTGGATAGAGAATATAACACAGCCTGGACAGAGAATATAACACTGCCTGGATAGAGAATATAACACTGCCTGGATAGAGAATATAACACTGCCTGGACAGAGAATATAACACTGCCTGGACAGAAAATATAACACTGCCTGGGTAGAGAATATAACACTGCCTGGACAGAGAATATAACACTGCCTGGATAGAGAATATAACACTGCCTGGACAGAGAATATAACACTGCCTGGATAGAGAATATAACACTGCCTGGACAGAGAATATAACACTGCCTGGATAGAGAATATAACACTGCCTGGACAGAGAATATAACACAGCCTGGACAGAGAATATAACACTGCCTGGATAGAGAATATAACACTGCCTGGACAGAGAATATAACACTGCCTAGACAGAGAATATAACACTGCCTGGACAGAGAATATAACACTGCCTGGATAGAGAATATAACACTGCCTGGATAGAGAATATAACACTGCCTGGACAGAGAATATAACACAGCCTGGACAGAGAATATAACACTGCCTGGATAGAGAATATAACACTGCCTGGACAGAGAATATAACACTGCCTAGACAGAGAATATAACACTGCCTGGATAGAGAATATAACACTGCCTGGACAGAGAATATAACACTGCCTGGATAGAGAATATAACACTGCCTGGACAGAGAATATAACACTGCCTGGACAGAGAATATAACACTGCCTGGATAGAGAATATAACACAGCCTGGACAGAGAATATAACACTGCCTGGATAGAGAATATAACACTGCCTGGATAGAGAATATAACACTGCCTGGACAGAGAATATAACACTGCCTGGATAGAGAATATAACACTGCCTGGATAGAGAATATAACACTGCCTGGACAGAGAATATAACACTGCCTGGACAGAGAATATAACACTGCCTGGACAGAGAATATAACACTGCCTGGATAGAGAATATAACACTGCCTGGATAGAGAATATAACACTGCCTGGATAGAGAATATAACACTGCCTGGATAGAGAATATAACACTGCCTGGACAGAGAATATAACACTGCCTGGATAGAGAATATAACACTGCCTGGATAGAGAATATAACACTGCCTGGGTAGAGAATATAACACTGCCTGGATAGAGAATATAACACTGCCTGGATAGAGAATATAACACTGCCTGGACAGAGAATATAACACTGCCTGGACAGAAAATATAACACTGCCTGGGTAGAGAATATAACACTGCCTGGACAGAGAATATAACACTGCCTGGATAGAGAATATAACACTGCCTGGACAGAGAATATAACACTGCCTGGATAGAGAATATAACACTGCCTGGACAGAGAATATAACACTGCCTAGACAGAGAATATAACACTGCCTGGACAGAGAATATAACACAGCCTGGACAGAGAATATAACACTGCCTGGATAGAGAATATAACACTGCCTGGATAGAGAATATAACACTGCCTGGACAGAGAATATAACACAGCCTGGACAGAGAATATAACACTGCCTGGATAGAGAATATAACACTGCCTGGACAGAGAATATAACACTGCCTGGACAGAGAATATAACACTGCCTGGACAGAGAATATAACACTGCCTGGATAGAGAATATAACACTGCCTGGATAGAGAATATAACACTGCCTGGACAGAGAATATAACACAGCCTGGACAGAGAATATAACACTGCCTGGATAGAGAATATAACACTGCCTGGACAGAGAATATAACACTGCCTAGACAGAGAATATAACACTGCCTGGACAGAGAATATAACACTGCCTGGACAGAGAATATAACACTGCCTGGATAGAGAATATAACACTGCCTGGACAGAGAATATAACACTGCCTGGACAGAGAATATAACACAGCCTAGACAGAGAATATAACACTGCCTGGACAGAGAATATAACACTGCCTGGATAGAGAATATAACACTGCCTGGACAGAGAATATAACACTGCCTGGATAGAGAATATAACACTGCCTGGATAGAGAATATAACACAGCCTGGACAGAGAATATAACACTGCCTGGATAGAGAATATAACACTGCCTGGATAGAGAATATAACACTGCCTGGATAGAGAATATAACACTGCCTAGACAGAGAATATAACACTGCCTGGATAGAGAATATAACACTGCCTGGATAGAGAATATAACACTGCCTGGATAGAGAATATAACACAGCCTGGACAGAGAATATAACACTGCCTGGACAGAGAATATAACACTGCCTGGATAGAGAATATAACACTGCCTGGATAGAGAATATAACACTGCCTGGACAGAGAATATAACACAGCCTGGATGGAGAATATAACACTGCCTGGATAGAGAATATAACACTGCCTGGATAGAGAATATAACACTGCCTGGACAGAGAACATAACACTGCCTGGATAGAGAATATAACACTGCCTGGATAGAGAATATAACACTGCCTGGATAGAGAATATAACACTGCCTGGATAGAGAATATAACACTGCCTGGACAGAGAATATAACACTGCCTGGATAGAGAATATAACACTGCCTGGATAGAGAATATAACACTGCCTGGACAGAGAATATAACACTGCCTGGACAGAGAATATAACACTGCCTGGACAGAGAATATAACACTGCCTGGATAGAGAATATAACACTGCCTGGATAGAGAATATAACACTGCCTGGATAGAGAATATAACACTGCCTGGATAGAGAATATAACACTGCCTGGACAGAGAATATAACACTGCCTGGATAGAGAATATAACACTGCCTGGATAGAGAATATAACACTGCCTGGGTAGAGAATATAACACTGCCTGGATAGAGAATATAACACTGCCTGGACAGAGAATATAACACTGCCTGGATAGAGAATATAACACTGCCTGGATAGAGAATATAACACAGCCTGGACAGAGAATATAACACTGCCTGGACAGAGAATATAACACTGCCTGGATAGAGAATATAACACTGCCTGGATAGAGAATATAACACTGCCTAGACAGAGAATATAACACTGCCTGGACAGAGAATATAACACTGCCTGGATAGAGAATATAACACTGCCTGGATAGAGAATATAACACAGCCTGGACAGAGAATATAACACTGCCTGGACAGAGAATATAACACTGCCTGGATAGAGAATATAACACTGCCTGGATAGAGAATATAACACTGCCTGGACAGAGAATATAACACAGCCTGGATGGAGAATATAACACTGCCTGGATAGAGAATATAACACTGCCTGGATAGAGAATATAACACTGCCTGGACAGAGAACATAACACTGCCTGGATAGAGAATATAACACTGCCTGGATAGAGAATATAACACTGCCTGGATAGAGAATATAACACTGCCTGGATAGAGAATATAACACTGCCTGGACAGAGAATATAACACTGCCTGGATAGAGAATATAACACTGCCTGGATAGAGAATATAACACTGCCTGGACAGAGAATATAACACTGCCTGGACAGAGAATATAACACTGCCTGGACAGAGAATATAACACTGCCTGGATAGAGAATATAACACTGCCTGGATAGAGAATATAACACTGCCTGGATAGAGAATATAACACTGCCTGGATAGAGAATATAACACTGCCTGGACAGAGAATATAACACTGCCTGGATAGAGAATATAACACTGCCTGGATAGAGAATATAACACTGCCTGGGTAGAGAATATAACACTGCCTGGATAGAGAATATAACACTGCCTGGATAGAGAATATAACACTGCCTGGACAGAGAATATAACACTGCCTGGACAGAAAATATAACACTGCCTGGGTAGAGAATATAACACTGCCTGGACAGAGAATATAACACTGCCTGGATAGAGAATATAACACTGCCTGGACAGAGAATATAACACTGCCTGGATAGAGAATATAACACTGCCTGGACAGAGATTATAACACTGCCTGGATAGAGAATATAACACTGCCTGGACAGAGAATATAACACAGCCTGGACAGAGAATATAACACTGCCTGGATAGAGAATATAACACTGCCTGGACAGAGAATATAACACTGCCTAGACAGAGAATATAACACTGCCTGGACAGAGAATATAACACTGCCTGGATAGAGAATATAACACTGCCTGGATAGAGAATATAACACTGCCTGGACAGAGAATATAACACAGCCTGGACAGAGAATATAACACTGCCTGGATAGAGAATATAACACTGCCTGGACAGAGAATATAACACTGCCTAGACAGAGAATATAACACTGCCTGGATAGAGAATATAACACTGCCTGGACAGAGAATATAACACTGCCTGGATAGAGAATATAACACTGCCTGGACAGAGAATATAACACTGCCTGGACAGAGAATATAACACTGCCTGGATAGAGAATATAACACAGCCTGGACAGAGAATATAACACTGCCTGGATAGAGAATATAACACTGCCTGGATAGAGAATATAACACTGCCTGGACAGAGAATATAACACTGCCTGGACAGAGAATATAACACTGCCTGGATAGAGAATATAACACTGCCTGGATAGAGAATATAACACTGCCTGGACAGAGAATATAACACTGCCTGGACTGAGAATATAACACTGCCTGGATAGAGAATATAACACTGCCTGGACAGAGAATATAACACTGCCTGGACAGAAAATATAACACTGCCTGGATAGAGAATATAACACTGCCTGGATAGAGAATATAACACTGCCTGGATAGAGAATATAACACAGCCTGGATAGAGAATATAACACTGCCTGGATAGAGAATATAACACAGCCTGGACAGAGAATATAACACTGCCTGGATAGAGAATATAACACTGCCTGGATAGAGAATATAACACTGCCTGGATAGAGAATATAACACTGCCTGGATAGAGAATATAACACTGCCTCAACAGAAGCTAGCACCGTAAAACGGTAGATTTTGTGCTTATTCTCCCCCACTTGCCAATTGCAACTAAACATTGGGGACACTATTCAATGTGGTGACTCACAATTCCTTCATTCAGATAACTGTAATCACTGTGGCAATCAGAAAAGTATCTCCCACTGGTTTGATCTATTTTGTTTGATTTCAGGAATATTTTCCAAGGTTGCTGCAGGTTGTGTTGTGCATAAAGAAACAAATTATTGAGTTAAGAAATATTTCAAAGGATATTTCAGCTTTTGTAAAACATTCTGCTCAATATTTTAAATCAAGAAAGATTACACTCAGCAAACTCTGGTCCAGATAATAGATCACTGTGAACCTGCTAACAGGCACAGTGCAGTTAAGGGGTGCTGAAGTATCTCAACATCAGAGAGATTATACGCAATATTCTATTCATTTATTCTGAAATCATCTATTAAACAATTTTAAGATGAATCGAACAAAATTTTACATCTACTCAGAGCATTTCTTGGAACCGTATTTTAATGCAAATAGAATGATTAATTGTTCAGAAAATGAATACTAACCGAACTTCCAGCATGTATTACGCAGCAGGGATAATAATTCAGATATCCTTAAATTTTAAACCTGGAGTAAGTTTCAAAGGATTGAAGATTTAATCCTTTTAATCTGAATTTGTGAAGCTTCACCAATTGCCTGAAGTAAAGACTAAAGTGAAGGAAGAGGTTCCAGTGCAACATAAACACCAGCAAGAACCAGCTGGACTGAATGGTCTCTTTCTGTGCACATTTCTCTTTCATCAATAATAATGACATTTTTATCAAACAATCAAGATCAGGTAAATGTTTTCTCATAACCACCCTCTGAATAATTTGTCCATACACCCATCTTGAACACTGATGTGCTCTCATACAAACTGCCTCCTGTTTACAGAGTAGATCAGACCCCACAGATTAGACAGCATTAATCTCAGTTTCCCTGACTGGGAGAAATTTCATGCTGTAAATGTTCTGAAAATCAAAAAGAAAGCCGTATGTTTTTCATGTGATTTAGTCGCAAGCTGCAATATCTCAATTAGATATCTCCATCGCTCCACAGGCATCAGCCAAGTGTCCAAATTGGCTAAAACATTGTAGGAGCACAATCTAGATCATTTTGCTTTTGATGTTCTTCCTCGTGATCTTCACAAAGTTAGTGAAAGAAACTACTTGACCCATCCAGCTCATCTTTTCAAAGCCACACGACGATAAAAGCCTCTCAATACTATTGATTCATTCCGGGGTTTATGTTTCCACCACCGTGCTTGGAAAAACATTCAAAGCATTAATTTCTTTCTGTATGAGGAATGGTGTCCTGCCACCCATTTTGAACTTTCACTCATTTCTAACCATTTGTTTTTTTAGCCACGGCTCATCTTGAAATCATAATCATTAATTACTTCTACTCCAATCTCTTGGTCTCTTCTCACTTGCCTGCTTTCAAATTAATGGTTTCCCAGTTTAATCATAGAATATAGAACATAGAACATAGAACACTACAGCACAAACAGGCCCTTCGGCCCACTAGTTGTACCGATCACATCTATACCTACTAAGCCATAGACCTATCTATAACCCCCAATCCCATAAACCCCATATACTCATCCAGAAGTCTTTTAAAAGACCCCAGTGAGTTCGCCTCCACCACCACCGACAGCAGCTGATTCCACTCACTCACCATCCTCTGAGTGAAAAACTTACCCCTAACATCTCATCTCCTCTGTACTTGCTTCCCAGCACCTTAAATCTGTGTCCTCTCGTAGCGACCATTTCAACCCTGGGAAATAGCCTCTGAGAATCCACCCTATCTATTCCTCAACATTTTATAAACCTCTATCAGGTCGCCTCTCAACCTTCGTCTCTCCAGGGAGAAGAGTCCCAGCTCCCTCAACCTATCCTCATCAGGCATGCCTCCCAATCCAGGCAACATCCTTGTAAATCTCCTCTGTACCCTCTCAATAGCTTCCATGTCCTTCCTATAGTGAGGCAACCAGAATTGCACACAGTTCTCCAAGTGGGGTCTGACAAGGGTCTTATAAAGTTGCAGCATTACCTCCTGACTCCTAAACTCAATCCCTCGATTAATGAAGGCCAGTGCACCATAATTTCATGTTTCTTAGAATAGATTTCCATAAGGAACAGTCTTTTGACTGCTCTCAGGACACTGACACTAGAACCTGGAGATTTTCCTAGCATTGAATGGTCTCAGGCTGTAACTTGGTCAGAATATGGTACAGACTCATGGCAACTGTTCAATATCTCTTCATGACAATACTACAGTCTTGAACACAAGCACAGGTCTCCCTCCATTATCTTTTCTTTTTCAAGAGATACAGTCCAGAGGAATTGCACAGCAGGTTCTATTGATAGCTCATGGCGCAAATTGACTTTACCATTGCAATGATGTTGCTATAAATGTATGGGGTCAGTCGTGAGCTGGCAAGGTGGATACAAAACTGGCTCGGTCAAAGAAGTAAAAAGTCTGACAACACCAGGTTTTAATCCAACCGATTTATTTGATAGTATTTGATACTATCAAATAAATCAGTTGGATTAAAACCTGGTGTTGTCAGGCTTTTTACTGTGTTTACGCCAGTCCAACGCCGGCATACCCACATCAGTCAAAGAAGACAGAGGGTAGCAGTGGAAGGGTGAGTTTCTGAATGGAGGACTGTGACAAGTGGTGTTCCTCAGGGGTCAGTGCTGTGACTTTTGCTGTTTGTAATATATATAAATGAGGAAAATGTAACTGGTTTGATTAGTAAGTTTGTGGATGACACAAAGGTAGGATTTGTGGATAGCGATGAGGACCATCAGAGAGTACAGCAGGATATAGATCGGTTGGAGACTTGGGCAGAGAGATGGCGGATGGAGTCTAATCTAGACAAAAGTGAGGGAGCCCTTTTGGAAGGTCTAATACAGATAGGAAATATAAAATAAATGGCAGAACCTTTAAGAATATTGATAGGCAGAGGGATCTGGGCGTTCAGGTACACAGGTCATTGAAATTAGCAATGCAGGTGGAGGAGGAAGTAAAGAAGGCATACGGCATGCTTCATTGGCCAGGGTACTGAGTTTAAAAATTGGCAAGTCATGTTGCAGCTTTATAGAAACTTAATTTGGCCATACTTGGAATATAGGGTTCAATTCTGTTCACCACACTACCAGAAGGATGTAGAGGCTTTGGAGAGGCACAGAAAATATTTACCGGGATGTTGCCTGGTATGGAGGGCATTACTTATGAGGAGAGGTTGGAGAAACTTGGTTTGTTCTCACTGGAGCAACGGAGATTGAGGGGCGACCCGATAGAAGTCTACAAGGTTACGAGGGGCATGGACAGAGTGGATAGTCAGAAGCTTTCTCCCTGTGCGGAAGAGTCAATTACTAGGGAGCATAGATTTAAGGTGCGAGGGGCAAGGTTTAAAGGAGATGTACGAGGCACATATTTTGCACAAAAAGTAATGGGTGCCTGGAATTTGTTGCCGGGGGAGATAGTGGAAGCGGATACGGTAGTGACTTTTAAGGGGCATCTTGACAAATACATGAATTGAATGGGAATGGTCACCAGAAGGATGGGGAATTTTAGCTCAGTCGGGGCAGCACCATCAGTGTAGGCTTAGAGGGCCAAAGGGCCTGTTTCTGTGCTGTAATGTTCTTTGTTCTTTGTATATTAAACAGGTCTGTGGTAACCCAAGATAAAATCAAAGTACTGTGGATGCTGGAATCTGAAACAAAAACAGAAAATGCTAGAAAGCCTACCCATCCTGGCAGGATCTGTGAAAAGAGAATAGAGCCACCATTTTGCATTTGTGAAAAGTCATTCCAACTCAACATGTTGGCTCTATTCTCTCTCCACAGATGAGATTTTCCAGCATTTCCTGTTCTTGTGTCAGTGGTAACCTAGATATGGAAACAACTGAGAAGTGGAGTGGTCAATTTTGTTTATGTTCACACATTCTTCTGGAACATTCTCAGTAGTGTGATTTTTGGGCTCCATGGCTTCAGTAGAAGGTTTGATTATCGTTTGAATCAGGTTCTTAACAAGTTCAGATTTTGAGGATGGTAGCTGGATTTTACAATGAGAATCTTGATTATTTTGTGCTGTAAAAAGGAAGGAATTGGGGATCTTAGAGAGAAAAATATAACATGAGGCATGACAGAAGAGGTTTGTTTGCAGCCATTAGGCACTAACACCACAATCATTACAGCCATTGAAGGTCTTAGAATTTTAAATATCCCAGCCTTACCTCAATGTCTGCCAGGACATTGGCGTAAGGCTGTTTTTATCCTGTGCCAATTCATCAAATCAGCTTTGACAAGTCAGGAACATGTAGTTGATCAATGATTAATGATTTTTTTGTAGTTGTGATTGATGATTCCTGTATGGCATCTGCAAAATCAGAGGGAAAATAGATATAATGAGACATTTAGGATTATAAGATTAATGATAGGATGGACCATTGACATCCAAGTTCTCATTTCAGATGGCCAGTTATATCTAGAAGGAATGTCAGGGACTGGTTTGTGCGACATTTCCCATCATGTTACAGTACAGAAATGCTCACTTCATCCGGACATGGAAGAGGATGAAGAGAGAATGCAGCATGCAAAGGAAGCAAATACGCTAAATACATTGCAAATAAGTGGAATAAGAGGTTTTGAAATGAAAGAATAAAGCTGTTTATAGCTTTAGCAACTTGTACAAAACTCTTAAGAGTATTGATAGGCAGAGGGATCTGGGTGTACAGGGATACAGGTCACTGAAAGTGTCAATGTAGGTGGAGAAGGTAGTCAAGAAGGCACACAGCATGCTTGCCTTCATCGGCCGGGGCACTGAGTTTAAAAACTGGCAAGTCATGTTGCAGCTTTATAGAACTTTAGTTAGGCCGCACTCAGAATATAGTATTTAATTCTGGTCTCCACACTACCAGAAGGATGTGGAGGCTTTGGAGAGGGTTACAGAAAAGATTTACCAGGATGTTGCCTGGTACAGAGGGCATTAACTATAAGGAGAGGTTGGAGAAACTTGGTTTGTTCTCACTGGAACGACGGAGGTTGAGAGGCAACCTGATAGAAGTCTATAAGATTAAGAAAGGTTATGGACAGAGTGGATAGTCAGAAGCTTTTTCCCAGGGTGGAAGAGTCAATTACAAGAAGGGCACAGGTTTAAGGTGCGAGGGGCAAGGTTTAAAGGAGATTATGAGGCAGGTTTTTTACACAGATGGTAGTTGGTGTCTGGAGCTCAGGGAGGTAGTGGAAGCAGCTGTGATAGTGAGTATAAGGGGTGTCTGGACAAATACATGAATAGGATGGGAATAGAGGGATTTGGTTCCCGGAAGGGGAGTGAGTTTTGGTTCAGTCGGGCAGCATGGTTGGTGCGGGCTGGGGAGAGGGGGGGTGGGTGGTGGTGCAAAGGTCCTGTTCCTGTGCTGTAATTTTCTTTGTTACATATATATCAGGGTGGCTTGCACCTTACAATATCGTTAACGTGATACTTTTTGCTCTCTTCAGTTCTTCACTACAATTACTCTAACATAATGATGGAAAAATCACTCTCACATTTAGCAGGTGTGAATCTGTCCACCTTTAAACCCTTTTGCTAGAAATGATTACAACATCTACTTGGCCATAATCCCAAAATAAAAACCACCAACAAAAAAGATTTCACCATAATATTACCTAAAAACACCTTCAATATGTCAGAGAATAAGTCAATGTGACATTGCACGTGACGTTCTGAACCTTCAACTAATCCAATCATTGACAAACAGGAAATATCTCAATGGCGACCTTGGTCTTTGTCTGGTCTCATCCCAGAATGAACAGCTTCCTGATCATGTGATATCTGATTCCGATACCAGGATCACTATCATGGAAGGCATTCTGCTGTGGATCTGGAGTCACACGTAGGCCAGACCAGGTAAGGAGGGCAGATTTCTTTCCCTAAAGAGCATTAGTAAACCAGATGGGTTTTTATGACAATTGACAATGATTTGATGGTCATCAGTAAATTCTTAATTCCAGATTTTTATTGAATTCAAATTCCACCATCTGCCATGGTGGGATTCGAACCCGGGTCCCCAGAGCATTACCCTGGATCTCTGGTCCAGTGATAATTCCACTGTGCCACACTGCCTCTTCCAAAGTGTGAGTTTGGTGGATTAGTCATGCTAAACTGCCTCTCATTGTTAGGTGGACTAGCCAGAGTAAATCTGTGGGGTTACGGGAATAGGGCCTGAGAGAGATTGTTGTTGGTGCAAGTTTGATGGGCAGAATGGCCTCCTTCTGTCCTCTGTTCCATGATGATGATGATGATGATGATGATTGTAAAGAGGGCCCTATAGAATTTGCCCCCGCTCCATCCACTGGTTTTCCATTGGTCTCCGAGTCACTGGGAGCAGCTCAATGTGAGTAGAATCTTTCTCACCATGTATTGTTGAGTTTAACAAAGCAGATGGTCATTCCACCTCATTTAAATTCTACAGTAATGTACAAAACTCTTCCTGCTGTCTAGAATGTATAAATGATGGTATATCTGCCATGTATTTATATCCATATGAGCTCTGTGATTTATGGATGCAGTGTGGAGAAAAAACAACAGTTGCATTTGTTCCTATTAAACACTCAAAGGATTGAACTTGTGTTTGAAAGAGAATACCATCAGAAATGGTTGAAGGAATACTTTAAAGATCAGAAATCTACTTATCACTGTTTTCCTTCCCTACGTATTCATTCTGTTTTTTTGATATTTGTAAATTTCCATATCCTTAGCTCAGTGAAAAACAACAATCTGCCATTCAAAATATCATTCCATCCATTGATATATCTGGCATGACAAATTTTAGGCTGTAAGGTATGAATTCATCACTGGGCAGATGGCATTGTGACAGTTTTAATCCCTAAATTTATGTAAAAAAAGATTAATTTTATAAATAGCGAACTGCTGCTTTCCATTCTCAAAGCACAAACACTTTCTGGTGTCTAGAAATATTGAGAGACTGTGCAGGAGCAGCAAAATATTGCCTGTAGCAGCCACTGAAAACGCTATTAACCTTCACTTGTGGTAGTTTCCCTTACACAGGGAAGAAAAATTTATGTTGGCCAATGATACTTTATTCCCCATCGTGGCCAGATTGCCTATTATTGTAAAAAGGAGATGGCAGTGTCATTTAGTTGGTGGTTTCTGAAAATTCTGGTGCATCATACCTTCCGAAATGTGTTTTATAATTTATATTTAAACTGAAATAAAGCATCAGAAAAAAAACATGCAGCAACTGAATCATGCATAAAAGCAAGAGGCAATAAGGAAAATGTGTGTGTGTAATTAAAATGTAATTTGGAACCACAGTTCTAAATAGAGAAGAATGTATAGTATGCATTATAGAATCACAGAATCTTTACAGTGCAGAAAGAGGCTATTTGGCCCATCGAACCTGCACCAACTACAATCCCACCTAGGTCCTATTCCCATAACCCCCCCCATATTTACTCTGCTAATCCCCTGACACTGAGGAACAACTTAGCATGGCCAATCCACCTAACCCGCACATCTTTGGACTGTGAGAGGAAACCGAAGCGCCCAGAGGAAACCCATACAGATATGGAGAGAATGCGCAAACTCCACATAGACCCAAGGCTGGAATTGAATCTCGATCCCTGGTGCTCTGAGGCAGCAGTGCTAACCACTACTGTTGTGTCGCCCAAATTGCAACTGAAGTAATGCTATTTTTTAATCCAGTAATTTAATTTATTATTGTCACACGTATCAAGAAACAGTGAACATTACTATTTCTTGCAAGGTATACAGATGAAGCATACTGTTCATAAATAAGGAAAGGCAAGAGTGCAGAATGCAATATTACAACGTAATGATTATGTTGCAGGGATTAATTATTGATATAAAGAAAAGGGGGGTAATTTTGAATTTGGGCAATAGTAAATCGGCTAGTATTGGATCAGCTGCACGCTGTCCATCTCTCTCCAGTTCCATTCCTGCTGAAGCTAACATCACCTGTAATGAGTGCAGAAGCAGGATTAGCATCATTTGAAAATTAAAGATTTGTAAATAAAATGGAAAAACTTGGAGCCAAACTCTGGTGTTAGTTCCAAGGACACAGGCAGTGTTAAGTATTTGAGTTTATTCCTATTGGCTCACTGGATTAATGTTTGCACTGGTATTGACGTAATAAACCTATCGCAGGAAACAGAGAGAGAAAAAGGAGCCGTGGATGAGATCACACACCATCAATGCAGCTTTGTCTGCTTTTAACCAAAGCCTGTCCCATGTCAGAACATTGAATACAGGAGTTGGGACGTCTTGTTGAAGTTGTACAAGACATTGGTAAGGCCACACTTGGAATACTGTGTACAGTTCTGGACACCCTATTATAGAAAGGATATTATTAAACTAGAAAGAGTGCAGAAAAGATTTACTAGGATGCTACCAAGATTTGATGGTTTGAGTTATAAGGAAAGGCTGGATAGACTAGGACTTTATTTCCCTGGGGCATGGAAGACTGAGGGGCGACCTTAAAGAGGTCGATAAAATAATAAGGGGCATAGATCAGCTGGATAGTCAATATCTTCTCCCAAAGCTAGGGGAGTCTAAAACTAGAGGGCATAGGTTTAAGGTGAGAGGGGAGAGATACAAAAGTGTCCAGAGGGGCAATTATTTCACACAGAGGGTGGTGAGTATCTGGAACAAGCTGCCAGATGTAGTAGTAGAGGCGGGTACAATGTTGTCTTTTAAAAGCATTTAGATAGTTACATGGGTAAGATGGGTATAGAGGGATATGGGCCAAATGCGGGCAATTGGGACTAAGGGGTTTAAAAAAAGGGCGGCATAGACAAGTTGGGTAATGGGCCTGTTTCCACGCTGTAAACCTCTATGAATCTGTGACTATGTCACCAATACACAACAAAAACTGGTGACAAGGACTCTGTACTCATCAGGCATCCAGGAAGAAGAAATTAACTGAGAAAAATTCAAGAAGAAAGGAAATGTTGACATGTGGTACGGTGACTAAGGGGCTGGATGGATGTGAGTTAATGATACTCTAGATTATAGAGCTGGCTGTGATAAATAAGAGGCTGAAGCTCAATTCGATAACGTGTGTAAGAAAATCGAATCACTGCTGCAAACATGAATGTGAACTGTTCACACAGGAACTTGTTACTGGTGGGAATTTTGGCATTGTGGGATTTTCAAAGAAAATGGGGAATGATGGAGTTCTGACGCTGAGTGTTTCGATTATTCTGCAAACAGCTGAAATATTCTGATGCCTGCTTTCCTGAGCATGACCAAAGCAGAATCATTCAATTTCCTTGTTAGTTCAGTGCAAGCTGACAAACCCAGCACGAAAGTGTACGAGCAGATTGTGGACATTCTACCAGCTCATTTTTCACTGAAAACCCCAGTGATTGCAAAATGCTTTCGATTCCATTAAAGAGACCAAGAGGAGGAGTCAATTGGGCAATACATTACTGTGTTTAATAGACTTCCAGAAAATTGTGAGTTTGGAGATGTGCTGAATGACATTCCTCAGGACAGATAGGTTTGTGGTCTCTACAGTGAAGCAACACAAAAATATCTGTTCACTGAGAGTAATCTCCTTTGCAGAAGGCCATTGAAATTTCTGTTTCCATGGAATTGGCAGCAAAGGAAGCCCAGCAACTGAGTTTGTGTCCTCGAACACACAAAAAGCCCATTGAATCGACATTCCTACATGTTGCCGCTGTACAAACCCGGGGCATTCTGCTGGTGTAAAATTATTGAAGCTGTGCAGAAAAACGGGCACATCAAATCTGCCTGCAAGAAGAAAATGTCAGAGACTGTTTAGAATAAGAAATTCCAGCAAATTATCTTAAGGACACCAAGGAAAGTGCTGAAGACATACACAGGTGAAATGGCTTCTCTGAAAGGCTGCATTGAAGTGATTGCACAACTCAATGGGCAAACAGCAGATCTGTCACTGTGTGTAGTGAAGGAAAACTATCGAGCGTTGATTGGTCGTACATGGCTGGAAAAGGTTTGTCTAAATGGAGCTATGTACGTAGTTCTTTAGATAATAAATACTACCGTTTACCTACTTAAATTGGCCTCATTTGGAGTACTGTGCGCAGTTCTGGTCGCCTCACTATAGGAAAGACGTAGAAGCTATTGAAAGGGTGCAGAGGAGATTTACAAGGATGTTGCCTGGACTGGGAGGCATGCCTTATGAAGTTAGGTTGAGGGAGCTGGGACTTTTTTCCCTGGAGAGGCGAAGGTTGAGAGGCGACCTGATAGAAGTTTATAAAATGTTGAGAGGAATAGATAGGGTGGACTCTCAGAGGCTATTTCCCCGGGTTGAAATGGTCGCTACGAGAGGACACAGATTTAAGGTGCGGGGAGGGAAGTACAGAGGTGATGTTAGGGGTTAGGTTTTCACTCAGAGGGTGGTGAGTGAATGGAATCGGCTGCCGTCGTCGGTGGTGGAGGCGAACTCGCTGGGGTCTTTTAAAAGACTTCTGGATGAGTATATGGGGTTTAATGGGATTGGGGGTTATAGATAGGTCTATAGATTGGTGGGGTTGATGTGATCGGCGCAACTCGAGGGCCGAAGGGCCTGTTTGTGCTGTAATATTCTATGTTCTATGTTCTAAATCTACAAAAACTTTGTTAAAACCTACCAAACTCTACCCAACATCCTACAATGATATCCACAATCTAATTTTGTGTAGAAAGATAGACCCTCACAATTTAATAACATTAAATCGGTTGCAGGATTGATAAACAACTGACTAGAGGAACAGAAGGTATTCCAGATGCTATCGATAGCAGAGGTGTGAAATTTGAAAGTTTGGGTTGGTTGTGGAGTTAACTCAAGATCCACAAATCCATTTAGGAACTTAATAACCCAATGAGGGAACAAGTTACATATCAGACACCAACCTTCCTCTGCCTCCATGATTTCCACCACACTCATGTTCATATGTGCACTCACACACAAATTACTTTTCACATTGCCCATGATTAAGGGGATTTAAACTGAACTGATTGTTAATTGCCATCAGTCTGAACAGCAATTAAATGAATGCTTAATTAAATAAACTTACCACACGTCTTTCACATTTACACCATTTTACAGTCAAATGCAGATTTTTATATTCACTGTGCTATGTCCTCCCTTTGCCTTTGATTAGCATCCTTGTCCCAATGACTAGAGAGGTTGTATTGAGCAAACTGGTGGAATTGTCGGCTGACAAGTCTGCAGGTCCTGATGGACTTCATCCTAGGGTCTTAAAAGAGGTGGCTAATGAGAGAGTCAATGGATGAGTTTTTACGACCTCTCTCGGGTGAGGCTCTTAAAATCCCATCCCAGGCCAAAGGAGAATGCCGTTCTGCGAGCCTTGTCCACGCCTGTTCCAGGGTGAGCATGCTGGTAAAACTCCAGCCATTGTGTGAAAGCTTGAACATATATGGTGTTCCAGGGCAATAGAATATTGAAAGGAGAGCTTGAATCCCCAGATGTGGATTCTTGGTGAAGACATCTGAGAGAAAGTCTTGTGTGGGAGAAGATTACAAAGTATGTTCTTCGAGAGTGTTGTTTGGAAACCCTCATGTGGAGTGAGACATGTTGGCTCACAGTGTGAAAACCATCTGGGGGACTTAATGAGAAATCTACATGAGTTATTTTGGGTGGTACCTGCCTCTTAGTTTCAGAGTGTGGGATAACTGACCACATTATTGGTTTATTTGGACTGTGTATTTATTACAATGTGTGTATTAGTACCATCATGAACACTGTCAGAGACAATGATCTTTTCATTAATATCTACACATTTCTTGATGAATTTTCCCTCAGTATTTTATTTTTGCCTTTATTAGTTTGCAGTTGGGAAGGATGGCATGTGTAAAATAGATCTCATCAGTCTGCACTGTCAAATCCACAATTCCACAAGAAACCCACAGGATAAACTTGTGACAACTATGTATATTCTGAAAATAAAAGGCAAAGTAAGCCTTGTGACGTATAAAGTTTGCTCTTTTCTTTTACTTGAGAACAAAGTGCTTTCTCTTTTGAGATTTCCAAAGATCTCTCATTTAGGGCCACCCCAAAGCCAACTCAGCTGCTGAAATAATTTTTTAACCTCGGAGGATGTGGCGGCAATTAAACAAATTGTGAAGTGAAATAATATAGTTGACTTTTATCTAACTGTTCTGCTTCTACTGACTTGCTCAGATGGCAGGGAGTGTGTCTGCATAATTTTAAGACCACTCAAATTTCAGTCCAAGTGTGATGAGCACTGATGTCTCCAATTGTAAAGTATTTAAAACGTACTGCATCAGGTTACACTTCTTAATTACATGAATGTTCAAGATATTATAATTATAAATCAGCCTGCTCCACATTGGAACTAATTTACAATTTGAAGGAGATTAATAATTCTGTTTCTCTGGCAGCTGTTGCAGTTAATGTTGAATAAAAACTGAACATTGATGTGGGGCATTCAAAGGCTATTAAAATTATATCAAATACAAAACTGCCCACAAAATGGAACTTTAATTAAATAGTCAAAAATCTCAAATACCAATTTATAACAAATGGAATTTCCCTCTGCTAAATTTTGCTTTTTTAAATCAGGCTTCTTTTCTTGTTCCTGAGGTGTGTCCATCACCAGCAAGGCCAACATTCCCCCGAACTGCCCTGGAAAGAAATGCCCCATTTGGCCATTTCCGCAGGGCAGCTGTTAATCACATTGCTCTGCGGTCACACATAGACCAGATCTGGGAAGGATGGCAGATTTCCTTTCCTAAAAGACATTTCTGAAGCAGATAGAGTTTTGATGAGAGTGCCATGGTCACCATCACTCAGACTAACTTTATATTCCGATTCCATTATTTGAATTTAAATTCCACCAGCTGGCATGGTGAAATTTGAATTCATGTTCTCAGAGCATTAGCCCGGGCCTCTGGATTATAAGTTCAGTAACATAATTATTAAACACCATCTTCCCCCTGTTTCAGCCAATTTATTCCATTGCTATCAGTTTGCTGTGTGGAAGAACCCATTAATCTGTGATGTTCAACATTATTTATTGCAGGATACAAGTGTTTGCACTGGAAATAGTTAATAGCATGTCCCTGTGTGCTACAGATATACTGGAAAAATGGCTGAAGATTAATCCCTGAGCTCAAATATCTGAAAAAAGCACTTGTGCTGCATTCTAACAGATTATAATGATACCTAAATTAATCATTTGGATTGCTGCCAAAAAACACTCGCACCCATTCAATATGCTGTGTGGATTAGCCATATGTTTACCAATAAACTGTCCCCTGAGAGGATGATAATCCCACTCTCAGCAATGAAGCCTTTTACACATTATGCGCTGACACAGGTCGTCCTTACGGTGGAAGTATAAAAACTGTAATTTCTACAATGCAACATTTATTTTCACTGCCAGAGGTAAACTGAAACAGCAAATCAGGAACTAATCAAAATTATTCAGACTTACAAGGTTGTATTATAATACAAAAATAAGCCAAGCTAATATTTTCTGAAGGATGTTTGTCTGCCAGCGCGTGTTAACGATAATTGCAGGAAAAATGAACAAAGGGGTAAAAATGTTTGTTTGTGTTTGTCCAGAGTTGGTGCCCCAGCTGGGAGGGGTGAGCTGGTCCAAGATCTGATCTAAGGTCCGATTTCAATACGTGTGGCAAGGTTTTAGTTTCTGCCGTGCCCCCACACTAACCATAGACATCCCGTTAAGACTCTTCTCTCTCCACTACGCTGATCTTCACAAGGGAGAGAAAATCTGCCCTTCACAAAGGACGTGAGTAGAAAGGAACAGACAGCTTTCTCTCTGCTTGTCTTCAGCTGTTGCAATGAATTACAAAGCGAAACAATTAGTGAGAGAGTGAGCAGTGTGAGTAAGGAAATGGCTCGATGCCTGAACCCTCTCTGATGGACACTGAAGTAAGGGTGTTGCTACATGAGCTGGGTTGGCAGAGGGTCATCTGTTTGGCAATGCACCATGTTTGGTTGGTAGACTGAGCCAGGCTCAATGTTGTTTACAGCATCTGCAGGGCCGAGGAACAGATGCAGGAAAGGAAGCCAAAGCTTAAAAAATCCTGCCAAAGTACTTCTACACTGCAATGCCAATTGCCACTCAGGCGATTTAAGTGTGTATGTTAGCCTCTGCCACATTTCCAGTCACAAAATGCCAATAGCCAATCAACCATACAGCTTGTTTACTCACTTGCCTTGCAAACCCGAAACTAACCAGGTCCCTATCAAGCTGTGAATTTCAATCGGAAATCTTGGTGCACTGATATCTTCAACAAACTTCCCCCAGACAATCATTGCTTCACGGTGCAGCTGAGTGATGCCTGCTCACTGACTGACCCATTGGAGAGGCTGGTGATCGTGTTATTAGAGGCCTCCTTCCTTCAGATTACAAGGTGTATGAAAAACAAGAGGACAGGAAAAAACTGGCAGGAAAGTTACAAGCCCACAGCTCCCTTCGAGAAGACCATTTCCACATACTTAAACCCGAGGATGGAGTTGGGAGAAATGAACCTACAAACCTGCTTTGCACTGAGAGAACTATATTGCTTTTATGATTCATCCTTCTCTCACACTTATACACTGCCAGTGAGGACAATATCTTGCGAGTTGAGCGCTGAAAGTCAGTCATTATTCTAATATTCATTCCTCTTTTGAGTTTAGGTCAAAAGAAGAATCTTGCTGTTCCCAGGGGAATCCATCCCTGCCAAAAACATTTGTAAACACCAATACACATGGAGGATAATATCAATTAATTTTCCATTTATAAAACAAAACATGGGAAGGGGCACTCCCAGTGATTCCTTTCCCACCGGCTGGAATGTTGGGAACCTGCGTCTGATTTGACGCTCAGAAGATCATTAATCATACGCAGTCTGAATCACGTGTCAGGTCTGGGCCTACTTGCTCTGCCTGTCATCAGCTGACAGGTCAAAGGTCTGGGCACCATATTTAAAGTCAATCTATGACATTCATCTTACTCCAATCCACAGTCGCCACGGGACTGTAAATAATGAAGAACAAGACTTGCAGCCTTAAGAAGAAGGTAGAATCCTGATACAGCCAACCAGTCTTCGAGGACTTGATCAGAGGAGTGCAGGTGTGGGGGGCAGGGGAGCTCGATCCCTGGGGTGGCTCGAAGCAGCATGCCAATTTCCCCACTCTGGCCTGGGAGGCCATTGACAGGAGATCAGTGTGGCTG
Organism: Prionace glauca; assembly: GCA_037974335.1. NCBI lineage: Eukaryota > Metazoa > Chordata > Chondrichthyes > Carcharhiniformes > Carcharhinidae > Prionace > Prionace glauca. The sequence continues at coordinate 169,878,790 of CM075722.1, read as the reverse complement.
GCAACTGTGCCCAAAGCAGGATGAAAGATCTCACCCACTCCGCCAGCTCCCTCCATCCCCTCCGATCTCACAGCTTTCTTTCATCATTTGTGACATGTCCTTTACCTCTACCCACTCTATCTAGAGGCAGTGTCAAGCACAATGCTGTTCCCACCAATCAGAAATCGCATGGAAAGAAAGAAAGGTTTAAATTTATATCGAGGTTTTTGATGCTTTTTAAAATGCTTTCTAGCCAATGAAATGCTTTCAATCTGTTATCACAGCTAAAATGGCAGGGTTATTGAAGTGAAATATTATAATTATTGTGAAACTCTCACTCACTCACCCAGGCTCTGTCCAAACCAGTGACCTCCTCTACTCAGACAAGGGCAGCAGATACACGGGAACACCCCCACCTTCAAATTCCCCTCCAAGTCACTCACTATCCTGACTTGGAAATATATCACCGTTCCTTCACTGTCGCTGGGTCAAAATCCTGGAACTCCCACCCTAATGGCATTGTGGGTCAACCCACAGCACGGGGAGTGCAGTGGTTCAATGGGGCAGCTCAACACCATCTTCTCAAGGACAGCCAGGGGTGGGCAATAAATACTGACCTAGCCCATAAAAAAAATGACAGAGTTCTTTAGGCTGAAGACCAACCAGGAGATTGTTGACTGTGTGACTGAAATAAACATTCTGTAGACTTTCACTTTTCAACATTGGAGGGTGGGATTTTCTGTACAACCTACTGTACGTTTCACACTGGTGGAGGTACCCTGCCATTGGTCAGCAGTGAAATCCTCTGGTCTCACCACCATTGTCAACGGAGTTTCCCATTGAATCCACTCCCACCTTCCCCCCCCACCCCCACCCCCAAACCCTTCCACATCTCCCCCTCCCCCCCCCCCCCCCCCACCTCCCACCCACGCCCCACTGATGGGAATCCACAACAGGATGCACCTTTGGCAGTGGGGCCAGAAACTCCCGCTGGTGTGAACGAGCGTGGATTTTTGCTCATCTAGACTAAAAATCCACTTGCAATGATTGATTTACTGAGCTCTTGTCGCAAAACTACTCTGGAATCAATTTTGTCCAGAGGTTAGAGGATTCAAATCCCCATTCATTTGTGTCATCAAATTCTTTTTTTGCTTCTGAAGAGTGTTTGCTGAGGTCATGATGTGGAAATACTTCCACAGTTTTTATGGATAATTAACGGAACCTTGAGGCTCACTTTCTATCTAATTTGCCACTTTACAGGTCTGCAGTATACTGCTTGAGTTAACTGCATACTAATCGGCTAGGGAACCGGCACTGAATACTAAATGGAATATTGCAATACGTAAGCAATAAAGTACAAATCTGCTTTGTTCCTGTTGAGGTTTTTGCTTATTTCATCAAAAAAAAAGTCAGTTTCCATTCAATTGCAACAGGAAATTATTTTCACAGCATAATATATTAACTGGGGAAAGAAATAAACCTCTTTACACTCCAGGACGCATTACTGGAAAATTTACCTCCAAGACAGAAACTTTGATGAGGACGAAACATTTCAGCATCCTAACAGCACTATGGGTGTACCTACACCACAGGGACTGCAGCAGTTCAACACAATCAGAGATCGATAATAAATGCAGACTTAGCCAGTGACACCCACATCCTGTGAATGAATAAATTGTAAATAAAAGTGAACCCCAAGATGTATATTCAAGATAGCAATACCCTGCTCTGCTACACATTGAATCAACCTGGAGAAAAGCAAGCTTCTGAAGCTTTGGCCAACTGATCAATACTCATAAAAAGTTACAGGAGGTCAGAAAGAAAACTGAGCAGAATTTAACTTTTTTGGGAGAACAGATGGTGGCCCACAGCAGATCAACATGTTGAAACTACCTGAAAGAAGGGGAGTTGTTTGGCCTGGAAAGTCATTTGCTCCATCTGCCAGATGCAGCAGCACAGGTAAGTCCACCGCAGGATATTCTAGAGCTGAGCTTCTGAAGATTGCAATGGGTGAATGACACAGCAAGTCAGAGCAGATGGAGATGCCAGGAGAGGGTTTGGGAAGCAGCTGACTTGACATTGCATCCTGCTTCACTTTAATTGGTATTTTGTGTTTATTGCTCTCTTGTGTTGTTTCTGAAGCTTTGCTGGGTTAAGCCAGCCGATAAACACACAATGTATTAGGCTGGTCATTCTCTCACCTTCCTGTGTTCTAAAGGTGACTTGCTGGAATTCTCATTGTTGCAATGAATGCTGCAAAGAGGCCAACAATAAGGAGAAAAAAGATTTTGATCTGGTTCAATTCCATAATATATATTCTGCCCGGATGGACAACAAATATTCCTCGGTCCAGGCACAGAACAGAACCCTGTCACAGGCTAGGGTTCACCTGACAAACCATGGCTGAATGTGGATCGAGGCCAGTTCACGTGCAAAGAACTTTCAGCACAAAACCAAAGCTGCCAATGGCACTAAAGGTCATGAGCATTCTTTAATTTATTTTATTTATTGGCTGCATGGATCACTGATCAGCCCAGTATTCCTTGCTCATTCCTAATTGTCCTATAGGAGATAGTGGTGAGACATCTTTTGGATCCATTGCAGTCCACCTGGCAAATTTATACTCATTGTGCTGTTGGGGACGGAGTTCTAGGATTTTGAACCGGGAAAAGGGAAGAGAATCACAATATAATTCCAAATCAGAATGATGTGTGGCTTGCCGGGGAACATGCAGCTCGTGGTGTTCTCATGAATATGCTGGTCTTGTTCTTCGAGGTGGAAGAGGTCAAAGAATTGGAAGGAACTTTGAAGGAACCTTACCAAGTTGCTGCTGTGCATCTTGTAGATTTTGTACTCTGTGTACCAGTGGTAGAGGGAGTGAATGTTGAAAATGGAAAGCTGACTGCACTTTACTGGATACTGTTAAACCTTTGTATGTAATTGGAACTGCATTCATCCAGGCAAGTACTCCATCACACTCCTGCCTTGTAAATGGTGACAGGCTTTGGTAAGTTCGGTAGTGCATTGCTCACTGTCAAGTTCCCAGTATTTTGTAACCAATGTATTTGACTAGTGCGGTTAAGTTCTGGTAATAGTAACCCTCAAGATATTAATGATGGAGAATTCAATGATGGCAATTTATTGTCAAAGGGAGATGATAAGATTCTCTCTTTGAAGGTGGTAATTTCCTGTCACTTGGGTAGTGTGAATGTAATGGATCATTTATCAGCCCCAACTACCTATTGTCCAGGTCTTGCAGCTGTTGTGGTTCAAGTTAGAAACTCCAAAGTGTTTTATGGAGCCCACCTGGATCATAAGTTTTACATCTTGAATTTAGTTAGGATAAGCATGAGATGCTTCACCTTGGGTATGATTCAAATGACCCACGAGGGAGCTTTTCTCAAACAATGTTTATTTAAGAATACAGTTAACATATACGGTAAGAAACTTAGTAAGAACATTTACCAATTGCCAATAAAAGCAAAACAACCACAATAATGTATGACCCCTTACAAAGATATCTAAAATATTCCAATAAAACAAAACTTTGTTATGGCTCCAACTGGTTAAACTTATTATACAAGATAAGAGTCCATGGTGTTGGTCTGGATAGAGGATTGGCTAACTACCAGGCAACAGAGATTAGGAATAAATAGATCATTTTCAGATTGGCAAACTGCAACTACTGGAGTACCACAGCGTTGGGCCCTCAATATTTACAATCCATGTCAATGACAATTTGATGATCTGAGTAGTCAAATTTGTTTAAAATAGAAATATAAACAGGGAAGTAAGTTTTGAGGAGCATACAAAACCTCTGTGAAGTGATGCAGATAGGTTCAATGAGTAGGAAATTTGGCAAATATAATTTAATGTGGGAACTTGTCATGTTGTCAACATTGGAAAAGCAGAATATTGTTTAAATGGAGAAAGAGTGCAGACAGCTGAAGCACAGAGGGGTCTGGGTGTCCTTCTACATGAATCTAAGACAATTAGAATGAAGCTACAGTAAGTAATTAAGAAACAAATAGAATTTTGATCTTATTGCAAGGGCAGTGGAGTATAACAGTACAGGAGTCTTGCTACAACAATGTAGGATATTATAATTAGAGTGTTGTGCAGAGTTTTGGTCCCCTTATTGAAGGAAGAATGTTCTTGGAGTTGGTTCAGAAAATGTGAGCTCCCATGATTCCTGGAGTGAGTGTGTTGTCTTATGAGACAAGATTATACAGGTTATATAAACTGGAGTTCAGAAATATGAGAGATAATCTCATACCTCCAGACGCTAATCACACCTCCAGATGCTGAAAGATGCCCTCATAAGAACAGGATATGGCGCTTGACTCATCGATCGACAGTTCCGACACGCCACAGCGAAAAACCACATCGACCTCCTCAGAAAACAAACACAGAACATGATGGACAGCTACCCTTCATCATCCAGTACTTCCCCAGAGCGGAGGAGTTATGACATCTTCTCTGGAGTCTTCAACACATCATTGATGAAGATGAACATCTCGCCAGGGCTATCCCCACACCCCCACTTCTTGTCTTCAAACAACTGCACAACCTCAAACAGACCATTGTCCACAGCAAACTACAAAGCCTTCAGGAGAACAGTGACCACAATACCACACAACCCTGTCACAGCAACCTCTGTAAGACATGCTGGATCATCAACACGGATGACATCATCTCACGTGAGAATACCATCCACCAGGTACACAGTACATACTCTTGCAACTCACCAACGTTGTCTACCTGATACACTGCAGGAAAGGGTGTCCTGAAGCATGGTACACTGGGGAGACCATGCAGACGCTACGACAACAGATAAATGAGCATCGCTCGACAATCACCAGACAAGACTGTTCCCTTCCTATTGGGGAACACTTCAGCGGTCACGAGCATTCAGCCTCTGACCTTCGGGTAAGCATTCTCCAAGGCGGCCTTCACGACACACGACAGCGCAGAGTCGCTGAACAGAGACTGATAGCCAAGTTCCGCACACATGAGGACGGTCTCAACAGGGATCTTGGGTTCATGTCGCACTATCTGTAACCCCATGACTTGCCTGAGCTTGTAAAATCTCACTTACTGCCCTGTCTGGAGACAATACACATCTCTTTAACCTGTGCTAATGCTAGATCCACTCACATTGTCTGCATCTTTAAGACTTGAATAGCAGACTTGAATAAAGTCTTGCATTCTAATCAGTGTTCTGTAAACTGTGTGTGACTTTATATGTCCTTCTTTGATCAGAACCTTCCACACACCTGACAAAGGAACACCGTTTCTGAAAGCTTGTGGGTTTACTATCAAGTAAACTGGTTGGACTGGTGTTGTGAGACTTCTTACTGTGATTACCCCTGTCCAACGCAGCATTTCCACATCTGGACATCCCCACCATCGGACACATCCTTCCTGATCTTATTGAATGGTAGAACAGGTTTGAGGAGCTAAACTTCCTCCTTCGGCCCTTACATCTGATGTTTCCAATTTGCCATCTCCTTCAGTTTTGTTAAGTGTCTTTGGTGTTATACATAGAATGCTGATTTGATGTCAAGGGCAATCATTCTCACGTCACCACTGGAATTCACCTCTCATGTCCATGTTTCTAAGGTTGAAATGAGATTTGGAGTCGAGGTGTCCAAATGGAACACACATTGAGAGTCAGTGATCAGGTTATTGCTGTGAAGGGTTGCTGTCTGTATCACTTCCTGTGACTGTGCTGATGATAAAGTAAACTGATGGGGCAGTAATTGGTCAGGTTGGATTTATCCTGCTATTTGTGGACAGAACATAAAAGCATAGGATCATAATCAGAAACATACTGAGGCAATTTTTCACATGCTCAGATTAATTCCAGTCAACATAACTTGTTCAGGAGCACAAATCTTCAATATTACTCTACCTTTGCTGAATCTTCACAGTATCCAGTCTGTTCAAATGTTTCTTAATTTCATGTAGAGTGAATCAAATTGGCTGAAGACTGGCATCTTTAATGTTGGGGTCTCAGGAGGTACCGGAGATGGGTCATCGACTTGGCATTTCTGGCTGCAGACAATTGTAAATGCCTTTTGCAATTTTCTGTCTCTGTATCATTCCAGGCTGCCAAGGAATATCAGTCAAGAAGCCATGAATAAACATAGCAATCACCTCACAGATGTTTTGTTCAGAGGAGAAACATCTTCATCACTTTTCTCAGGAAGAAACAACAAGAGAAATATGTGTTTCTATATTTTCTATTTTGCAAGACTTGCCACAGTTGAGAGTCACTGATTGAATATTTGTTCCTATTTAGGCCCCAAAACACAATGTTATACATTCATGAAATACAAGATTTCTCCTTTACAAAGGTCCTGGCATTCAGTACTAGTTGTTGTGAGTGAATATCTCTTTCCCAATCAGGAGTCACACTATTTAACATTTTAATGTCACGCTCTGTGCCTGGGCTATTGGGTAAAAAATTGGACTGGCTCCAAGGAGACAAATGTTCCTCTGCTACTTGGTAATTGGTACATTTGAGGGAACCACAGTTAGAAGGTGAATGCAGATAGAACAAAGCTAATGAATCTCAAAGGGATGCTGTAGTAATTTACTCAAATCTGAAGCAGCATCTCACATAAGAGGCAAATTAGAGGACATCGTTCTGGGGACCATTGCCAGGATCTCAGATCAGCTTTGTTTGCTGTTTTACTCCTCGACGCTATCATCCAACTGTTTAGAAAATGGAACAGGATATCCATAAGCAACCAGTGCCAGGGTATGGGATCATTAACACAATGACAGTACACAGAACCGGAGCTAATCATTTGACTTGTGTTCAAAACAGGCTGAGGAACAGGAGACAGAGATAAAGGGTAAACACTCTGATATATGGGATGTGGAAAGTGATGTTCACCAGGGATTTACACCACAGGAAGATTCTATTGATTATGGAAGGAGCTCTGTACAGATGCTTCAGATTAGGACTGGGGCTTTGACAGTTAAACTATGAGATGGGGTAGATTGATAAACAGATTTTTGCATCCATACCCTCTCTCCATTCCTCCAGTAATAAAGGTTTCTGTAGAATATCTGCCCCTATTCTGACATTCTATGGTCTTGAGTTACACAAATCATAGATACTTAAGGTTGTATTTTTGAACAAATTGGATTATTTTTCTATTAACAGCACAGCTAATCACACCATTCTTCATTGTTCAACTCAGTGCCATTGTCATCATTTTACTCCAAGTTCATCAAACCCATCATACCCAGAACATCTCCAATCTCATTTTTAGATAAGAGAGGTTTTGGAAGGATGACAGACTTCCAAACAGTTACTTAGGAAAAGCTAGAAAGCTTCAAACCAGTTCGAACTCCTGGGAAGCTCCACCACAAACTTCCCCTGCCCCACTCCCAACTCATCTAAGGGCCCACACTGGATCCTCCAACTTCCCACCCCCAGCACCCAGTCCCCATCTATTCCCCTTGCCTCACACCACCACCCCAACACCCCACCCAAATACCCCCCCACTCTGCCCCCCCAACCCTCAAGTCAGAAAGACAGACAATCATGTATATGCAAAACTTCTTTGGCAGTTCAAACCTAGCAACATTTCAAATGGAACTGTAGCTTTCTGAACTAACACATTTTTACAAAATGAATTGTAATAAATGCAAAATACTGCAGGTGCAGGAACTCTGAGATAAAAGTGGAAAGTGCTGGAAAAAATCAGCAGGTCTGGCAGCAGCTGTTGGGGTAGAAACTGAGTTTATATCTTCATTTGTGCAGATATTTTTAACATTATTCATTATGGGACATCTGTTTGAGTTTCTTTGCCATGAGAACGATTTTGAAATAAGAAGCATGAGGACAGAAGCAACAATGGAATTTTAATTCAGATCAAATGACGTGATGGCACATTGGTCAGCATTACCGCCTTCACAGCGCCAGGGACCCAGGTTCAATTCCCAGCTTGGGTCACTGTCTGTGTGAGTTTGTACGTTCTCCCTATGTCTGTGTGAGTTTCCTCTGAGGGCTCAGGTTTCCTCCCACCGTCCAAAGATGTGCAGGTTAGGTGGACTGACTGTGCTAAATTGCTCCCTAATTTCCCAATATGTGTAGATAAGGGGAATTAGCGGGGGAATGCATGGGTTATGGGAAGGGGAAGGGTCTGGATAAGATGCTCTGTCAGAGGGTCAGTGTAGAGCCTCCTTCTGCTTTTGCACTGATTCTATTTTTCCAGAAACCTTGTGTACTCTTCAACTTGTTACGTTAAGTTGATAACTAATAAACTAATAATATTGTGCCAGCAAGAAAGCTAAGGTGTAAAAGCATGTGTAATATTTTAATAAGATCACAGTTTAATCTTGCTTTCTGTTTTATGATTGTAGTGTTGCTAATTGAATATATGGATTGCTCTGTCAGTCTCGGAAATCAGATCTGAATGGCTCACCTGGCTGAGGAATTACTTTTGTTTGCAAAATCCTTAAGTAGATAATATGAGAATATACTCTCATCTTCCTCCACTACTTCCATATCCTCAGCCTTACATTTATACTGTTAGGTTTAGAGTACCTGAATGTTACTGAACGTTAACACATTTGAAGTTTGGCATTACATTGAAAATTGTTCACATTACCAGGTAAGGATTATCAGAAATCTCTGAGATTTGTGCACATTATTAAATAAATGGAACATTTCACACAAGCAGGAATATGAAGGGCACAGTTTTTAATGGACTCTAATGATGCAAAATAGGCTTGATGGACTTAGAACATAAGGACATAAGAACATAAGAAATAGGAGCAGGAGTAGGCCATCTGGCCCTTCGAGCCTGCCCCGCCATTCAATAAGATCATGGCTGATCTGTCGTGGCTCAGTTCCACATTCCCGCCCTCTCCCCATAACCCTTAATCCCCTCTCTCATCAAAAACCCATCAACCCGCTTCTTGAAAATATTTAGCGAGGCAGCCTCCACCACTTCAACGGGTAGAGAATTCCAGAGATTCACCACCCTTTGAGTAAAGAAGTTCCTCCTCAACTCTGTTCTAAACCGCCTCCCCTTTACCTTGAGGCTGTGCCCCCTAGTCCTACTGTCTTTTTTGAGCGGGAAGAGTCTCTCCACCTCTATCCTATCCATCCCATTCATCATCTTATACGTCTCAATGAGATCTCCCCTCATTCTTCTAAACTCTAACGAGTACAAGCCTAGTTTATTCAGCCTCTCCTCATAGCTCAATCCCCTCAACTCCGGTATCAGCCTAGTAAACCTCCTCTGCACTCCCTCCAGGGCCAAAATATCCTTGCGCAGGTGCGGCGCCCAAAACTGCACACAGTACTCCAGCTGCGGCCTCACCAATGCCCTATACAGCTGCAGCAAGACCTCCCTACTTTTATATTCAATCCCCCTCGCTATGAAGGCCAGCATCCCATTCGCCTTCCTGACCACCTGCTGCACCTGCAAGCTGGGTTTTTGCGACTCATACACAAGGACCCCGAGGTCCCTCTGCACCGTCGCCTGCTGCAGATTTTCGCCACAGATTTTGGGTATTTCTACAAAACCAATGGAACAGCCTCCAGAGTTGTTCCTCTGATGTTATTTGGTCCTTTGAATGAATTAAATGTTTTGACTGACAATGTACAATCTTTATTCTTTCCTCTTCTGAATGTATTGACATCTCACTGGGATTTAGACCAGTAACTACTCGACACTTCTCACTGGTTATCGAATGTTCATGTCCCAGCTTTGACTGTGTGTTTCATGACCTTTAACCTGATCATTGTCAGCAGGATGCACTGGACAGGAGTCAGGATGAGAACAGAGACAAATTGTCTCAGAAGGAGGCCATTCAGCCCATCGAGTCTGCACATTCTGTTTTATAAAAGAGGTTACCAAAATAAATGTTCAATTTGAAAAATAATTATCAAATTAAGTGGCTCAGTTGTGGGACACAGAAGACTGCTTTAATGACCTTAGTATACCACAGGGATCTGTATTGCCCCCCATTATTTACCATTTATATAAATGACATTGATGACTATGTTGTGGGTTGGATTAGTAAATTGGTGGATGACACAAAGATTGGATGAGTGGTTAACAGAGAGGTGGAGTATCTTGGGCTACAAGAAGATATAGACGGAATGGTTAAGTGGCAGCTGGAATTTAATCCCGAAAAGTGTGACATGATATATTTTGGAAGGAGTAATTTGACAAGAAAGTATTTGATGAATGGTAGAACACTGGGAAGTTCTGTGCAACAAAAGGTCCTTGGCGTTTTTGGCTACAAATCTCTGAAAGCAGAAGGGCATGTTAGTAGGGTGGTGAAAAAGGCCTTTGGGACACGTGCGTTTATCAATCAAGGTGTAAATTACAAAAGCAGGGAAGTAATATTGGAGTTGTATCAAACTTGGTGAGGCCACAGCTAGAGCACTGTGTACAGTTCTGGTCACCACATTATCAGAGGGATGTGATTGTACTGGAGGGAGTGGAGAGGAGATTCACCAGGATGCTGCCTTGGATGGAGCATTTAAATTATGAAGAAAGGTTGGATAGGCTTGGGTTGCTCTTAGAATATTACAGCACAAACAGGCCCTTCGGCCCTCGAGTTGCGCCGATCGCATCAACCCCACCAATCTATAGACCTATCTATAACCCCCAATCCCATTAAACCCCATATACTCATCCAGAAGTCTTTTAAAAGACCCCAGCGAGTTCGCCTCCACCACCGACGACGGCAGCCGATTCCAATCACTCACCACCCTCTGAGTGAAAAACTTACCCCTAACATCACCTCTGTACTTCCCTCCCCGCACCTTAAATCTGTGTCCTCTCGTAGCGACCATTTCAACCCGGGGAAATAGCCTCTGAGAGTCCACCCTATCTATTCCTCTCAACATTTTATAAACTTCTATCAGGTCGCCTCTCAACCTTCGCCTCTCCAACCTATCTTCATAAGGCATGCCTCCCAGTCCAGGCAACATCCTTGTAAATCTCCTCTGCACCCTTTCAATAGCTTCTACGTCTTTCCTATAGTGAGGCGACCAGAACGAGATGTACAAGATTATGAAACATGGACAGAGTGGATAAGGAGCAACTGTTCCCCTTAGTTGAAGGGTCAGTCATGAGGGGACATGAGTTCAAGGTGAGGGACAGGAGGTTTAGGGGGGACATGAAGAAAAACATTTTACCTAGAGGGTGAGGAGGGTCTGGGAATGCGCTGACAGGGAGGGTGGTGGGGGTGGAATGCCTCACATCCTTTAAAATATCTGGATGAGTACTTGGCACATCATATCATTCAGGGCTATGGGCCAAGTGCTGGCAAGTGGGATTAGGTGGGAGTTCAGGTGTTTCCAGCATGTCAGTGCGAACATGATCAGCTAAAGGGTCTCTTCTGTGCTGTATGTTTCTATAATTCTATGAAGTGACTTACAAAAGCAGATGGGCTATTTACAATTTTGAGAATTCTATTTCCTCAGTATCTGTAAATGAGATATAACTCATTTTTTATGTTGTGAATACTATGGCCATTGAAAAAAACATCTCCAATAATGCAGCTTTACAAGGCCCTGAACAGAATATTAAACGTTTGCTTTCCATCAGCACAAAAACAATATTGGGAAGAGGTCACTTCCGTCAGAATTGTTCTCCGGAGCATTGAACCTGGTGGCTGTGGCTGTGGTGAGTGACTGATTTGAATTAAAAACCGTTATTTTCCTGTACTTCCGGTTCTCGGGGCTTGTTAGAGTGTAGTTTACTTCCGTACCGGAAGTTAGGCCAGGGGATAGTCGTTAAGGGGGAGCGAGGGGTATAAAAAAAGGGGTAGCAGCATAGAGCGGGCAGTGTCGGGAGCGGGCAGCGGAGTGAGTGGGAACTGAGTGAGAAGGGCTTTGGCTCGCTGGGCTTAGGGGAGAGTAGGCTTAGAGAAGGTGAGTGTCAGATTTCTACCTTTGGGCACTTACAGGAGGTTGGGACATGGTAGGGAATATAGGGAGGAATGTAAGTTGTGTCAGGTGCCACATGTGGGAGTTCATGGTGGTGTCACGTGTCCCCAGGGTCCACATCTGCGGTAAATGTTTAGAACTGCAGCGCTTGAGGGCCCGGGTCAGGCAACTCGAGGGGCGGCTGGAAGATGCGTTTCTAGTCAGGGAGAACGAGGAGATAATGGCTGGGAACCATGAGCAGGAGGAGGTCTCAAGGACTGAAGAGAAGGGAGGATGGATAACTGTTAGGAGGGAAAGAGGAAGAAGAAGAGTAGTCAGGGTCCCCCAGCCTCCCCAGAGGCCCCCCAAGGTTCGTCGGCAGGGACACAGAAAAATAGGAAGGAAGGGGAGACTGACTTAGAGGGACGGAAGGGGGCTGGTAAGGTGATAGTGGTAGGGGATGGGAGGGTCCGAGGGTTTGATAGGAGGTTCTGTGGGCAGGGGCGCGACTCCAGGATGGTGGTCTGCCTCCCTGGAGCAGGGGTCAAGGATATAATGGAAAGGGTAGAGGGAATTTTGAAAGGGGAGGGAACCCAGGCAGTAGGGGAGGGGGACATAGGAAGGAGGAGTAGGGGAGAGGTCCGTAGGCAATTTAGGGAGTTGGGGGCCAAACTAAAGAGCAGGACCTCCAGGGTGGCACTGTCTGGGTTGCTGCCCAGTACGAACAGAGCAAAGAATGAAGAGATCATGCAGTTGAATGCATGGTTGAGGGACTGGTGTAGGGTAGAGGGGTTTACTTTTGTGGATCACTGGGAGGTGTTTAGGAGAGAAAGGCAATTGTACAGGAGGGGTGGGGAGGATTTGAGCGGGAGGGGGACTAGTGTCTTAGCGGGGAGGTTAGCTGGGGTGTTCAGGAATGATTTAAACTAATAGGGAGGGGGGGTGGGGAGGTGGCTGGGAGAGAGTCGGGTGAAAGGAAAAGTATCAGGGAGAAGGTGGTTCCGAGGGACACTTGTGGGTTGAACTGTGTCTGTTTCAATGCTAGGAGTGTGGTAGGGAAAACGGATGAGCTTAGGGCCTTGATGTTTGTGAGGCAGTTAGATGTGGTGGCTGTAACGGAGACGTGGTTACGGGAAGGGCAGGACTGGCAGCTGAATGTTCCTGGGTACAAGTGTTTTAGGTGTGACAGAGGAGGGTTGAAGAGAGGAGGAGGGGTGGCACTGTTAGTCAAGGAAAGCATCACAGTAGTGCAGAGGGAGGACGATATGGAAGAGATAGGGATTGAGTCAGTGTGGGTGGAGTTGAGGAATAAAAAGGGAGAGATCACATTGCTAGGGGTGTACTATAGGCCACCCAACAGCCCAAAGTCAGTGGAGGAAGGCACTTGCAGGGGCATTTTGGATAGGTGCAGGAAGAACAGAGTGGTTGTAGTGGGTGATTTTAATTTTCCTGGAGTGAATTGGAGGGGGCCTAGAGCTGGGGGTACGGAGGGAGAGGAGTTTGTGAAATGTGTTATGGAAGGATCGCTAGAACAGTATGTAACAAGCCCGACTAGGGAAGGGGCTATACTGGATCTAGTGTTGGGAAACGAACCAGGGCAGGTGGGTGAGGTAGAGGTAGGCGAACATGTGGAGAACATTGACCACAAGTCCGTCTACTTTAGGATAAAAATGGAAAGGGACGAGTGCCGGCCGAACTGGAGAGTGCTGAACTGGGGAAAGGCGAGCAATGGCAGGATTAGGAGGGAGCTGCAGCAAACTGATTGGGAAGGACTGTTAGCTGGCAAGTCCACGGTTGGCAAGTGGGAGGCATTTAGGGACAAAATGAAATGGTTGCAGGGGAGGTATGTTCCGGTTAAGCGAAAGGATGGGAAAGGTAGGATTAGAGAGCTGTGGATTACGGGGGATATTGAAGACTTGGTCAGGAAGAACAGGGAGGCGTATGTTAGGTCGAAACAAATGGGTACGGAGAGTGCTGGAGGAATATAGAGAGAATAGGAGGGAGCTAAAAAGGGGAATTAGAAGGGCGAAGAGAGGGCATGAGATGGCTTTGGCTGGTAGGATTAAGGAAAATCCAAAGGCATTTTATTCCTATATCAGAGGCAAGAGAGTAGTTAGAGGGAAAATTGGTCCTCTTAGGGACAAGAGTGGAGAGTTATGCATTGAGTCGGAGGGAATGGGGGAGCTCCTGAATGAATACTTTGCGTCGGTATTCACGAAGGAGAGGGGTTCGGAATCGTGTGGTCTCTTGGAGGGAGCGGAGGTTCATTTGCAGGATATAGTTATTACGAGAGAGGAAGTGCTAGGGCTTTTAGGTAGCGTAAGGACAGATAAAGCTCTGGGGCCTGATGGTATTTATCTCAGGCTGCTTAGGGAGGCGAAAGATGAAATTGCTGGGCCTCTGGCGCAAATCTTTGTCTCTTCCTTGGACACAGGTGAGGTCCCAGAAGACTGGAGGGTAGCAAATGTGGTCCCGTTGTTCAAAAAAGGTAGTAGGGATAACCCTGGGAATTATAGATCGGTGAGTTTGACACGGTGGTAGGGAAGTTAATGGAAAAAATACTTAGGGGTAGGATGTATGAGCATTTGGAGCGTTGCGATCTGATTAGGGATACGCAACATGGCTTTGTTAGAGGGAGGTCTTGCCTTACAAATCTGGTGGAATTCTTTGAGGAGGTGACAAAAACGGTTGACGATGGGAGAACCGTTGATGTCATCTATATGGATTTCAGTAAGGCGTTTGACAAAGTCCCTCATGGTAGGCTGGTAGAAAAGGTTAAGGCGCATGGGATACGAGGCCAGGTAGCTAGGTGGATTGAGAACTGGCTGGGAAATAGGAGACAGAGGGTAGCTGTGGAGGGGACCTTGTCGGGCTGGAGGCCAGTGACCAGTGGTGTGCCGCAGGGCTCAGTCCTGGGACCTCTCCTCTTTGTAGTCTACATAAATGACTTGGAAGAGGGCGTAGGTGGTGTGATCAGCAAGTTTGCTGATGACACCAAGATGGCAGGGTTGGCGGGTACGGAACTGGATTGTCAGGTGATACAACAGGATATAGATAGGCTGGTGCATTGGGCAGATAGGTGGCAGATGGCATTTAATCCTGACAAATGCGAGGTGATGCATTTTGGACGGAATAATGCAGAGAGGAGCTATGTGATAAAAGGTAGGCCGATTAGGGTATAGACATACAGAGGGACCTGGGAGTGCAGGTTCACAAATCCATGAAGGTTGCGTCACAAGTGGAGAAGGTTGTTAGGAAGGCTTATGGGATGTTAGCCTTTATAGGAAGGGGCATAGAGTATAAAAGCTTCTGTCTAATGCTTCAGTTGTACAGAACGTTGGTTAGACCGCATTTGGAGTACTGCGTCCAGTTCTGGTCATCTTACTACCGGAAGGACGTGGAGTCTCTGGAAAGGGTGCAGAGGAGGTTTACCAGGATGTTGCCTGGCATGGGGGGACTGGGTTACGAGGAGAAGTTGAAGAAACTGGGACTATTCTCCTTGGAAAGACGGAGATTGAGAGGGGACATGATAGAAGTATATAAGATACTGAAGGGAATAGATAGAGTTAATAGTGAGAGGCTGCTCCCTAGACTGGGTACGAACACGAGAGGTCATCGTTTAAGGGTGAGGGGGGAGAGGTATAATTTGGAGGTGAGAAGAAGGTTCTTTACGCAGAGAGTTGTGGGGGTCTGGAATGCGCTACCGAGTAGGGTGGTGGAGGCAGGAACGTTGGACTCGTTTAAGATGCAGTTAGATAGGCACATGAGTGAAACAAGAATGGAGGGATATGGTAGGGGCTATTAAATAGGGTTAAACCTCGGGAGACACCGGAAAGGCAGGCTGTAAGATTAATATTTTTGTCTTTATTCCACAGGTGGAGGTCCACCTCGTGTCAAACGAGGGGCATTCACACGGCGGGTCGTGCCTGGGCTGCTCTTGGAAGTTCCAGGAGTGGCCTAGGACTTCGTGTCGGTGTGTGTGCTTGATCCTGGACCGGTAGATGGGCGCCGCAACAGCTCAGTGACTAGCACTGCTGGCTGTGCAGGCACATGGATTTGGGCCTGTGTCTGTGGGAGTTTGCGCATTCTCCCTGTGGTTGCGTGGGTTTCCTTCGGGCGCTCCAGTTTCCTCCCACACCCCAAAGATGTGCTCTTAGGCTAATCGGTTTTTACCAAATTGACACTATTTCTTCCCTGAATCTGACTGAGTAGGGTTCCATTCGTAGATATGCAGGGTAGAATAGGTGTAGGGTGATGCGGCAGCGCGGGCTCATTGGGCCGAAGGGCCTGTTTCCCGTGCTGGGTTGTTCTTTGTTAGAATGTTTAACATGTAAATTATTGTTCTATTACCTCTGGGTATCGTTGGAATTTTATGCGAACAATGATCTGTTTGTTTCTGATGGATGCAGGAAAATTCCTCAACTTTTTCCTCCATTTCCTAATGGATTAGTCCAATACTAGCCTGGGGCACCTTACCCAAACCCACCCCCTGCCCATAACCCATCCATTTCCCCCTTAATTCCCCAAACCTACACATCCTGGGACACCATGGGACAATTTAGCATGGCCAATCTACCTAACCTACACACTTTTGGACTATGGGAGGAAACCGGAGCATCCGGAGGAAACCCACACAGACATGGGAAGAATGTGCAAACTCCACACAGGCAGTGATCCAAGGCCAGAATCGAAACCAGCTCCCTGGCGCAGTGAGGCAGCAGCGCTAACCACTGATCCACCATGCCACTTAATCTGAATTAAAGTCTTATTGTTGCTTCTGTTCTCATGCTTCTTATTTCCAAACCTTGCTCATGGCAAGTAAACTGAAAAAATTGTCCCATAATGAATAGTGTTAAAAATATCTGCACGAGTAAAAATATAAACACAGTAGTTCTGTGATTGTTTTTTTTGAGAAGGACACATTCGCTCATTACTTTTTGTGTAATGTGAATTTATTGATGAGTCTGTGATGTTATTACTTGGTAACAGGATTGTCCAGATTCAGAATATTACATAAACAAGCCAGTAAGTCCATTTTATGAATATAATGTCCATGAAAATAACTACAATTCATTTCAGAGTTAATATTCAAATCCACACAATTTGTCTTCTGAAAGAGTATATGGACTTGAAACAACAACTCAGTTTCTCTCCCAACAGATGCTGCCAGACCTGCTGAATTTTTCCAACATTTTCCATTTTTTATTTCAGAGTTATAGCATCTGCAGTATTTTGCATTTATTACAATTAATTTTGTAAGAATTTGTCAGCTTAAGAAACATAAGAACATAAGAAATAGGAGCAGGAGTAGGCCATCTAGCCCTTCGAGCCTGCCCCGCCATTCAATAAGATCATGGCTGATCTGTCGTGGCTCAGCTCCACCTTCCCGCCCTCTCCCCATAACCCTTAATCCCTTCTCTTATCAAAAACCCATCAACCCGCATCTTAAAAATATTTAGCGAGGCAGCCTCCACCACTTCAACGGACAGAGAATTCCAGAGATTCACCACCCTTTGAGTGAAGAAGTTCCTCCTCAACTCCGTTTTAAACCGCCTCCCTTTTATCTTGAGGCTGTGCCCCCTAGTCCTACTGTCTTTTTTGAGCGGGAAGAGTCTCTCCACCTTTGGCTTTAAATTAAGGGAGGGTAGTTATGGGACGGATGTCAGGGGTAGGTTCTTTACCCAGCGGGTGGTGAGGGATTGGAATGCCCTGCCTGCTGCAGTTGTAAATGCTCCTAGTTTGGGGGCGTTTAAGAGATCTGTAGATAAGTTTATGGACGAAAAGGGATTGTATAGGCTAGTGGGTCATTGTTTTTGTAACTGGTCGGCGTAACATCGTGGGCCGAAGGGCCTGTTCTGCGCTGTAATGTTCTATATTCTATGTTCTATGTACCTCTATCCTATCCATCCCATTCATCATCTTATACGTCTCAATGAGATCTCCCCTCGTTCTTCTAAACTCTAACGAGTACAAGCCTAGTTTATTCAGCCTCTCCTCATAGCTCAACCCCCTCAACTCCGGTATCAGCCTAGTAAACCTCCTCTGCACTCCCTCCAGGGCCAAAATATCTTTGCGCAGGCGCGGCACCCAAAACTGCACACAGTACTCCAGCTGCGGCCTCACCAATGCCCTATACAGCTGCAGCAAGACCTCCCTACTTTTATATTCAATCCCCCTCGCTATGAAGGCCAGCATCCCATTTGCCTTCCTGACCACCTGCTGCACCTGCAAGCTGGGTTTTTGCGACTCATGCACAAGGACCCCGAGGTCCCTCTGCACTGTCGCCTGCTGCAGTTTTTCTCCACGTAAGTAATAGTCCTTCCTACCATTCTTCCTACCAAAGTGGACCACCTCACACTTGCCAACATTAAATTCCATTTGCCATTTCCTGGCCCATTTGCCTAGCCTATCTAGATCCTTCTGCAGACTCTCCACACCCTCCGCACAATTTGCCGTTCCCCCAATCTTGGTGTCATCAGCAAATTTCAACACCCTACACTCGGTTCCCTCCTCCAGATCATCTATATAAATGTTAAAAAGCTGAGGCCCCAGCACCGACCCCTGGGGCACTCCACTAGTCACCATCCGCCAATCCGAATAGCACCCGTTGACCCCCACTCTCTGCCTCCTATTTGACAACCAATCCTCTATCCACGCTAACACCCTACCCCCAACTCCATGTCCCTCGACCTTCTGCAATAACTTCTTGTGAGGTACTTTGTCAAACGCCTTCTGAAAATCTAGAAAGACCACATCCACCGGCTCTCCTCTATCCACTGCCCTAGACACATCCTCATAAAACTCCAGTAAATTTGTCAGACACAACTTCCCTTTAATGAAACCGTGCTGCGTCTGCTCTATCAAGCAATTCCCTTCAAGATGCCTCGCAATTTCCTCCTTAATGACGGATTCTAACATTTTACCTACCACAGACGTTAAACTAACCGGCCTATAATTCCCCGCCTTTGGCCTGGCACCCTTCTTAAACAATGGCGTAACATTAGCCGTTTTCCAATCATCCGGCACTTCCCCGGAATCCAGCGACGTCTGGAAAATCACCACTAAGGCATCCACTATCACCTCCGCCATTTCTTTCATAACCCTCGGATGCATTCCATCCGGTCCTGGGGACTTGTCCACAATCAGCCCCTCCAGTCTGTCGAGCACCACCTCTCTAGTAACAGTAATGTCATTAAGACCCTTCATTCCTACCACCTTTCCATCGCTAACACCCGGCAAATATCTAGATCCTTCTGCAGACTCTCCACACCCTCCGCACAATTTGCCGTTCCCCCAATCTTGGTGTCATCAGCAAATTTCGACACCCTACACTCGGTTCCCTCCTCCAGATCATCTATATAAATGGTAAAAAGCTGAGGCCCCAGCACCGACCCCTGGGGCACTCCACTAGTCACCATCCGCCAATCTGAATAGCACCCGTTGACCCCCACTCTCTGCCTCCTATTTGACAACCAATCCTCCATCCACGCTAACACCCTACCCCCAACTCCATGTCCCTCGACCTTCTGCAATAACTTCTTGTGAGGTACTTTGTCAAACGCCTTCTGAAAATCTAGAAAGACCACATCCACCGGCTCTCCTCTATCCACCGCCCTAGACACATCCTCATAGAACTCCAGTAAATTTGTCAGACACGACTTCCCTTTAATGAAACCGTGCTGCGTCCGCCCTATCAAGCAATTCCCTTCAAGATGCCTCACAATTTCCTCCTTAATGACGGTTTCTAACATTTTACCTACCACAGACGTTAAACTAACCGGCCTATAATTCCCCGCCTTTTGCCTGGCACCCTTCTTAAACAACGGCGTAACATTAGCCGTTTTCCAATCATCCCGCACTTCCCTACAGTTCCATTTAAAATGTTGCTAAATTCGAACAGCCAAAAAAATGCACAATAAATTGTCAAAGACATTTTCCGACTCAAGGGTTGAGGGTTTTGGGGTGTTTGGGGTGAGGTGTTTAGGTGGGGTGTTTGGGGGTGGGATGTTAGGGAGGGGGTTTTAGGGAGGGGTGTTAGAGGGGGGTGTTAGGGAGGGGGTGTTAGGGAAGGGTGTTTATTGGAGTGTTTGGGTGGGGTGTTAGGGAGGGGGTGTTAGGAGGAATGTTTGGGTGGGGTGTTAGGGTGGGGTGTTTGGGAGGGGTTGTGAGGGAGGGGTGTTTGTTGGAGTGTTTGGGTGGGGTGTTTGGGAGGGAGTGTTAGGAGGAATGTTAGGGTGGGGTGTTAGGGAGGGGTGTTTGTTGGAGTGTTTGGGTGGAGTGTTCGGGAGGGGTGTTTGGGTGGTGGGGGAAAGGGAATTGGGTGATTAGGTGGGGTCTGTGGGCTGACGTTGAAAGTTTGGAGAGTCCAGGGGGTTCTCGGGAGTGGACTCAGAGGAAATGAAACAAACTGCACGCATGATTGGAAGCAAAGAGTTGGAAGTACGCAGCACACATTTAAAAAATAATATTTAAATGATATTCATAGATCATACAATCCCTCAGTGCAGAAAGAGGACATTTGGCCCATCAAGCCAATACTGACAATAATCCAACCCAGGCCTTTTCCACTTAGCCCTATATATTTACTCTGCAAGTCCCCATGACACTAAGGGGTAATTTAGCATGGCCAATCAATCTAACCTGCACAGTTTGGATATACACACATGTGCTAGTGGCCTATTGCTGCTTGACGCGGAGATTGCTACGAGAGGACACAGATTTAAGGTGCGGGGAGGGAAGTACAGAGGTGATGTTAGGGGTAAGTTTTTCACTCAGAGGGTGGTGAGTGAATGGAATCGGCTGCCGTCAGTGGTTGTGGAGGTGAACTCGCTGGGGTCTTTTAAAAGACTTCTGGATGAGTATATGGGGTTTAATGAGATTGAGGGTTATAGATAGGTCTGTAGGTTGGTAGGTGTTGATGTGATCGGCGCAACTCGTGGGTCGAAGGGCCTGTTTGTGCTGTAATGTTCTATGTTCTATACAATATACAGCATAGGCATTTAGAATAATTTAGATGGATTAGCCATGGGAAATGTGTAGGGTTACAAGGATAGGGCAGGAGACAGGGCCTGGATCAAACATTCTGCCAGAAAATTGGTACAGACTCGATGGGCCGAATGGCCTCTTCTATACTGTAGGAATCCTATGAGGATATGTAAATGCACAGGTTATTACTTGCCACTGTTTAATTCAACATGTTTTTTTAAAGAATATTTGTTATAAAAACAAAAGGCAATATAACAGGCAGTATAATGAGCTTAATCCCTACACATCAGAATTTTATCTCGTAATTTATTATAATAGTAACTGAGTTCGGTTTGATGAAAAATACAAACTCTCAGTGATTCTGTTTTTTCCCTTTAGGAGCCATTCTTTCAGGATATTTGCCTCCTACAGAAATATGGCATTGTGAGTATAATAACTTGAGATAATCTGAGTTTGAATCTCAGATGTATTCGCCTTTTTCTCTAGGGTCATGATTGAATCATTGTAACCCTACACATTTCCCATGGCTAATCCATCTAATTTTTTAATAAAGTGTATTGTTTGCATAGGAAAAGGCAGATTTTCACGAGCAAATCTTTCCTGGTGTTTGCTTGTTTTAATTATTCTCCTGTTGGCCATGGTGATGATACATGATCAGTAGAATGTACTTCATGACCACTTGTAAAGGGTTTAAGTGTAGATGATAGTAGTCTTGCCATTTGTAATGTGACGTTGGAAGACAACAAATTGCCTCAAGTACTCTGATTATTTTATATAAGAATAACGGCTGCAATGATTTCCAAATTTCCCTGGAAAATGATTTTGTACTTTTGCAGCATCATTTTTCTGGAACGGGAATACTCCCCCCATCCCCTCCCCTCAGGGACAGAGTAAATACAAGCAAAATACTTCATTGCTGCTTTAATCGGTTATCACTTTTACTAGTGAAGTCTCGTTAACTGGGTACAGATTCATCATCAGTAACAAAATCATTACTTGGGAAACATTGGACAGAATGATTACATTCTTATTCCAAATAAAGGAGATGGGTTATTATAGAAGTTGCCAATTTCTCATGCGATAAGAGGCATTTTGTAAAGAAGACTGAACTTTTTAAACAGCTGCATTTTTTTTAGTGTTTTCAACTTTGTGCAACTTTGTAGAGCAAAGAGAAGCCAGTGCAGAAAAGATTGTGCTGTTTTTAAACAGAAATGATGGAAGTACAACTTGATTTCAGCTGCAGAAAAGAATGGTATTGTTTGAAATGTGATTTTTGTATAGCAACTTTACTGAAAGCTTGAATGAACTTCCCAACGTCTGCCTTTGAGCTGATCTGGTGAAGGTTTATCTCAAACACATCGATTATTCTCTGGCACTTTACTCAAGTGAAGATGACTAAAACATGAATCTTCACAATGAACCAGAGCTAAGCCTAATTCCATCCTCGAGCCACATCCATTCTTGTAAACTCCCAGCAGAAGTAACTGAAAAGTGACAGATAGGTGTGAGTCATGGCCAATCACATCGCTCCCTCCCTCCCTCCGAGTGCTGAACAACTCTACTGCCTCTTGAATGCAGATCACAAAACACACACTGGGATTCAAACCTCAGATTGTTCAGCTCTGTAAGAGTCAACGACGAGTCAAACACTTTGACCAGGAGCACTCCTCGTCACAATGGATGTCTCGGTGCTCTACACCAGCATCCCCCATGGCGATGGCATTGCTGCAACTGCCTCAGTACTCAACGCCAACAACTGCCAATCTCCAGATGCAATTTTACAACTCATCCACTTTATCCTGGACCACAATGTCTTCACCTTCAACAACCAGTTCTTCATCCAGACACATGGAATAGCCATGGGGACCAAATTCACACCTCAATATGCCAACATCTTCACGCACAGGTTTGAACAAGACCTCTTCACCGCACAGGATCTTCAACCAATGCTATGCACTAGATATATTGATGACATTTTCTTCCTTTGGACTCATGGTGAACAATCACTAAAACAACTATATGGTGACATCAATAATTTCCATTCCACCATCAGACTCACCATGGACCACTCTCCAGAATTGGCTGCATTCTTGGACACACACATCTCCATCAAGGACCGCAAGCCCATACATAACCTCATGATGCTCCACTTCTCCAGTTCCCACCCTATAACATTAAAGAGGCCATTCCCTATAGATAAGCCCTCCAGGATCTGCTCAGATGAAAAGAATTGCAACAGACACCTCCAGATGGTGAAAGATGCTCTCATAAGAACAGGATATGGTGCTTGACTTGTCGATCGACAGTTCCACAGTGAAAAACTGCACTGACCTCCTTAGAAGATAAACACGGGACACGACAGACAGAGTTCCCTTTGTCGTCCAGTACTTCCCCAGAGCGGAGAAGCTACGACATCTTCTCTGGTGTCTTCAACATATCATTGATGAAGACGAACATCTCGCCAGGGCTATCCCCACACCCCCACTTCTTGCCTTCAAACAACTGCACAACCTCAAACAGACCATTGTTCGCAGCAAACTACCCAGCCTTCAGGAGAACAGTGACCACAATACCACACAACCCTGCCACAGCAACCACTGCAAGACATGCCGGATCATCGACACGGATACCATCATCTCAATTGAGAACGCCAACCACCAGGTACATGGTAAATACTCTTGCAACTTGGCCAACATTGTCTACCTGATATGTTGCAGGAAAGGATGTCCTGTGGCATGGTACATTGGGGAGACCATGCAGATGCTACAATAGCTTTGTTTTGCTACCTTCCCGAAGCAAAGTATTTTGGGGTGGGCAAATGTTGGAGGTGAGTTTATCTTACAGAATAAAGCTATTGAGAATGACTGATGAGGGGTCTGAAGATATGATTTATATTGCACAACTAGACTGAGTTGTCCTAATGACAGGTCACAGGTTGTTTCCCATAGGTTGATGTGTAGGGATATGGGGATAGGGTCTGGGTGGGATTGTGTTCGGTGCAGACTCGATGGGCCGAAGGGCCTGTTTCTGCACTGTAGGGTTCTATAATGGATGAATGAACATCGCTCGACAATTACCAAGCAAAACTGTTCCCTTCCTGTTAGGGAACACTCCAGTGGTCACGGGCATTCGACCTCTGATCTTCGGGTAAGCATTCTCCAAGGCAATCTTCACGATACACGACAGTGTAGAGTCACTGAGCAGAAACTGATAGACAAGTTCTGCTCACGTGAGGATGACCTCAACTGGGATCTTGGGTTCATGTCGCACCATCTGTAACCCTCATGACTTGCCTGGGCTTGCAAAATCTCACCAACTGTCCTGGCTGGCGACAATACACATTTCTTTAACCTGGGCTTAACCCTCTCTCCATTCCATAATCTATACCTTTCAGACTTGATTAGCTGTAAAGATTTGCATTCCAATCATTATTTGATAAATTGAGTTTGTGTCTTTATATGCCCTGTTTGTGAACAGAACTCCCACTCACCTGATAAAAGGGCAACACTTCAAAACCGAGTGGCTATTGCTACCAAATAAACCTAGTGTTGTGAGGCTTCTTACTGTGTTTACCCCAGTCCAACACCAGGATCTCCACATCAAATACTTTGAGACGGTGGTGATATTAAGTGCTAATTTATGCAGCAAATGAGATTTTAAAAGGTTGACCTCTCCCACAAACCATAGCCCCTCTGACACTGCTGCAGCATGGGTGGGTGAAGGTGAAATCTGTCTTTGTGCTGACTTCAATCAAAACAGAATAAACAATTGCAAAGTTCAGCTCCGGTTCGCTAATGTTGTCCCTTTAACTTGATATTAACAACACAATTAATTGGTTAATGTGACTTCAGTGTACTTTTCCTGTGGTAGATAAAATGTTAGAATCTGTCATTAAGGAGGAATTTGCGAGGCATCTTGAGGGGAATTGCTTGATAGGGTGGACGCAACACGGTTTCATTAAAGGGAAGTCGTGTCTGACAAATTTACTGGAGTTCTATGAGGATGTGTCTAGGGTGGTGGATAGAGGAGAGCCGGTGGATGTGGTCTTTCTAGATTTTCAGAAGGCGTTTGACAAAGTACCTCATAAGAGGTTATTGCAGAAGGTAGAGGGACATGGAGTTGGAGGTAGGGTATTAGCGTGGATAGAGGATTGGTTGTCAAATAGGAGGCAGAGAGTGGGGGTCAACGGGTGCTATTCGGATTGGCGGATGGTGACTAGTGGGGTGCCCCAGGGGTCGGTGCTGGGACCTCAGCTTTTTACCATTTATATAGATGATCTGGAGGAGGGAACCGAATGTAGGGTGTTGAAATTTGCTGATGACACCAAGATTGGGGGAACGGCAAATTGTGCAGAGGGTGTGGAGAGTCTGCAGAAGGATCTAGATAGGCTGGGTGAATGGGCCAGGAAATGGCAAATGGAATTTAATGTTGGCAAGTGTGAGATGGTCCACTTTGGTAGGAAGAATGGTAGGAAGGACTATTGCTTACGTGGCGAAAAACTGCAGCAGGCGATGGTGCAGAGGGACCTCGGGGTCCTTGTGCATGAGTTGCAAAAACCCACCTTTCAGGTGCAGCAGGTGGTCAGGAAGGTGAATGGGATGCTGGCCTTCATAGCGAAGGGGGATTGAATATAAAAGTAGGGAGGTCTTGCTGCAGCTGTATAGGGCATTGGTGAGGCTGCAGCTGGAGTACTGTGTGCAGTTTTGGGCGCCGCACCTGCGCAAAGATATTTTGGCCTTGGAGGGAGTGCAGAGGAGGTTTACTAGGCTGATACCGGAGTTGAGGGGGTTGAGCTATGAGGAGAGGCTGAATAAACTGGGCTTGTACTCGTTAGAGTTTAGAAGAATGAGGGGAGATCTCATTGAGACGTATAAGATGATGAATGGGATGGATAGGATAGAGGTGGAGAGACTCTTCCCGCTCAAAAAAGACAGTAGGATTAGGAGGCACAGCCTCAAGATAAAGGGGGGCGGTTTAGAACGGAGTTGAGGAGGAACTTCTTCACTCAAAGGGTGGTGAATCTCTGGAATTCTCTGCCCGTTGAAGTGGTGGAGGCTGCCTCCACCACTTAAATATTTTTAAGACGCTGATGGGTTTTTGATAAGCGAGGGGATTAAGGGTTATGGGGAGAAAGCGGGAAAGTGGAACTGAGCAGCGACAGATCAGCCATGATCTTATTGAATGGAGGGGCAGGCTCAAAGGGCTAGATGGCCTACTCCTGCTCCTATTTCTTATGTTCTTATGTATTACAGCAAAATAAATTAACATAGCAAAGAAAAGCGGAGTGGTATCATTGAGATATCTGGATCAGGAGAGGGAAGGAGAGACATCGCGGAGCCTGGCTCCCAGCTGGGAGTACCGCTCAGAGTCCTCACAAATTGGACCATTGGATATCCGCTGTCTATGTGCTTCTCACCAATCCTTCTAACAGTTCTGGAAATTGTGGGCAATTTGAACTTTCTGTTTATAGATTATAGATTATAGATTATAGAACATTACAGCACAAACAGGCCCTTCGGCCCTCGAGTTGCGCCGATCGCATCAATCCCACCAATCTATAGACCTATCTATAACCCCCAATCCCATTAAACCCCATATACTCATCCAGAAGTCTTTTAAAAGACCCCAGCGAGTTCGCCTCCACCACCGACGACGGCAGCCGATTCCATTCACTCACCACCCTCTGAGTGAAAAACTTACCCCTAACATCACCTCTGTACTTCCCTCCCTGCACCTTAAATCTGTGTCCTCTCGTAGCGACCATTTCAACCTGGGGAAATAGCCTCTGAGAGTCCACCCTATCTATTCCTCTCAACATTTTATAAACTTCTATCAGGTCGCCTCTCAACCTTCGCCTCTCCAGGGAAAAGAGTCCCAGCTCCCTCAACCTATCTTCATAAGGCATGCCTCCCAGTCCAGGCAACATCCTTGTAAATCTTCTCTGCACCCTTTCAATAGCTTCTACGTCTTTCCTATAGTGAGGCGACCAGAACTGCGCACAGTACTCCAAATGAGGCCTGACGAGGGTCCTGTAAAGTTGCAGCATTACCTCCCGACTCCTAAACTCAATCCCTCGATTAATGAAGGCCAGTACACCATACGCCTTCTTGACCACCTCCTCCACCTGCGAGGCCGATTTAAGAGTCCTGTGAACCCGGACCCCGAGATCCTTCTGCTCTTCAACGCTACTAAGACCCCTGCCCTTAATAGTGTACTCGTTCATCCCGTTGGTTCTGCCGAAATGGACTACTACACATTTATCCGCGTTGAAGTCCATCTGCCACTTCTCCGCCCATTCCTGCATCCTATCTATGTCCTGCTGCAACTTTTGACATCCTTCCAGACCATCCACAACACCGCCGACCTTCGTGTCATCAGCGAACTTGCTAACCCATCCCTCCACTTCCTCATCCAGGTCATTTATGAAAATGACAAACAACAAGGGTCCCAGAACAGATCCCTGGGGCACCCCACTGGTGACTGACCTCCATTCCGAAAAGGACCCATCCACAACCACTCTCTGCCTTCTGCAGGCAAGCCAGTTCTGGATCCACAAGGCCAAAGGCCCTTGGATCCCATGCCCTCTCACCTTCTCAAGAAGTCTTAGAATGCCCATTGGTGAGAGATCCTCAGCCAGGCCTTAACCACACTACAGCATTCATCAAAGTGAACTAGTGTGTGTTTCTCATCATGTAACATTTTTATTGATTAGATATGTTTACATTTCATAGAAGTGACTTCCTTAAAAATGGAGAGAAATTAGAAAGAATGGTGCAGAAGGAACCACAATTAATAAAAAAGATCAATTCAGAGTTTGAAGATGATCTACCCAAGATAAATGTTCTATTTTCTCAACGATAGCCACTCATTTGATAGTTTTTACTATATGTACGGGTTTAATTAAATACTCGGTCCTTCTGCCTTTGGAGTGAATGACAACAATGCTTATTTTCAATTGTTTAATCATTTATTTTGTGCAGTGTTCTGTCCTCCTTCCCTCTTGTTCAACGAGTGAACACCAAACATGTATTATGCAGCTATAGATATGGATTTTTGAAAATGTAACATCACCCAGTGCCTTCATTCAGAATAAGCATTTATTTAATTGTCTGCAGTTAGATAAAACACCTGAGGCAAAGGATATGGAGAAAGGTGAAATTGAGCTGGATGATCAGCCATGATTATAATCATAGAATCCCCACAGTGCAGAAGGCGAATCTCTCATTTTGTACAGAAATCTGTTGTGGTTATTGTGTGTAAATATTCTCATTTCTATCTAAAGCCCCGGATTGTTTTCCATTTCCGATATATTGTGAAATGACATTCGGCCCATCGAATCTGCAGCAGCCACAATCCCACCCAGGCTCTATCGCTGCTAGTCCCCCAACACTAATTTAGCACGGCCAATCCACCTAACCCACACATCTTTGGACTGTGGGAGGAAACTGGAGCACCCAGAGGAAACCCACACAGACATGGGGAGAATGTACAAAGTCCACTCAGACAGTGACCCAAGCCAGGAATTGAACCTGGGTCCGTGATGCTAACCACTGTGCCACCGTGCTGCCCCAGATGAGTGGTGGAGAAGGTTCGTTGGGTCGAATGACTTCCTCATGGAATCACAGACATGCTGCAGTACAGGAGGAGATCTATCCCTCTTCCTATTTTCTATGTTTCTTTGTTTCTTGCACATTTCTCTGATTTCCAGCAAGTTTGTTCCTCTCTCATAGTTTACCCCGGTGATGTAATCATTTCTTCCTCATTTCGAGGCTCTAACCAAATAGATTCTGCCCTTTGCCCACTCATGGACATCCTCTATTTCCCACAACACAATATCTTTCTGAATCATTAGAACTGAACTACCTTCCTGCTTCCTAACTTTTCTGGGCACTTTGTATCCTTGAATATTTCAGTCTTCATCATTCTAAGCCTTATTTCTGTTCTTGCCTCAATATCACTCTCTGACATGGCTATTTGTAACTCAGCACCTTTATTCCCTACACATTGTGTGCTTCAATGTGTGTGTATTTTAAACCTATACTTTTTCTTGCAGTCCTTGTTCATCTCTTATCCAATATATTTTTACTTCTTTTCCATTAGTACTTTATGCATTTGATTCTTTTTCTCTACTTCGATATTCTGGTGCCCATCCACCCTCCCCAATCACTCTAGTGAACTTTGAGGACTTTAGTTCCAGTCTTGTTGATGTGACCATCATTCATGCTCGAGAATTACTTCCAATATCCCAGAAATATGAAGGCCCATTCTTGCACATTGCCTTAAGTTTTGTACTGGTCCTCCCTATCCTCTGATTTCTACAGGGTTTAGTGCAAGGCACTGGGATAATCCAGAAAGTAAAATCCTCAAAATCCTTCTTTTTAACTTCCTCCCTAGCCCCTGAGAATCTGAATGTAGAATCTTAATGCTCACCCTCTGTATGTCGCTCAGATTGATGTGTACCACAACTCCCAGTTCATTCTCTTTCCCTCGCTGAATATTCTGCTCTTTCTCCATGAAGTATTTTCCTCTGCAACAGAGTGCTGGCGAATCGAGTAAGGAGGACTGTAGACAAGGCTTTAAACTAATTAGGGGGGGGGAGGGTGTGAGGGTAGGTGACACTATGAGGTCTAAAGTTAAGGATAGGGTACAGGTAAGGGAAGAGGCAAAGGATGTCCCAATTGGTGGCGTTACGGCAAGTAGGGTCCAGGTGAAGGCTGGGATGAAAGCGCTTTATCTGAATGCACGAAGCATTCGGAATAAAGTGGATGAGCTGATGGCGCAGATCGACACAAATGGATACGATCTGGTGGCCATTACAGAGACGTGGCTGCAAGGTGACAGGGACTGGGAGATGAATGTACAGGGTTATCAAGTGTTCAGGAAGGATAGGCAGGAGGAAAGAGGGGGTGGCGTAGCTCTGCTGATTAAGGATAGTATCAAGGTGGTAGCAAGGGATGATATCGGAGCCAAGGAGCAGAAAGTGGAATCGTTGTGGGTGGAGATTAGGAACAGAAAAGGGAGGAAGACGCTAGTGGGTGTCGTCTATAGGCCCCCGAATAATGATCTGGAGGTGGGGCGGGCTGTTAACGCGCAAATAAGTGCAGCGTGCAGGAATGGGACGGCAGTAGTTATGGGAGATTTCAATCTGCATATTGATTGGTCGACCCATGTTGGACGAGGTGGGCTCGAGGAGGAGTTCTTGGAATGCTGCCGGGATAATTTCCTTGAACAGTGTGTGTTGGAGCCGACGAGGGAGCGAGCTATCTTGGATCTGGTGCTATGTAATGAGGCGGGTAGAATTAGGGACCTTGCGGTGAAGGATCCTCTTGGAGAGAGTGATCATTGTATGGTGGAGTTTCTGGTGCAGATGGAGGAGGAGAAAGTGGGTTCCCAGACACGCGTCCTTTGTTTGAATAGAGGGGAGTATGGTAGGATGAGAGAAGAATTGGCGAATGTGGACTGGGGGAACGCGTTGGAAGGTAGGTCTGCTGAGGAGCAGTGGAGGATCTTTAAGGAGATCTTTCTTGGTGCTCAGCAGAAATTTATTCCGATGGTTAAAAAGGACAGTAGGAGGAGAGGTAATAAGCCGTGGATAACGAAGGAGGTGAAGGAAAGTGTTAAATTAAAAGCGGAGGAGTTTAGAGTAGCTAAGAGCAGTGGGCGAGAAGAGGATTGGGAAAGGTTTAAATGTCAACAAAGATTGACAAAGAAATTGATAAAGGAGGGTAGGAGAAGCTATGAGGCTGGGCTAGCACTTAATATAAAAAAGGATAGCAAGAGTTTTTATAAATATATAAAAAGGAAGAGGCTGGCTAGGATAAACGTTGGTCCTTTAGAGGATGAGAAAGGGGAGCTAGTGGTAGGGGATAGGGATATGGCTAAGGTCTTGAATAACTTCTTTGTTTCTGTCTTCACGGAGGAGGACGTGAATAATTTGCCGGGTGTTAGCGATGGAAAGGTGGTAGGAATGGAGGGTCTTAATGACATTACTGTTACTAGAGAGGTGGTGCTCGACAGACTGGAGGGGCTGATTGTGGACAAGTCCCCAGGACCGGATGGAATGCATCCGAGGGTTCTGAAAGAAATGGCGGAGGTGATAGTGGATGCCTTGGTGGTTATTTTCCAGACGTCGCTGGATTCCGGGGAAGTGCCGGAAGATTGGAAAACGGCTAATGTTACGCCGTTGTTTAAGAAGGGTGGCAGGCAAAAGGCGGGGAATTATAGGCCAGTTAGTTTAACGTCTGTGGTAGGTAAAATGTTAGAAACCGTCATTAAGGAGGAAATAGCGAGGCATCTTGAGGGGAATTGCTTGATAGGGCGGACGCAACACGGTTTCATTAAAGGGAAGTCGTGTCTGACAAATTTACTGGAGTTCTATGAGGATGTGTCTAGGGCAGTGGATGGAGGAGAGCCGGTGGATGTGGTCTTTCTGGATTTTCAGAAGGCGTTTGACAAGGTACCTCACAAGAGGTTATTGCAGAAGGTCAGGGGACATGGAGTTGGGGGTAGGGTGTTAGCGTGGATAGAGGATTGGTTGTCAAATAGGAGGCAGAGAGTGGGGGTCAATGGATGCTATTCGGATTGGCGGTTGGTGACTAGTGGGGTGCCCCAGGGGTCGGTGCTGGGGCCTCAGCTATTTACCATTTATATAGATGATCTGGAGGAGGGAACCGAGTGCAGGGTGTCGAAATTTGCTGATGACACCAAGATTGGGGGAAAGGCAAATTGTGCGGAGGGTGTGGAGAGTCTGCAGAAGGATCTAGATAGGCTGGGCGAATGGGCCAGGAAATGGCAAATGGAATTTAATGTTGGCAAGTGTGAGGTGGTCCACTTTGGTAGGAGGAATGGTAGGAAGGACTATTACTTACGGGGCGAAAAACTGCAGCAGGCGACGGTGCAGAGGGACCTCGGGGTCCTTGTGCATGAGTCGCAAAAACCCAGCTTGCAGGTGCAGCAGGTGGTCAGGAAGGCGAATGGGATGCTGGCCTTCATAGCGAAGGGGATTGAATATAAAAGTAGGGAGGTCTTGCTGCAGCTGTATAGGGCATTGGTGAGGCCGCAGCTGGAGTACTGTGTGCAGTTTTGGGCGCCGCACCTGCGCAAGGATATTTTGGCCCTGGAGGGAGTGCAGAGGAGGTTTACTCGGCTGATACCGGAGTTGAGGGGATTGAGCTATGAGGAGAGGCTGAATAAACTAGGCTTGTACTCGTTAGAGTTTAGAAGAATGAGGGGAGATCTCATTGAGACGTATAAGATGATGAATGGGATGGATAGGATAGAGGTGGAGAGACTCTTCCCGCTCAAAAAAGACAGTAGGACTAGGGGGCACAGCCTCAAGATAAAGGGGGGGCGGTTTAGAACAGAGTTGAGGAGGAACTTCTTCACTCAAAGGGTGGTGAATCTCTGGAATTCTCTGCCCGTTGAAGTGGTGGAGGCTGCCTCGCTAAATATTTTTAAGAAACGGGTTGATGGGTTTTTGATAAGAGAAGGGATTAAGGGTTATGGGGAGAGGGCGGGAAGGTGGAGCTGAGTCACGACAGATCAGCCATGATCTTATTGAATGGCGGGGCAGGCTCGAAGGGCCAGATGGCCTACTCCTGCTCCTATTTCTTATGTTCTTATGTTCTAACATGGAAGAGTGTACCATGAGGGGCTCATAATGATGGTGACAGAAACACCAGTCTGTCCACCTGACTATGGATAGGGATTAGGGACAGGTCATCGAAGGTTGAGTTGAGGGTGAATTTCTTCACTCAGAGGGTGGTGAATCTTTGGAATTCTTTGCCCCGGAGAGCTGTTGTGAAGCTCAATCATTGAGCATGTGCAGGATAGAATTCAAAAGATTTCTGAAGATTAATGACATTAAGGGATATGGAGATAACGCGGGAAAGTGGCATTGAGATAAATGATTAGCAATAATCTAATTGTATGGCAAAGGACACTCTATGGCCTGAATGGCCTAATCCTCTTCCACTATTCCTCTGTTTATCTCTCTGAGTCCACATTCTCTCTGCATTTCTCCAGCAGTGTTTTCCTCAGGTTTGCACTCTCTCTCTTTCTCTGAGCCCTATTGACTCACTGACACCACCATTATCTGTAAGTCTCCAGCACTGTTTCTCCTCAGGCTCACCCTCTGTCTGCTTATTTTTCAGTGTTGAGAGTGAATATATATCTCTGTGTAGAAATGTTTGACAGGCAGACACTGCAACGATTGAATAGCTTTCTGTCTGTTTGGCACTGACAGCTCTTGAAGAGCAAACAGTAATTCCACCTCGATATCAATTTGACTGACAGCAATATTCAATAAAATGTGTTGAATCTTTAAACAGTTTTATGCAGTGCTGTTGTAATTTTATCTGATTGGGCCTAGACATCAAGACCTTGGTCACAACTTCATCACTGCAGTGATGTGACCTCCAGACAAAGAGCCACATTCTCTCGTGGAGTTTCAGCCTGGAGAGGAATTTGTGCCTGATACAGGTGTGCAATCTGGTCAAACATATTTGCATCTTCAGAGTTTGCTACTCTCAACAAATTATACTTCAAGTTTGTGGAGAGATATAAACAGAGTATTTTAATTGTTGGCAGAAAAATATTGAGAAGTTTCTCCCCAAAAACCAACTCGGATTCAATTCCACATGAAATGGTTTAACCTTTTGGATCAAGATGTTGTCCTTTTGGCTTCCTCATGTAACATCGCACGTTCCATATGCTATATTATAATGTCATTTAATATCATGTAATACAATATATAATAGTGTACATATTACACACAACTAATATAGTGCTCATACAACAATACAACCATAAAGTGTAGTGGGATTTCATTAGTTTCAATAATAAATGGAAACAATACTGAATGTACAGATACTTGCAATATTGATCCATTCCATTTATGAAGATACCAATGTTCTAATGTTAAATATTCCCTCGGTATCCCTCTACTCTAAAGTTAATCCCTCAGGTTAATATTCATTGCAGACTGCAAGATAGGAACCTCTGGCTTTTTGCTGGATGATCCTCTTAGCTTTGTGGCTGTTTCTTCAGGTAACCTTCCCCCACAGCTGCAGATTTCTACTCAAACAGCCAGGAAGTGAGGTTTACAGATTTTTATATATCCAGTCACAGTAGAGTTTCCAATTGGGATAATTCTGGTCAGAACTGCATGGCTTTTCAAATATTTGCCAGCTGCAAGAAACAGGAGCAGGAGTGTGCAAATGTCCTGTCCAGACTGTTCCACCAGTCAGTACAACTGATCAACTCTATTTTCCTCCCCACCCCCCCATGTCCTTCTATTTGCTGTGATATCAAAGGTCTTTCTATCCCAGCTTTAAATATATTTAACGATGGAGCACCCACAACCCCCCAGACAGAATTTGAAAGATTCACAATTCTTTGAGTGAAGAAATTTCTCCTCACTTCAGTGTTAAATAATTAGCCCCTTATCCTGAGGTGGTGTCACATGTTTTAGATTCCCCGTCCAACAGAAACAATCTTTCAGTGTCCACCCTATCAAACCTTCTCAGAATTTTGTAGGTTTCAATGAGATTGTATGAGGGCAATGAGTGTGCTTAATATTTTTTGCAATAACATTGCCACATACTGGGGAACAAGCTCATGGAGGTGAAGGCAGTTAGACCAGAAAGGTCAAAACATCACTGAAGGAGTTGTAAAGGCAAATGGTTGAAATTATGCTGAACAGGAGGCGAAGGAAGCAGTGAGACGGGAAATTTCCACTAGTTAGATAAGTGAGACGATTTCAAAGGTGACTGTTGGAATTCAAAGAAAACATGTACAATTGGAAGCTCATGAATACGCAAGGCAAAATTGTAAATTTACTTCATCTATGTAGCACCCATAAAGTAATAAAGAATGTTAATCAATTCTGGAAAAAGGAACTTCTAAATAATTTTAGAAGCAATATCATGAAGTTCAAAGGGAAATAAAACATAAAGTGAGGCTGTGAGATCTTTGACCAAGGCAGTGTGTAGGTAGCCAGACCTGTGAACACTGGTGTGTCACCACTCTCAGAGAGGGGAGTCTTTGTGAGATTTCCACTAGAGCAGCAGGGCAGTGATAATAAAAACGGAAAATGCTGGAAAATCTCAGCATGCCTGACAGCATCCACAGCGAGAGAATAGAGTTAAAGTATTGAGTCTGGATGACCCTTTGTCATTTGGGTCAGTCAGACTCAAAACAAATTTCATGCATTTTCTGTTTTTATTTCAGATTACCTACCCCTGATATCTGTCCTATAACTACCCCCCCTTAATTTAAAGCCATGCCCCCTCGTGCTAGCTTTCCCCATCCTAGGAAAAAGGCTATCACTATCTACCCTGTCTAAACCTCTAATCATCTTATATGTTTCAATAAGGTCCCCTCTTAGCCGCCTTCTTTCTAACGAAAACAACCCCAAATCTCTCAGTCTCTCCTCATAGGATCTCCCCTCCATACCAGGCAACATCCTGGTAAACCTCCTCTGCACCCTCTCCAAAGCCTCCACATCCTTCCTGTAATGTGGGGACCAGAACTGCACACAAAACTCCAAGTGCGGCCGCACCAGAGTTGTGTACAGTTGCATCATGACGCTGTGACTCCTAAATTCAATCCCCCAACCAATAAACGCCAAGACTCCGTATGCCTTCTTAACAACCTTATCTACTTGATTCCCAACTTTCAGGGATCTATGTACACATACACCTAGATCCCTCTGCTCCTCCACACTATTCAAAGTCCTCCCGTTAGCCCTATACTCAACACATCTGTTATTCCTACCAAAGTGAATTACCTCACACTTCTCCACATTAAACTCCATCCGCCACCTCTCAGCCCAGCTCTGCAACCTGTCCAAGTCACCCTGCAAACTATGACACCCTTCCTCACAATCTACCACACCTCCGACTTTGGTGTCATCAGCAATGATATGTAAATATGATATGTAAATATCAGCAAATATGTAAATAAATATCAAAAAGGTATCATGGGATATGGGTCAAATGCAGGTAAATGGGGTTAGCTTAGATGGACATTTTGGTTAGAACAAAGAACAAAGAACAAAGAACAATCCAGCACGGGAAACAGGCCCTTCGGCCCAACGAGCCCGCACCGCCACATCACCCTGCACCTATTCTACCCTGCATATCTATGAATGGAACCCTACTCAGTCAGACTCAGGGAAGAAATAGTGTCAATTTGGTAAAAACCGATTAGCCTGAGAGCACATTTTTGGGGTGTGGGAGGAAACCGGAGCACCCGGAGGAAACCCACGCAACCACAGGGAGAATGCGCAAACTCCCACAGACACAGCCCAAATCCATGTGCCTGCACAGCCAGCAGTGCTAGTCACTGAGCTGTTGCGGCGCCCATCTACCGGTCCAGGATCAAGCACACACACCGACACGAAGTTCTAGGCCACTCCTGGAACTTCCAAGAGCAGCCCAGGCACGACCCGCCGTGTGAATGCCCCTCGTTTGACACGAGGTGGACCTCCACCTGTGGAATAAAGTCAAAAATATTAATCTTACAGCCTGCCTTTCCGGTGACTCCCGAGGTTTAACCCTATTTAATATCCCCTACCATATCCCTCCATTCTCGTTTCACTCATGTACCTATCTAACTGCATCTTAAACGAGTCCAACGTTCCTGCCTCCACCACCCTACTCGGTAGCGCGTTCCAGACCCCCACAACTCTCTGCGTAAAGAATCTTCTTCTCACCTCCAAATTATACCTCTCCCCCCTCACCCTTAAATGATGACCTCTCGTGTTTGTATCTAGTCTAGGGAGCAGTCTCTCACTATTAACTCTATCTATTCCCTTCATTATCTTATATACTTCTATCATGTCCCCTCTCAATCTCCGCCTTTCCAAGGAGAATAGTCCCAGTTTCTTCAACCTCTCCTCGTAACCCAGTCCCCCCATGCCAGGCAACATCCTGGTAAACCTCCTCTGCACCCTTTCCAGAGACTCCACGTCCTTCCGGTAGTAAGGTGACCAGAACTGGACGCAGTACTCCAAATGCGGTCTAACCAATGTTCTGTACAACTGAAGCATTAGACAGCAGCTTTTAAACTCTATGCCCCTTCC
Source organism: Prionace glauca (assembly GCA_037974335.1). NCBI lineage: Eukaryota > Metazoa > Chordata > Chondrichthyes > Carcharhiniformes > Carcharhinidae > Prionace > Prionace glauca. The sequence continues at coordinate 169,841,831 of CM075722.1, read as the reverse complement.
TATAAAGGTTGACATGGACCAGTGTGGGCCGAAGGGCCTGTTTGCGTGCCATAGATTCTATGATTTTTATGAAGTGGATGGTTTAAATATGCATCATTGTTCGAAAAAGGCCATCCATTGTATGGATTGTTTTCACAGGGCAGAGTTTGACACGATGGGAACACTTTGTTAACTCAGGTGCAGTGTTAACTCAGGCCCACAGGAATTTCTTTCCATTGGTATCTAAATGTTTACTCTGTACCTGTACCATATCAGGGCACAACTTAAACAATCTTCACGAACACACAGCTACAATGGGCCAGATCTTTATGGAGCAATTGGCATCTCATAGTGCACACTGTTAATATTTCCCAAACTGTTTGGTTCAATGAACATTTACCCTAGAACCTACTGGAAGTGTGAGCTTATCACGTTATGGTGAGGGAAACAGCTCAGCTCGGACGAAACAAAATTCATAGCGAGGGGGATTGAATATAAAAGTAGGGAGGTCTTGCTGCAGCTGTATAGGGCATTGGTGAGGCCGCAGCTGGAGTACTGTGTGCAGTTTTGGGCGCCGCACCTGCGCAAGGATATTTTGGCCCTGGAGGGAGTGCAGAGGAGGTTTACTCGGCTGATACCAGAGTTGAGGGGATTGAGCTATGAAGAGAGGCTGAATAAACTAGGCTTGTACTCGTTAGAGTTTAGAAGAATGAGGGGAGATCTCATTGAGACGTATAAGATGATGAATGGCATGGATAGGATAGAGGTGGAGAGACTCTTCCCGCTCAAAAAAGACAGTAGGACTAGGGGGCACAGCCTCAAGATAAAGGGGGGGGTGGTTTAGAACAGAGTTGAGGAGGAACTTCTTCACTCAAAGGGTGGTGAATCTCTGGAATTCTCTGCCCGTTGAAGTGGTGGAGGCTGCCTCGCTAAATATTTTTAAGAAACGGGTTGATGGGTTTTTGATAAGAGAAGGGATTAAGGGTTATGGGGAGAGGGCAGGAAGGTGGAACTGAGCCACGACAGATCAGCCATGATCTTATTGAATGGCGGGGCAGGCTCGAAGGGCTAGATGGCCTACTCCTGCTCCTATTTCTTATGTTCTTATGTTCTTAAAATGCAGAATACTGCAGATGCTGAAAATCTGAAATAAAAACAGAAAATGAACAAAGAACAAAGAACAGTACAGCACAGGAAAAGGACCCTTCGCTCTTCAAACTTGCACTGATCACATTTACCTATCTAGACCAATCACTTATATCCCTCTATTCCCCACTTGTTTCAATGCCTGTCAAGATTAGTTTTAAATGTCACAAATGTGTCTGCCTCAACCATCTCACTTGGCAGTGCATTCCAGACCCCCTCCACCCTGTGTTAAAATCTCCCCCAAACATCTCCACTGAACCTTTCCCCCCTTATCTTGAACTTGTGTCTCTTTGTAATTGCCACTTCTGCCCTGGGAAAGAGCTTCCAACTGTTCACCCTATTTATATCCCTCATAATTTTATAAACATCTATCAGGTCACCCCTCAGCCTCTATCTTTCCAGGGAGAATAACCCAGTTTACTCAATCTCTCCTCATCACTAAGACCCTCCATACCAGGCAACATCCTGGGAAATCTTTTCTGCGCTCTCTCCAAAGCCTCCACATCCTTCTGGTAGTGTGGTGACCAGAGTTGGACACAGTATTCCAAATACTTTATACAACTGTAACATAATTTGCCAACTTTTATACTCGATGTCCTGTCCGATGAAGCAAGAATGCCATATGCTTTCTTCACCACCTTTTCCATCTGAGTTGTCCCTTTTAAGTATCTGTGGACCTGATCCCAGATCTCTCTGTGTGTCTGTGCTCCTGATGGTTCTGCCATTTAGTTTGTAGCTCCCACCTGAATTGGATCGACCAAACGGCATCACCTCACATTTGTCCGGATTAAATTCCACCTGCCATTTCTCTGTCCCAATGCTGGAAAAGATCTGTCGGTGCCTGTGGACAGTGAGACAGACTTCATGTTCCAGGTCTATGACCTTTCATCAGGACTTGGAAAATGTGATGGGGAGGGCTGATAAATGAGGACAGATAAAGATAAGAACATTGCTTGTTAAATCTGGACAATTGGTAAAATAAAATTGGACAACTGGTATATTAAATCCATGGCTGAGGCTGTGACTGTGAAGATGATCTTCAGACAGATCGATTTCTCCTTCTGAGAAAATAATGCCATAATAATGAAGTTGCTATTCTGTAGCTAATTAATTGTGCTTTTTGCTTTGATGGCTATCAGAACCATCGGGTAATTAGTTTAATGTAATGATGTTATATTTGAAGCATTTGAAAGCTATCATTCTCCTAAATGTGAACATAGACATTTAGCTGTATTGATTTCAAATTTCAGCAGTTTGACCTGTACAAGTGATGACATTAACTGTCACCGTGCATTGTTCACAGGATGTGACAATGTGCTGAACTGACAAGTGTCGAAACAGACAACCAGTTTCGTGTGGTTTTCCCCACAGATTTTGCAGGTACGCTGAGGGAATTTTTAACAGGAATGTTTACATTTTGGACATTGAACTGTTTTTTGATTGAATCGGTGAAGAACATTAAAAGAGACCCTCATATGCTTTAACTCTTGAATCCTGAAAGTCATTGCCACAGAGAAGAGGTTTGCAATGTTTTCACTTTCTCTTATTACTTTAACCATTGGCCTTTTGGAAATATCCAGGGGATTTTACTGTCACTTTTGAATATAATAATATCCAATTTCAGGTTGACAGAAATTACAGGGAAATTATCAACATGTAATTGTCCTGATAAACAACGTACAGACCCATTTTCCTGTGTTAATATTGTCGCCAGTACCTTCAGTGTGTTCCTCATGTGTGTAGTCTCATTTTTAATTCCACCAAGGTGGTCATTGTCTGTGATGAGGAATGGCAATGAACATTGATGGGCTATTTAACTACAGGAACCATCACAGTTGCGTGCCTCCCTGTCTAATATCCTGAGATGAACATTTTTGCCTTCTACCCAGATTTAATATTCTTCTTCTTCTCAATGCAGAGGTGATGAGACCAATGGTGCAATTTTGGACAGATGTTAATCCAAACAGATCAGTCTCATCACTGAATTGAGACTCAGGCCTTAAGTGGCCAAATCCATTACCCACTGGCTAAACCAGCTTAGCAACCAGACAAAGCCTCTCATTTCAGTATTTTTGCATTACTTCTGTGAGTATTTTAAATAAAAAGAAAAAGGACAGAACACAAACTGTAATTTTCAACATTGGAATTCTCATCCAAACGAAACTGGAAATTTTCACTTCCTGATTTTTATAAACATTCACAAACCCCACCTTCACACCACCTGCTAGAGTTACTCTGCTTTTTACTGGGTATGTTGTTTCCTGGGGTACGTACCAAACAAAACCTTCCAGTCATAGAAACCCTACAGTGCAGAAGGAGGCCATTCTGCCCATCAAGTCTGCACCGGCCACAATCCCATCCTGGCCCTATCCCCATAACCCCACCTATTTACCCTTGTCACAAAGGGGCAATTTATCACGGCCAATCAACTTAACCCACACAGTTTTGGGCTGTGGCAGGAAATTGGAGCGCCCAGAGGAAGACCACACAGATACGGGGAGAATGTGTAAATTCCACACAGACAGTGACCCGAGGCCAACAGGTCAAATGAAGTAATAAACGGCTGGAAAATAACCTGCTACAAATGGTGTCTGCCCTCTGTACACAAAGGGTGACATCAAGATCACATACCCACGTGATCACATACCCACGTGATCACATACCCACATGATCACATACCCACGTGATCACATACCCACGTGATCACATACCCACGTGATCACATACCCACGTGATCACATGCCCACGTGATCACATACCCACGTGATCACATACCCACATGATCACATACCCACGTGATCACATACCCACGTGATCACATACCCACATGATCACATACCCACATGATCACATACCCACATGATCACATACCCACGTGATCACATACCCACATGATCACATACCCACGTGATCACATACCCACGTGATCACATACCCACATGATCACATACCCACGTGATCACATACCCACGTGATCACATACCCACGTGATCACATGCCCACGTGATCACATACCCACGTGATCACATGCCCAATACCAAACCGCATTGCACACAGGCACATCTGTAAATGTCCCTCTTTTCATCAGCTATCAGTGGAGTTTATGATCAGTCACATACATGGTCAACATTGAAACTCATCGAGCGTATAGAGAAACATATGCATTTCAGACTGACTCCCTTCACCTTTCCCAACACATACCTTCCACACGATTACGCTGGAATGTTCCCATGATTTCTCAGAGTGTCAGGCACTGAACACTGTCCTGTATCTCACCAGGTGCACGGCCCAGTTTGCAGACCAGATCTTGATTCACGCTGAGCGGTCAATCATCATTAAAGGGCATCCTGATCAGAACTGACATTAAACTCCACCCAGCCCCCCTCAACACCCACCACAAAGGTACAGGAGGACACTTACTCCCCCCCCAACCTCCGGCCCCCACACCACCACCGACTCCTCCCCCACCACTGCACAATTATCAGTGTTTCTCCCTCCCCCTCGCACTATGGCAATATCACCACTGCTTTCCCCTCAGCTGCCCCCCTCAATGCAAGCCCCCTCCCGTCATGAGAATCAGAGTTGTGGGGGGGGGGGGGGCAGTGTGGCAGCAGACCACACAAAAGTCCATTGGCCTCAGGCGGGACTCTACAGTCTTGGGGCAAATGCAGCCAGAAAATACCACCCATTACCTTTTTTGGGGAACAGTTGACTTCTTATACCTTTGGTGAACTCATCTTCTTATGGCTAAAATGGAACAGATTGTCACTGACTTCAGGAAGTGTAGGGGAGAACATGCCCTTGTCTACATCAATAGGGATGAAGTGGAAATCGTTGAGAGCTCATTGGTTTCCAGATGACCAATAGCCAACCCTGGTCTCTCCACACCAACACTATAGTTAAGAAAACACACCAATGCCTCTACTTTCTCAGAAGACTAAGGAAGTTTGGCATGTCCACTAAGACTCTCACCAATTTCTGTTGATGCACCATAGACAGCATTCTTTTTGGTTGTATCACAGCTTGATATGGCTCCTGCTCTGTCCAGGGCCACAATAAATTACAAAGGGTCATGAATGAAGCCCAATCCATCATGCAAACCAGCCTCCCACCCATTGGCACTGTCAACACTTACTGTTGCTTTGGGAAAAGCAGCCAGCATAATTAAGGACCTCATGCAACCCGGGCATTCTCTCTTCCACCTTCTTCTATTGGAAAAATATACAGAAGTTTGAGGCTACGTACCAACTGACTCAAAAACAGCTTCTTCCCTGCTGTCATCAGACTTTTGAATGGACCTACCTTGCATTAAGTTGATCTTTCTGTACACCCTAGCTATGACTGTAACACTGCATTCTGCACTCTCTCTTTTCCTTCTCTATGTATGGTGTGCTTTGTACAGTGTGCACGAAACAATACTTTTCTCTGTATACTGATACATGTAACAATAATAAATCAAATCAAAGCTATATCTGTGGTTCTGACAACACATTTGGTTATTCAATGTCATTGTGTAAGATATCGAGGTGACAGTCTCTCTACCCAGGTTCCAAGTTGTTCAGTGAGTTGACTTTGAGAATGTGGAATGTTTGCACTCTGACCTTCTCTCCAACTGTCAACTGTGGCAATGGTTTGGCAGCACTGGCAAAGTGAACTTTGATTTTCTGTTGATTAATTTTGATTTTGTCACTCATTTTTCTGTTACTATTTCTGGTTTCAGTGACTTTTCTGCTTTTGGAAGGGTAGTTTCTGTGCAGCGTGACATAAGTCATTGAGCTGGATGATTTTCCCTGCCTTCAGATTGCGTTTCTCCATCTATAATCATCTCGCACACATCTGTGCTGGGGCTAGTAGTTTTTTGGGATGTCTTTGGCAATTTTTACCACTGCCTCAGCCTTTCTGTTTGAATGGGAATGGTATGGAGACAACGTCCTGAATTTTCCGATCATTTATAAACTGCCTGAATTCTTCCCTCAGGAACTGAGGGCCACCGTTCCTCATCACAATGTCAGGAAAGCTACAGCAATGAAATGTGCTTTCAGGCGTTCTAGAATCTCATTGGTGGTCAGGGAAGTTCCAGAGCTTACCCAGCGTCAAGTCCTGGATCCAAAAGGAATGCCTGACCTTTGCCTGGAGGCAGATTGAGCGGCTATTACGAGATTTGCGCCCAGCATTTTGAAATTACGCAGTGCTGATATATGAGGCAAAAAGAGGTATTTATAAAGATTCTGCCACAGTGAATGGGGATTTGACTGGCTGCTCTAACATTGCTGCAGCAGAGCTGTGGTGTTAAAGGGTGGTTGATTATATTCAGTGAGTTTCACAAAGCTTCTCTCACCTGATCCGTTCTATTTTCCCGAAACTTCCTAATCCTTGATTCTTCCTTGAGAGGAATGATTCACTCAGCATTTACCCAATCAAATCCCCTCAGAATCCTCAATGTTCCAATAACATCACTTCTCCTGAAAGACAACCCCCCTTCCCCCCAATAACATCACTTCTCCTGAAAGACAACCCCCCTTCCCCCCAATAACATCACTTCTCCTGAAAGACAACCCCCCTTCCCCCCAATAACATCACTTCTCCTGAAAGACAACCCCCCTTCCCCCCAATAACATCACTTCTCCTGAAAGACAACCCCCCTTCCCCCCAATAACATCACTTCTCCTGAAAGACAACCCCCCCTCCCCCCAATAACATCACTTCTCCTGAAAGACAACCCCCCCTCCCCCCAATAACATCACTTCTCCTGAAAGACAACCCCCCCTCCCCCCAATAACATCACTTCTCCTGAAAGACAACCCCCCCTCCCCCCAATAACATCACTTCTCCTGAAAGACAACCCCCCTTCCCCCCAATAACATCACTTCTCCTGAAAGACAACCCCCCCTCCCCCCAATAACATCACTTCTCGTCCTTCTAAACTTCTTCACCCAGGAATCAGTAGAGTGAATCTTCTCTAAACTGCTTCCACTGCCAGTAAGATGATCAAAACTGTACACAACATTTGAATAGAATCCTCAATGCACTGGAAAGTTGGAGCAAGGTTCCTGTTTTTTATATTCTATCTCCCCTTGTACTAACGGCCAATATTCTGTTTGCCTTCCTAATTGCTTACTGAATCTGTGTGCCAACATTTTATGATTCATACAAAAGTACACAATGGTCCCTCTGTGCTGCAGCAATCTGCATTCTCTCTCCATTAAAGTTATATTCTACTTTTCTTTTTGTCCTGGCAAAGCAGAAAATATCACATTTTGCATATTATATTCCAACAAGACAGAACCTAACCTCATTGGTGATTCACTTTGGTAAGAATAACAGGAGTACAGAATATAATGGAAGGACTCTTAGTAGTGTTGATGAGCAGAGAGATCTCGGGGTACATGTGCATAGCTCCCTGAAAGTTGGCACCCAGGTTGATAAGGTTGTTAAGAAGGCGTACAGTGTGTTAGCTTTTATTGGTAGAGGATTGAATTTCGGAGCCGTGAGGTCATGTTACAACTGTACAAAACTCTGGTGCGGCCGCACTTGGAGTATTGCGTACAGTTCTGGTCGCCGCATTATAAGAAAGATGTGGAGGCATTGGAAAGGGTGCAGAGGAGGTTTACCAGGATGTTGCCTGGTATGGTGGGAAGGTCTTATGAGGAAAGGCTGAGGGACTTGAGGTTACTTTTATTGGAAAGAAGGTTACGAGGTGACCTGATTGAGGCATACAGGATGATCAGAGGATTGGATAGGGTGGACGGTGAGAGCCTTTTTCCTCGGATGGTGATGGCTAACACGAGGGGACATAGCTTTAAATTAAGGGGTAGTGATTATAAGATGGATGTCAGAGGTAGGTTCTTTACTCAGAGGGTAGTAAGGTTGTGGAATGCCCTGCCTGCAGCAGTTGTGGACTCACCAATTTTAAGGGCATTCAAATGGTCAGTGGATAGGCATCTGGATAACATTGGAATAGTTTAGGTTAGAGGGTCATTAGATTGGTTCCACTGGTCGGTGCGACATCGAGGGCCAAAGGGCCTGTACTGTGCTGGAATGTTCTATGTTCTATGTTCTAACCATTGCCTCTTTGCACTCAATGCTATTGTCATCACTGTATCCCCCTCACTATCAACATCTGGGGATTACTATTCCAGAGCTGACTGGACCAGCCATGGAAATACTGTGGCTACAAGAACAGGTCAGAAGCTGGGAATCCTGCGCACACAAGTCAGGAATGTGATGGAATACTTGCCTGGATGAGAGCAGCTCCAACAACACTTAAGGAGCTCAACACCATCCAAAGCTGCCTGTGTCTTTGGCACCCCGTCCACAAACACTCAATTCCTCAAACACAGACGCACAGAAGCAGCCATGTGTACCATTTACAAAAAGCATGACAGGAACTCACCAAGGCTCCAAGTGAGGTGGTTGAGGCAGACATGTTAAGATTTATCTGGATTGATACATGAACTGCAGGGGGGGTGGGGGGGGGGGGGGGGTTTGGGGGGGGGTGGGGGGGAGATAGAGGGATACAGGCGATTGGTCTCCACAGGAAAACATGATTGGTACAGACTTGGTGAGCAAAGGGTCTGTTCCTGTGCTGTACTCTTCTTTGTTCTCTCTTGTGAATCTGTGGAATCCCCTGCCAAGTGAACAGTTGAGACTAACTCCTTTAGATATTTTAAATGCAAAGATAGATCGATTTATGAATAGTGAGGAATTAAGGGTTATGGTGAGTGGAGCTGAGTCCATGAGAAGTTTAGCCATGAATGGTGGAGCAGGCTCGAGGGGCCAGATGGCCCACTCCGGCTCCTAGTTCTTATGTTCTTACGTAAATGTGCTGTACTTGGATTTGCAAAAAGCGATATTTCCCCATTCCCACAAAATAACTGTCCACCTTATCCCCCCGTACCCGTGATACTCAGGCCAATCACAGCCCTCACTTCCTTCCCCCATTCCCCCCCCCCACCAATCACATGCTGAGTGATAGTGGACTCCCCCCCCGCTCCGCCCCAAAGAGAGCATCTGACCCGCCTCTCTCCCCCCCACCAGAGAGTGATCTGACCTTCCTCCCCCCACCCCCACAGCCATCCCCACCCCCACCGCCAGCAAGTTGAGTCAGAGAGTTACCGGAAGCAGAATGTTCCTTCTCAGAAGCTGGAACAGCTGAATTGGACCTTTGTTGACCATGTCTGTCTCATATTGAATCTGGACGGGTGAACGCAGTTTAAAGGGGAAGGTGTTGGTAAAGTTGGGCGTGTGGCCTGTTAATTCAATTTCAATCCATTTAAATCCATTTAAATTGCTGTTGCGCCCATTTTGGGTGTGGTCCCGATCGCCAACACTTTCAGCCATTGGTAAAGGGGTGCGGAGACAGTCGCATATCCCACTATTCACCTCACACCTGACTTTACGGGGACAACTTGATGATAAAATCGGGCCCAAGGGATCTGTAATGGAATTTATACTGGTTAAAGGAGTGGGCAAAATATTTGAAAATGGAGGAAAATGTGAACTTATCCACTTTGGCAGGAAGAATAGAAAAGCAGCAAATTATTTAAGTAAAGAGCGATTTGAGAACTGGAGGTATGGACGGATTTGGTAAATGAATCAGGAAACATCAGTATATCGGTGCAGTATCTGATGAGGAAGACAGATGGAATGTTGGTGTTTACTGCAGGAAATCAAGTCTAAATGTTGGGAAATGTTCGTCCCAATGTGTGAGGCCTTGATGGTATCACATCTGGAGTACAGTGTACAATAAACCTCCTGATTTTAGAAAGGATGTTCCTGCATTAACCGCCTCAGAAAAGGTTCATTTGACTCAATCCTGGAACAAGGAGCTTATTTTTGAGGAAAGGTTGAGAAGTTTCAGCCAATTCCCTTTGGAGCTTAGAAGAGTGGGAGGTGACCTTATTGAATCACATAAAATCCTGGGGGCTGAGAGAGTATTTTCCCCTTGCAGACAGTCTAGAATGAGGGGACACTGTTTAAAATCAGGGGTCTTCCCAAAGCCTGAGATGAGGAGATTGTTTTGTCCTCAGTGGGTTGTGAATCTGTGGAATTTTCAAGGGACAGAATGGTCTACTCCCATATCTAATTATTGTGTTCTTATGTTTTTGAGCTGATCGGTCCAGCTGACAGTTCAATCAACAATCCCTGAGCTTGCACTTCCTAACATTCATTTATAATGTGTTACGACCATAGCAAACGTTAATTATTGAGCAAAATAAATCTGGCTCATGGACCAGACCCTTTTCTGAAAGTCAGATGAAAATGTTGCGATCTCAGTGTTACAAAGTCCAGTAACACATTTGGAATTAAAATAAAAGCATATGATTTATTCATAAGAAGAAACGAAAACTTAAGCACACAAGATTACAATTACGCCGTTAAAATATCTTAGAAAACATTCGCCCCAAAATATTCCCTGTTTGTTCAGACTCAGAGGCCAGTATTTTATGAGCCTGCCTAGGCGAAGCTCATAAAATCCTGCCCGAGGCCAATGGAGAATTCCGTTCTGTGAGTCTCAGCCGTCCCGATTCCAGGGCGAGAGAGGTGATAAAATTCCAATGAGAAGAAAACAACTTCCATGGAACATTTTCTTATGGATTTTAACTATAGAGCCCAGTAACATTACCCACTGCCAGCTGCTCTACTTTAAAAAGGTACACCTCAAACTTGCTTCTAATCTGCCATGGAAATCCAAGAAAGTTTCCAAAAAAAGACTGTTTTTTGAAGCCCAAGATATTTTGGTTTTGATGGGATGGCTGATTTAAGCTGAACCTTCTCCCAGCTCAGAACTGTTCCCAGGAGGATTTCCCAATGCGGTTAATCCCAAGTCAGTTTTGCATCACTGCTCAGATATCCTCTTCCCCTTTCCTTACTGATCCCATTGCTCTCAGCCTTCCTACTGAATCACACAATATTCCCCCAAAAATGTTTTTAAAACGACATTCTTACATCACAAGATATATTCTGTTAATTTGCATTCCAGGGAAGTTATGCACTGACTTGTGAATTTATCCACACGTTAGATGCATTTCTGGGACTTCAGCAAAGCGGGATGAAATGAGGGGATATGAAAGAGGAACATTTGGATTGCAAATTGAATTTTGGATTCAGGCCCCAATTAAATTGTTTGATGACATTGCGGATACAGTCACAATTAAGCCTATTTTGAATATGCAATAGAAATGGTACAAGGTTAAATAAGGCACGCCCAGGTAAAAGAGCCAGATGGCCCATGCTCATTATTATGCAAGTAATCATATCCAAATAGCTTGGCACACCTACCTCACAATCTCCTTTGGAGAAGTGAATCGAAAGGCTTCAGGTCAGCACGAACAAGTTACAGATCTGTACCATCTGTTCTAGAGACACCTTACAGCCAACTTCAACCTCAGGCATGGCAATGCCAGCTCCAGTCAAGGTCAATTCCTCCCTCAACTTGTTCCTGTTCTGCGTGACCAACATAGGAAACATCTGTAACATTAACCAAGGTACTTCCCTCCCATGCATCAAATAAATGACTGATAGATTGCCCAGTATGGCCACAATTTTTAATCCCTTTGCTACAGAATGGGAAGAGTGTCATAAATTGGCTGCCGACAACACAGGCTATTATAAGGCAGATTGTAACAGGGGCCACTGATATAAAACATGTGGTTACCTGACAGTGAGGTGACAGCATTGTCTCAGTAAATGATCCTGTATCAAGGAGATAGGTCACATTACAATGTGCTTGCATGTGAAGCCTTCTGAAGGTGTGACTGTACCAAGGTTATTGGTCTTGGCAGCTTGAGTTTGTGTTCAGCTGATGTTTGTGAATATGAATGATGATCAGTGAAAGAATCGTAATCTCCTGTGCACACTTCACTTGGGTGTGCACTAAATGTGGAACATGTTGACATTAAGCAACACATTGTCAAAAACACACTTGGTTCAGCTAAATAATAAATGGCTAAATGGTTTTTATATTGTATCTGCTCCCATTAATTCAGATTGCTACTTTTGTTTCTGTAAAACAATCTGTAAACAGATCCCTCAGTTTGTTTCATGTATGTTATATTTGAGAAAGATTTCAGACTCTTTTTGTGTGACTCTGAGTTGCATTAACAAAGTTAAACAATCCAAGAGGCATTTTTTGCACAACCAAAGCAGGTCATGACCTTGTTTAGACCTTTGTATAAAAATTCCTTTTGAAGCAAACCAGGACTGCTGAGAATCAGAGTGTCTTGTAATGTTACATGTTTATACAGGCTGATTTCCTTTCACTGCGAGTTATATTGCAAATATAATAGATGATACAGCATGTCAGATTCAATCCAAAATATTTGTTAGTTGAGCTCCAACAACAGTTACAGATTTGAATTTTTGAACTTATTGAGTGAAAAACACACAAGAAATAGAATCAGGAGTAGAATCAGGGCCCTCAAACCTGCCCCATTGTTCAATACCATCATGGGGGGAGTTTTCCCAACCCACCCACAACAGGGATCGGAGTGGGCATGGGACAGACCACGCAAAGGTACTTTAACCTCGGGCAGGATTTTTCCGGTTTTGGGGCAATCGTGTTTGGAAAATTCCGCCCCATGATTAACCTCAATATTTTTCTGTCTCATTTCCCATAGCCCTCTATTCCTCAATCTAGCAAATATTTATCCACCTCCACTTTAAACACTTCTAATGATCCCTCCTCCAGCACCCTCTGGAGCAGAAAATTCCAGAGATTCAACACCCTCTGTGAGAAGAAATTTCAACACATCTTAGCTTTAAATGACCAACCCTTTATCTCGTAGCTATGTAACTCACCTCCAAACTTCCCAAAGTCTGTCCACCATCTACAAGGCAGAAGTTAAAAGTGTGATGGAATGCTCCCTACTTGCATGGATGGGCACAGCTCCAATTAAAACCATCCAGGACAAAGCAGGCCCGCTTGATTGACACCTTATCCATAAACACACACTCCCTCCACCGATACTCAGTAGCAGCAGCGTGTACAATCTACAAGATGCACTGCAGCAATTCACCAAAGATTCTTAGACAGCGCCTTCCAAACCCACGACCACTTCCATCTAGAAGGACAAGGGCAGCAGATAAATGGGAACACCACCACTTGCAATCTTCCCTCCAAGCCACTCACCATTCTGACTTGGAAATATATCATCGTTCCTTCCCAGTTGCTGGGTCAAAATCCTGGCATTCCTTCCGTAACGGCATTGTGGGTCAACCTAGAAAACATGGATTGCAGCGAATCAAGAATGCAGCTCACCCACATCTTCTCCAGGGCAACGGGGATGGGCAATAAATGCTGGCCAGCCAGTGATGCCCATGTCCCACCAATGAAGACAAAGAAGATTCCTTGTTCGAGACCCTCCCTCATCTCACCACCTGTCAATTTTATATTTTTGAATAAGGTTAGCCCTCACTCTTTTAAACTACAAGGTACACAGACACAGACTACTTAGTCTCTTTTGATAGGACAACCCTCTCATCCCAGCAATTAGCCTGGTGAATGTCCTTTGCACTGCTTCCAGTGTTATTATATCCTTTTTTAGCCGAGCGAACCAAAACTGTACACAATATTCCAAGTGTGGCCTCACCAATGCCCTGTACAATTACAACAAAGCTTCCCTATTTTTAAACTCTAACCCCTTTGCAATAAAGACCAAAATGTCATTTGCCTTCCGAACTACTTGTTGGACTTGCCTGCTAGCTTATTGTGATTCATGCACTGGAACATCTAGAACCTTCTGTATTTCACTCACTTTAGATAATAATCTGTCTTTTGGTTCCTCCTACAATGCTGCATGACCTCACACTTTCCGAATATTAAACTCAATTTGTCAGGCACCCAGTCACCCAATCGAACTTTATCCCATTGCAGGATTGCAATGGGCTTTTTCCAAATGATCTAGTCTCCTCCCACAGTCCAAAGATGTGCAGTTAGGTGCATTGGCCATGCTAAATTGCACCTTAGTGTCCCAGGATGCATAGATTAGAGGGATTAGCAGTGTGGAGTTAGGGTGTGATAGGATTGTTGTCAGTGCAGACCTGATGGGCCGAAAGGCCTCTGTCTGCACTGCAGGGATTCTATGATTCTGTGATCACAACACGTCCTTCCACCGATCTTTGTATCATCGACAAATTTGGAAACCTTACTTTCTGTTCCTTCCTCCTGGTCATTAATGTAAATAGTGAACAACTGTGGGCCAAGAACTGATCCCCATGGTACTCCACTAGTCACATCTTTCCACTCTGAAAAGGACTTTTTCGTCTTTTCTAACACTTCTTCCAGTTCCATGGGTTTTTATTTCATACGTCAGCTTCTTATGTGACTCCTTGTGAAATGCTATTTGGAAATCTAAATACACTACATCTACAGATTCCCCTCTATCTACTCTCCATGTTACATCCTCAAAGGATTCGAGCAAATTTGTCAAACGTAATTTAGAACATAGAACATAGAACATTACAGCGCAGAACAGGCCCTTCGGCCCACGATGTTGCGCCGACCAGTTACAAAACAATGACCCACCAACCTAAACCAATCCCTTTTCGTCCATAAACCTATCCACGGATCTCTTAAACGCCCCCAAACTAGGCGCATTTACAACTGCAGCAGGCAGGGCATTCCAGTCCCTCACCACCCTCTGGGTAAAGAACCTACCCCTGACATCCGTCCTGTAGCTACCCCCCCTTAATTTAAAGCCATGCCCCCTCGTGCTAGCTTTCTCCATCCGACGAAAAAGGCTATCACTGTCCACCCTATCTAAACCTCTAATCATCTTATATGTTTCAATAAGATCCCCTCTTAGCCGCCTTCTTTCCAGCGAAAACAACCCCAAATCCCTTAGTCTCTCCTCATAGGACCTCCCCTCCATACCAGGCAACATCCTGGTAAACCTCCTCTGCACCCTCTCCAAAGCCTCCACATCCTTCCTGTAATTTGGGGACAGAACTGCACACAGTACTCCAAGTGCGGCCACACCAGAGTTGTGTACAGTTGCAACATGACACTGCGAGTCCTAAATTCAATCCCCCTACCAATGAACGCCAAGACACCGTATGCCTTCTTAACAACCATATCTACTTGATTCCCAACTTTCAGGGATCTATGCACACATACACCTAGATCCCTCTGTTCATCCACACTATTCAAAGTCCTCCCGTTAGCCCTATACTCAACACATCTGTTATTCCCACCGAAGTGAATTACCTCACACTTCTCCGCGTTAAACTCCATCCGCCACCTCTCGGCCCAGCTCTGCAACCTATCTAAGTCTCCCTGCAGACTATGACACCCTTCCTCACAATCTACCACACCTCCGACTTTGGTGTCATCAGCAAATTTACTAATCCACCCAACTATACCCTCATCCAGATCATTTATTAAAATTACAAACAGCAGTGGCCCCAAAACAGATCCCTGAGGCACAACACTTGTAACCGAACTCCATGACGAATATTTACCATCAACCACCACCCACTGTCTCCTATCTGCTAGCCAATTCCTGATACAATTTCCTAGATTATCCTCAATCCCATACATCTGCATTTTCTGCAGAAGCCTACCATGGTGAACCTTATCAAACGCCTTACTAAAATCCATATATACCACGTCCACTGCCTTACTCCCATCCACCTCTTTGGTCACTTTCTCAAAAAACTCAATAAGGTTAGTAAGGCATGAACTACCTGCTACAAAACCATGCTGACTGTCTCTAATCAATTCATTACTCTCCAAATAACTATAAATCCTATCCCTAATAATTTTTTCTAAAACCTTGCCCACAACAGAAGTGAGACTCACCGGTCTATAATTCCCGGGGAAGACTCTGTTCCCCTTCTTAAACAATGGGACAACATTCGCTAATTTACCTTTCATAAAACATATTGACTAGGTTTGATTATAGTCAGCTTTCCGAAATGATTAGTTATTTCCTCTTTGATTATTGACTCCAGCATCTTGCCAATAATAGATGTTAAACTAACTGGCCTTTCTCCCTTTTTGAACAAGGGGTCACATTGGCTATTTTTCAATCTTCTGGTAATCTCTTAGAGTTTAACGAGTTACGGAAAATTTCAACCGATGTAACTCTGCAGCCACTTCCATTAAAACCCGAGCGTGCAGTTCATCAGGTCCTGGTGACTTGTCCACCCTTAGCCCTCTGATACTCTAATACTCTATTCCTTGTGATTGGGATTATTATAAGTTTGGTGAATCTCTGGAATTCTCTGCCCGTTGAAGTGGTGGAGGCTGCCTCGCTAAATATTTTTAAGAAGCGGGTTGATGGGTTTTTGATAAGAGAGGGGATTAAGGGTTATGGGGAGAGGGCGGGAAGGTGGAGCTGAGTCACGACAGATCAGCCATGATCTTATTGAATGGCGGGGCAGGCTCAAAGGGCCAGATGGCCTACTCCTGCTCCTATTTCTTATGTTCTTATGTTCTTATTTGAAATCAGCCCATTTTAGGGATATTTGCAATATCTTGCACAGTGAAGACTGATGCAAAAAATGTATTTAGAATATCACAATTTCTTTGTTTATAGCAGAGGTCCCACATTTAGCTTAGCCACTCACTTCCTATTTATATATCCATAGAAACTCCTCCTGTTTGTTTTTATGCTGCATGCAAGTTTTCTCTCAAAATTCATTTTCTCCCTTCTTATGAGTCTTTTGTTGCTGGATTCTAAACACTTTAAAAAGTCTCACAACACCAGGTTAAAGTCCAACAGGTTTGTTTGGCAGCACAAGCTTTCAGAGCACTGCTCCTTCATCAGGTGAATGGGAGTTGTGTTCACAAACAGGGCACATATAGACACAAACTCAATTTACAAGATAATCGTTGGAATGCGAGTCTTTACAGATAATCAAGTCTTAAAGGTACAGACAATGAGAATGGAGAGAGGGTTAAGCACAGGTTAAAGAGATGTGTATTGTCTCCAGACAGGACAATTAGTGAGATTTTGCAAAATCCTAAACACTTGCCAGTCCTCTGGTCTACTACCACTTTGCCACTTTGTATATCCAGCTTTTCAATTTAACATTATCCTTGACTTCCTATGTTAACTATGGATTTTGCCTTTCTCATGGAATTCCTCTTTGTGATTGGATAAACTCCTGCTGAGCAATTTGGAACAGTTGTCTAAATATCTGCCACTGCTCATTTACTGATCTATATCTTAGCTTGTTTACCCAGCTCACTTTAAACAACTCCTTCCTCATACCATTGTAATTGCCCTTATTTACGCTGAAGATATTGGTGGTGGTCCCGTTCACCCTCAAACTGTATCTGGAATTCTATCATATTGGAGTCACTACCCCCAAGGGGATCCTCAACCACAAGATCCCTCATTAATCCTTCTTCAATACACAAAACCAAATCTAAAATAGCTCGTTCCAGGGTAGGTTCCACAATGTACTTCTCTAAAAAGCAACCCTTGATACACTCCACAGATTCTTCTTCTACACTACCCATGTCGACCTGGTTTACCCAATCAATATGCAGATTAAAATCTCCCATGATAATTGTAGTTCCTTCAAACAAGTCCTTGATATTTTCCCATTTGTGTTCTGGATTTTTCAGGGGTCACAAAATGATGCCAGACTTATCCCAAATAATTTGTGATCAGTGATTTTCCTCAAGTAAGGGGGGGGGGGGGCGGTGGTTTTGATTATGTAGGCATGGATGGTTCCGGAATTCAATAATTCAGACAAGATGACGTGCATAATATAAATAATCAGATTCTTTCATAAATACATAAATATAATTGATATACATGTTATATCAATATCAGACATTACTTGAAGACATGTTCCAAGTTTTAGAAGAGCTAACAGCTAACTCTCCACAAATCACAGCAAGTTAACACGCAGTTAGAGAACAAATAGATAGCCTCGTGGTTTGTTTGCCTTTAATGCACAGAAATAGCACACAAGAGTAAGGAAGTGTCACTGCAATTATAGAGGGTTTTGTTGTGATGTGACGTGGAGTAACGTGAGCTGGAAGGATGTTCCCGATGCCAGGGGAGCCCCAGACCACAGGGTCACAGTCTAAGGATTAGGGGTAAACCTTTGGACTGAGATGAGGAGAAATGTCTTCACCCAAAGGGTGGTGAACCTGTGGAAATCTCTACCACTGAAAGCTGTTGAAGCTAAAACATCATATATTTTCAAAAAGAAATTAGATAGCGCTCTTGGAGCTAAAGGGGTCAAAGGATGTGGCGGGGGGTAGGTGGGATGAAGATATTAAGTTGGATGATCAGGTATGATCATAATGAATGGTGGGGCAGGTTCGAATGGTCTACTCTTGTTCCTTTTCTCTATGCTTCTTTGTTATAATCTCCTTACATTAAGAAAGATATACTGGAGGGGGTGGACCAAAATTGATTGGATTAGATCCTGGGAGGAGGCAATTATCCAATGAGGTTTTTTTTTCAGTTTTTTTTAACTGGAAGACTGTGTCCAATGGGGTCTCGCAGGGGTCAGTGTTGGGGGCCCTTGCTGATTGTGGTTTATATCAATGATTTCAACTTGAATGTAGGAGAGTTGATTAATAAGTTTGCAGACAATACAAAAATTGGTAGGGAGGAGAATGGCCCTAGATTACAGGAGGCTGGTTAGACTGGCTGCTCAGTGACAAATGGGATTCGATCTGGATCAGTGTGAGGTGATACACTTGGGGCAGGACAAACAAGGCAAGCAAACTACATGATAAACAGCAGCACCCTGGGAAGCACCGAGGGTCAGAGGTTGTAAACCGCTATGACTGCAACACTACGTAAGTTAGAGAGGAGAAGGAGCCTAAATTCCCTGGCATTTGAGAGTGATTTTATTGAAATGTAGAACATTGTTACCCAGACAGACAGGGTAAATGCTGAGAGGCTGTGTTCCCGACTCGATAATCTGGAACACAGAGTCACACTCTCAGGCTTGGTCATTTCGGACTGATGCGAGGAGCAACTTCACTCATAGGGTTGTGATTCCTTAGAGCTCTCCACCCCAGAGAGGCGGGAAATGCTCAGTCAATGAGGATACTTATAACAACAACTGATAGATTTTTAGGCACTAAGGAAATGAAAGGATTTGGGGTTGAATTTTACATCCCATCCATAGGCAGGAATACAAAGGTCCTCTTGTTACTAGGTTCCTATGCTGTCTGTTCTAAATTGACCTCATCTTTCCTTCCATTGTGGGAGTGACAGTCAGGTAGGTTGTCTAACAGGAGTGATCTGGTTTGTTATCTGTGAAATGATTGGCTCTTTTTCAGCGTTCCTTGGAGATAGCATGTCTGACATAAGTAATATTAACTCCTCTTCCTGTACAAAGACATATACATGTGGAAACTATTTAATATTTGCTGTTTATTTGTTATCTAAGGGCACACAGCTAACCTTGCATTGCTTACCAATGTGATCATTGTGAGTGATAATTGATGGTCTGATTTTTGAATCACAGAGTTTCATCTTTTGCTCAATAAATAAGAAACAATGAAAGAGTGAAACTGAAACATTCCCAGAGTGGCACTGCACTGGTACAAACATGAATTCCTCTCCAGTGTTCTGCTGTTACTTTTCCCAGTAATAAATGAAGTTGCCCATGATTAATTGTCTAACCTTTTCACAGATTCCCTCATTTGTACAGCCAGATGGAGAGACAGCTGCCTCAATGATGGCAGAATCCTACAACATTCATGGCTGACTACTTCAGGGTATCAGGACACCGCACCTCCGACTGGATTCTCCTCGAGGCTTTGACTTCAGGACAAGCATCAAAACTGACATAGGAATGCAGTACTGAGGGAGAGCCATGCTGTCAGGGGTGCTGCCTTTTGGATTTGATGGGAAGTTGAGGACCCATTTGCTCACTCGGGGAGACCACATGGTATTATTTTGACAATGAGTAGTTGGATTATCATCTTGTCCATGTCAACCCCTCAATCAACATCACATAAACAGATGACTGGTTCATTATTGTAGTGCTGCTGGCTGGAGGCCATTTGATATAAATTGGCTGCTGTGTTTCCTACATTACAATAAGAAATCTCACAGCACCAGGTTAAAGTCCAACCGGTTTATTTGATAGTAAACCCACAAGCTTTTTGAAACACTGTTCCTTCGTCAGGTGTGCGGAAATTCCAAACACCTAACAAAGGAACAGCGTTTCCGAAAGCTGGTTGGACTCTAACCTGGTGTTGTGAGATTTCTTACTGTGTTTACCCCAATCCAACACCGACATCACCACATCATCATTTCCTATATTTCAACAGTGACTACATCACTAAAGGTACTCAAAAGCTGTAAAGTGCTTTCTAACAGTCTGTGACTGTGAAAGGTGCTATATAAATACAAGTCTTTCTCTTTTTCCTTTTCGTTCTGAATTACATTGGAAAAGAAACATTGGACTCACTGCCACAGATCAAATGACATGCTGGCAAAAGTGCTGATCCTTCCATATACAATCGAGCTGAAACAACACACAATGTAAAGTCTTCTTGCCTTTTCCAGTTGGAGTAAATCCACATTCACACTGAAATGATAGATTACAGTTGGCAGGGTAGGTTGAAGTGAAAGTCAAAGTACTTACGCTACTTATGCATAAAGTAGCATCCTTCTCCTGTCCTAATAAACCATCATTATTTCTATGCTGATAATCGGTTATCTCCAGAAACTCATTGTAAAGTCAAAGCTGTGATTTGGACTAAACCAATGATTCATCTACATTCAGATCGACTTGGTTTTGTCACTGGGAGATGTGTGGGCAATAATATTGAATACTGCAATATGAGAAATGCTTTCCATGAAGTTAAACATTCTTTAGAAAACCTTTATTTCGGCTATGATCATCCTATTTCTATCCACAGGGATTACTAGCTGCAGGAAGTTTCCATTTGATAACAAATCAAAGTAAAAGGTTTTCAATGGTATCCACAAATATTACCACCAATTCTAGCCAGTCTCGGGCTGTCAGGAAGCTATTTGCTAGTTGATGAGATAGTCCATTTTGATTGTCTCTCTGATGACAGCACATTCACTCTGCCAGTGGTTGGCCAATAAGTAACAATACTGATCGCACATTCTTTTGACAGCTCCAAGTGTTAAATAACACTGAAAGCCAAAGTTACAACCAAGCACCTAATATTTCAATGTATTTATTTCTGTTTTTCAGTTCAGCCAAATGATCGAATGATCTTGTTACTGGTGCAAAGGCAAACTCTTAAACTGTATGTTTTCTTCCTAAATTTGTATATTGTGCTGTTTTAGCACTGACTTTTGTCCCCAACGACAGGGATCCCATTTTCTCTGAGAACTGCAGAGTTTGTAATAGTGTTGGGTTCTGGGCTTGTATTTTACCTCTGCACTGAAGCAAGTTGGTTTACTTTGTAATTTCCTATTTCCATCAACTCATTAACTCGTGCTGTGCTCTGTAGAAGAACTGAGCGTTAGTCAATATTTTTACACAAGTTTCTGAGATGAGACTAATGATTCACTTGACACTGGAGCTAATTTATTTTTCTTTACAGCTCAGTAACATCAGGAACAGGTAACCAATAGTCATTTCAGGAATTTGAAAAGCATTAAGCAGCAAAATGAAATGTGGTTATGGCTGCAAATGATTTAACCTAGATACTTCACACTGGAAAATATTCACAGAAGGCAGGATTTCTGATGTGTAATGTGAGCTACAGACTAACATTTTCAATCAGTCACCTGGTTGTTGTAACATTGGCCTCTAAGAATGGAGAATTTAGCACTCAACCAGATCTCCTTTGACAGCAGTGGGACTGGAGAATCCCAGCTGCAGACAAGGTTGGCGAATTCTGACTACGATCAGAAATGTGAAGATTTCTCACTGACATTTACTTATTATCAATTTTTATAAACAATCTAAAGAAATATATCTGAAGCAGGAGAACGGAACCAGGAGGCAGAATTCCTCTGGATTTGGGGTTTCCGATCCTGCATTGGAAATTTGACCCTGTGTGGTCCCATTCTGTCTCTGTGCCTGGATCATTCATTTTGTCAAATAACAGTTCCTTCTTTTCTCTGATTTGGGCCAATGGAAGATTAGCAGAGGAGGATGATCATTCTGTAACCTCCTCACTCAGTGACTGGTTTGGTTTCTGCTCCTAGTTTTCAGATGTGTTTTATCTTTTATAATCATCAGCGTTGCGATATACTTGTCAACATTTATCCTCAAACTAACCTCAGTGGAACCAAACAGAAAGTAATTAATAGAATCACAGAATGATAGAGTACAGATAGAGTACAGAGCGACACCACTGCGCCCATCACATTGACATTGTCTGTTTGAATATGGCTGATTTTGGGATGTTGCTGTGTTTTGCCCACAAAATCAAATTGATTCTAAAGTAACACATGTGCTAGAAAATGTTTTTGGGTATTCTGAAGATATGAAAAGCACCGTATAAACAAAAACACTGGAAGAACCCAGCAGGTCTGGCAGCATCTGCAGGGAGAGAGAGAAAGCGTTAATGTTTCCATCTCCATAACAGACTCAAAACGCAAACTCTGTTTCTCTCTCCACACACGCTGCCACACTTGCTGCGATTTTCCAACATCTTCTGTGTTGAAATCAGATTTCCAACATCCACCGTATTTTGATTTTACAATATAAATACAACCAGTTGTTTCGAATGGGCTTGCAGATTTCTCACCAAACTCTTTCTTTTGTGTTCAGAGATTCGATATGCTAAACACACGGTTTTAGTTACTCTTTAATTAAGATTGGTGGATTTTTATCAGTGAGATCTTTTCAGCAAAGAAGGACAAAGGGATTGATTAAGAAGGAGAAGATACAGTACAGAAGTAAGCTTGCAGGGAACGTAAAGACTGACACCAAGAGTTTCTATAGATATGTGAAGAGAAAGAGGTGAAGACAAATGTAGGTCCCCTACAGACAGAAACGGGGGAATGTATAATAGGGGACAGAGAAACGGCCGAGTCACTGAGTACATACTTTGGTTCTGTCTTCAGAAAAAAGGACAAATCAGATGCCAAATGTTGGAGAATGCAAGATTTAGTGAGAAAGAAGAACTGAGGGAGATTAATATTAATAGAGAAATGGTGCTGGGAAAATTGATTGGATCGAAGGTGGATAAATCCCCAGCGTCTGATAATCTACATCCCAGAGTACTGAAGGAAGTGGCTCTAGAAATAATGGATGAATTGGTGGTCATCTTCCAGGATTCTCTCACCTCTGGAACAGTCCCTGCAGATTGGAGGGATAGCGAATGTCACTCCAATATTCCGGCCCAGGCGCGATGTAGCACAGGAGCATTTTTCAAAGTTTTTTTACTGTTCATGCGCAGATTAAGGCTCCAATCAGAGCTGCAGTGTTTCGGGTGCGATAAGCCCCACCCACAGGATTCTGCAGCGCGATTCAGATTCACAGTTTCATTATCAGGCATCCTGCTTTGGGGGCGTCTGAGAACATTGTTTACAAATCAGATCTGAAACCCACTCCCAGATTCAGCACTTAGAATCAAAATGGTAAAATCGGGCCCATTGAGAGTCTAGTCACAGAGAAAAAGGAAGCATTTGTTAAAGCTAGGAGACTGGGAACACACGAAGCAAGTGTGGAATACAAGGAAAGTAGAAAGAAACATAAACAAGGAGTAAGGAGGGAAAAAAGGATCATGAAAAGTCATGGCCAACAGGATTAAGGAAAATCCCAAGGCTTTTTACACATATATAAAAAAAACAAGAGGATAGACAGGGAGAAGGTTGGCCCACTCAAGGACAGGGGAAGGAGCCAGAGGAAATGGGCGAGGTATTAAATGAGTACTTGGTGTCAGTATTCACCAAAGAGAAGGGCTTGGTGGATGATGAATCTGGGAAAGGATGTGTAGATAGTTTGAATCGTGTTGAGATCAAAAAGGAGGAGGTATTGGGGTTCTTGAGAAACATTAAGGTAACAAGTCCCCAGGGTCTGATGGGATATACCCCAAAATACTGAGAGAGACAAGGGAGGAAATTGCTGGGGCCTTGAGAGAAATCTTTGTATCCTCACTGGCTACAGGGGAGGTCCCAGAGGATTGGAGAATAGCCAATGTTGTTCCTTTGTTTCAGAAGGGGTAGCAAGAATAATCCAGGTAATTACAGGCTGGTGAGCCTTACATCAGCGATTGGGAAATTATCGGAGGGATTTCTTCAAGACAGATTTATTCTCACTTGGAAATAAGTTGATATATTAGCAAGAGGCAACATGGTTTTGTGAAGGGGAGGTTGTGTCTCACTTACTTGACTAAGTTTTTCGAGGAAGTGACGAAGATGATTGATGAGGGTAGGGCAGTGGATGTTGTCTACATGGTCTTCAGTAAGGCCTTTGACAAGGTCCCTCATGGCAGACTGGTGCAGAAGGTGAAGTCGCATGGGATCAGAGGTGAGCTGGCAAGGTGGGTACAAAACTGGCTCAGTCAAAGAAGACAGAGGGTAGCACTGGAAGGGTGTGTTTCTGAATGGAGGGCTGTGACAGGTGGTGTTCCTTGGGGATCAGTGCTGTTTGCTGTTTGTAATATATATAAATGATTTGGAGGAAAATGTAACTGGGTTTGAATAATAAGTTTGTGGATGACAAAGGGTTGGTGGATTTGCGGATAGCGATGAGGACCATCAGATGATACAGCAGGATATAGATCAGTTGGAGACTTGGGCGGAGAGATGGCAGATGCAGTTTAATCCAGACAAATGTGAGGTCATGCAGTTTGGAAGGCAGAGGGATCTGGGTGTACAGGTACACAGGTCACTGAAAGTGGCAACGCAGTTGGAGAAGGTAGTCAAGAAGGCATACAGCATACTTGCCCTCATCAGCCGGGGCATTGCGTTTAAAACTTGGCAAGTCATGTTGCAGCTTAATAGAACCTTTGTTAAGCCACACTTGGAATATAGTGTTCAATTCTGGTCGCCACACTACCAGAAAGAGTAGAAAAAAGATTTACCAGGATGTTGCTCTGGTATGGAGGGCATTAGCTATGAGGAGAGGTTGGAGAAACTTGGTTTGTTCTCACTGGAACGACGGATGTTGAGGGGAGACCTGATAGAAGTCTACAAGATTATGAGAGGCATGGACAGAGTGGATAGTCAGAAGTTTTTTCCCAGGATAGAAGAGTCAATTACTGGGGGCATTAGTTTTAAGCTGTGAGGGACAACATTTAAAGGAGATTTACGAAGCAAGTTTTTTTTATGCAGAGGGTAGTGGGTGCCTGAAGTTCGCAGTGTGGGAGGTAGGGAAGCAGGTACAATAGTGAGTTTTAAGTGCCGTCTCGGCAAATACATGAATAGGATGGGAATAAGGGGATATGGTCCCCGGAAGGGTAGGGGGTTTTAGTTCAGTTGGGCAGCATGGTCAGTTCAGGCTTGGAGGGGCCGAAGGGCCTGTTCCTGTGCTGCAATTTTCTTTGTTCTTTTTGTTCTTAAACAAAATGTCCTTCAATCTTCAGGGAATGATTTCAATTCTAGTGCTTAATCTAATGTTTTTTGAAAATACAGATCCATTGTGCGAAGTACAATTGCTTTGTTTACATGCTCTGAATTTCCAATAAAAGATTGTTCTAATTATCAAAGCCCAACATCAATTGACAGTTTGGTTTGTCTCCATTTGAAGGCAGATATCTCCCACCTGCATAATGAACACTCAACTCACACATCACAGTTGTGCATCAGTTTCCAGAGAGAATCTCAAACAGGATTATACCATTGGGTCTTGTATAATTGTCTGCATGATGTCAGGTGAATCAATATAGTTCACTGTTGTGTAAAAATTTTCAATGTGTTAGTGATTCTTTTGACTGAAGGAATATGATATTAATATTCCACATCTGGAAGCAAAGTCAGATGATCAGCTGTGCATAATTCTATTTGTGTAATAAGCCTGTATATATAATTCCAAAGCAGCAATTTCCATCAGTTATGAAGTTTTAATTACTGGCTGGATGTCTTGGGAATTATTTTACACTAAGATAACAATTATAGACTGGAGGGAAGAGAAAGGAGATTAGATTACGATGAAAAATTTCACACTGCCAGCATTTCTTTCCATTTTTAAATTACTTTGGCCTCAGATTATTGGTATATTCTTTTGTGGGACGTAGGCATCGCTGGCTGGGCAGCATTTATTGCCCATCCCTAGTTGCCCTTGGAGGGCAGTTGAGAATCTGTCACATTCTGTGGCTCTGAAGTCACATACTGGCCAGACCAGGGAAGGACATCAGATTCCCTTCCCTAAAGGGCACTAGTATCATCAAGCACTGAATATCATCTATCAACAGATAAACATTTATCAAAACAGCTTCATAAGTTCCCTTTTTAAAATTTTGCTCATGCAAATGTTTATGTAAAATAAGCAGTCCTGATTACATTTCATCTTTACATATAAGAGGTTGTCACTTCAACCACATCTGAGGGGTTTGTCTGCTGATCCTTTGACACCATTGCTGGAGTAACCAGGTGGGAAATAACCCTCCAAAGTCAAAATTGTGTTTAAATGGGGCACTGCTGTGACAACATTAGTATCTCTGAATCACTCCCAGTCATTACTGACCCATTACTGACTCATTATTGACCCATTACCGACCCATTACTGACTCATTACTGACTCATTACTGACCCATTACTGACCCATTACCGACCCATTACTGACTCATTACTGACCCATTACTGACCCATTACTGGCCCAATACTGGTCTATTATTGGTCTGTTACTGTTATTGGCCTATCACTGGTCTACAGGAGCTGTTTCCGCTGGAGGTCACTTTGATGTACATTGGATCTGGTGCCAATCTAGTGGCACGGATGACTGAAGAAGTCGACAATAATGTCAGTGCCACCTCCCTCAGTAATAATTTGGAGTGTTTCGGGTCTGTGTGTCCTGGTCTCGATGTACTTGAGGAGGAGGATGTTGGAAGTCTCAGTGTGTGAAGTTGTTTGTTCTCCTTTCAGCTTATTGCATCTGGCTGACATTTGGGCATGGATGGTGCTTAAGTAGTAATACGTGTGAGGACAACAGTGAAGATACAATTGGAGAGTGAAATGTAGCAGTCCATCCATTTCTCTCTTACCTGTTTCTTCCAAATCCGTTGCTGAAGAATCCAAGGATCCCAACAATGCAGAAGGAGGCATTTTGTCCATCGAGTTTGCACTGACCCATCAAAAGAGCATCTAACCCAAACCCTGCCCCTTCCCCTATTCCCATAACACCACACATTTCCCATGGCTAATCCATCTACTCTCCACATCCTTGGATACTCAAGGACAATTTAGCATGGCCAATCCTCCTAACCTCACAGTGCTAACCACGTGTCACCTACAAGCTGAATTGGTTGTTACTAAATGCTGCATTCACATTTTCTGGTCACTATGGTGCTTACATGGGTTTTACACCAATAAGTTCAAATTAGTAAGCACAGTAATTCATGTCTCTCCTTTTAGAGACTGCCAGAATAGACAGATCTAAAACTTCTTTAAGATTAAAGAATAACATAAATTACACAACAAAATTATTGAGCACTGGTTTGATGTTTGTCAATCTCTCTTTATAGAACCTTTAGTTAGGCCGCACTAGGAATATAGTGTTCAATTCTGTTCGCCACACCACCAGAAGGATGTGGAGGCTTTGGAGAGGGTACAGAAAAGATTTACCAGGATGTTGCCCCTGGTATGGAGGACATTAGCTATGAGGAGAGATTGGAGAAACTTGTTTTGTTCTCACTGGAATGATGAAGGTTGAGGGGAGACCTGATAGACGTCTACAAGATTATGAGAGACATGGATAGATTGGATAGTCAGAAGCTTTTTCCCAGGGTGGAAGAATCAATTATTACCGGGCATAGGTTTGAGGTGTGAGGGGTAAGGTTTAAAGGAGATGTACAAGGCAAGGTTTTTACACAGAGGGTGTTGGGTGCCTGGAACTCGCTGCCGGGGGAGGTAGTGGAAGCAGATATAATAGTGACATTTAAGGGGTGTCTTCACAAATACATGAATAAGATGGGAATAGAGGGATATGGTCCCCGGAAGGGTAGGAGTTTTTAGTTAAATCAGGCAGTATGGTTGGTGCAGGTTTGGAGGGCCAGAGGGCCTGTTTCTGTGCTGTAATTTTCTTTGCTCTTTGTTATGTGAGTAAAAACATGTGGGTTCACAATGGGCCTCACTCTAACTGTGTTTATTATATCCATGGACATGATTAGGATCTCATGACTCTGATTTAACAATAGCTTCAGGTCCATAAGATTTTTCATTAATGCATCTAAGTGGAGAGAGAATATAGATATTTCTTATCTATTAGAAGAAAGACTTTTGAAATGTTAATGAACATAATATCATCCATGTGAGAATAACTTGCTCCACAATATGTATGAAGGAAAATCATTAATTAATTAATCTGAAAAGTGAATAAAGAATTCTGAAAAATTATTATGACGTGAAAGCATCTTGGTGAATTAATGTAATTGTCACTTAACATGCTGGTTTCCATTTTCGATGCTTCAAAGCAAACATAATTTCTTTCACAATTTGTAATGATGAATGAGTTATCAGATTTATACTTGACTAATGACATATTTTGGCAGATAGAGAAAGGTATAAATTGCATCACAAACAGAACTATTCAAGCAAATCTGCATTTGGGCCAGAAAATGAAGATGATCCAGAATAAGATTGTTGGAAATGAATTATCAAACATTCCCAGCATTTTCTGTTCATATTTCTCATTTCCTACACACACAGCGTTTTGCTCCTGTGTTAGTGTTTAATTTACTGTCACTCCGTGTCCAGGAATGCTGATCTTGAGGAAGTACTGGCCTTCTCCCTGGTTGGGTATCCATTTATCTCTTTTATTTTGGTAATTGCTCTCATATCACCAGATGTGTTGTATATTTACATCATGATGTTCCATGAGTAAAGAGATAGGGATGTTTTGCTGCAATTGTACAGGGCGTTGGTGAGGCCACACCTGGAGTATTGTGTGTAGTTTTGGTGTCATTATCTAAAGAAGAATGTTTACTGATGTCCCTTTCAGAGGAAGAATATTTCTCCACCGTGTTTACCATGGAGAAAGACATGAAGACTTGGGAACCCGGAAAAGTTAGCAGCGATATATTGGGGACAGTTTGAGTTATATTGGGAATCTGGAAAAGTTAGTGGGGAAAGTGGGCCGAGAAATAACAAATGAAGTTCAATACAGATAAGTGTGGGATGTTGCATTTGCAAAGTCAAATGAATAGAACATAGAACACAGAACATTCCAGCGCAGTACAGGCCCTTCGGCCCTCGATGTTGCGCCGACCAGTGGAACCAATGTAATGACCCTTTAACCTCAACTATTCCAATGTTATCCATATGCCTATCCACTGACCATTTGAATGCCCTTAAAGTTGGCGAGTCCACAACTGCTGCAGGCAGGGCATTCCACGCCCTTACTACCCTCTGAGTAAAGAATCAAGGTAGGACTTTCATAGTGAGTGGTAGGACCTGAGCGAGTATCATGGAACAGAGGAGCCTTGGAGTTCAGGTGAATGGTTCTCTAAAGGTGATATCACAGATAGATAGGGCAGAAGGCTTTTGGCATCCTGCCTTTCATCAGTCAAGGCATTGACCATAGAAGTTGGAGGGTTGGAGAGTTTTTGATAAGAGAAGGGATTAAGGGTTATGGGGAGAGGGCGGGAAGGTGGAGCTGAGCCACGACAGATCAGCCATGATCTTATTGAATGGCGGGGCAAGCTCGAAGGGCCAGATGGCCTACTCCTGCTCCTATTTCTTATGTTCTTATGTTCTTATGTTATCCTTGTACAGGATGTTGGTGAGGCCGCACCTGGAGTATTTTTTCAGTTTTGGTCACCTTACTACAGGAAAGGTGTTATTGAACTGGACAGAGTGCAGAAGGGACTCAGGAGACTGAGTGATAGTGAGAGATTGAACAGACTAGGATCTTAGACTTTGGAGCATAGGAGACTAAGGGGTGATTTTATAGAGGTGTATAAGTTCGGGAGAGGCATGGATAGGGTGGGTGCACTCAGTCTTTTTCCCAGGGTTGGGAAATTGAGGGCACAGGTGTAAGTTAAGAGGAGAAAGAATGAATGGAAACCTGAGAAGCAACTTTGTTATACAGAGGGTGAAAAATCTGTGGAATGAGTTGCTGGAGAAACTGGTTGGGGCAGGGACACTGACAACATTTAAAAGGCATTTGGACAGATAAGATAGATTTCGAGAGGTATGGACCAAATGCAGGCAAATGGGGTTAGTTCAGGTGGGCATTCTGGTTGGCATGGACCAGTTTGGGGCAAAGGGCCTGTCTCCATGCCACAGATTCTAATATTCTATGATTCTATATCCTTCTTTTGGAGGGAGAATAACAAAGGTTTTCCAGGCTGATTCCTGGGATGGCAGGTCTGTCATATGAGGAGAGACTGAGTCAGTTAGGATTATATTCACTGGCATTTAGAAGAGTGAGAGGGGGTCTCATAGAAACTTATAAAATTCTAACAGGGTTAGACAGGATAGATTCAGAAAGAATGTTCTGAATGGTGGAGGGGTCCAGAAGTAGAGTCAAAGTTTGAGGATAAGGGTTAGGGTTCACCCAGAGGGTGGTGAATGTGTGGAATTCACTGCCACAGAATGTAGTTGAGGCCAAAATATTATCTGATTTCAAAACAAAATTAAATATAGCTCTTGGGACTAAATGGATTAGAAGATAGGGGAGGAAGGGGAATCAGGATATTGAATTTGATGATTGGCCACGATCAAAATGAATGGTGGAGCAGGCTTGAAAGGCTGAATGGCCTCTTCCTACTTCTAATTTCTATGTTTCTATAAGACGGTATTGGCCAAATTTTATTGAAATGGAATGGTGGTTTATAGGATCTGTAAAAATTCCACTGGATTTGAAAGAATCATGTAGAGATAAAGCGATTTGAACAGTGAGATTCATTCATGGAGTTAGATCCCGAGAGAGTACTGAATTTCAAAGGTCTATTCACATGAAAGGATTTTTGGAGCATGAGTTAGCATTTGATTCTGGTAAAAGTAAAGTTGATTTCAATGCTCGATGCACTATTTATTTCCTTAATTCTCAAACTTTCTCAATTTTTTCTGGAAGGCAGCAAGATGTTTAAACATTACAATCATTTCTCAAGGTCAAAGAGGTGACCTCAGCAAAGGGAGGTTCCTGTGACTCCAGATCCACAGCAGTCATACCTTCCACTGAGAACATAGAACAGTACAGCTCAGGAACAGGCCCTTCAGCCCGAAATGTTGTACATGACACCAAATTAAAAGAATCCCTTCTGCCTGCCCCTGGTCCATATCCCTCTGTTCTTTGCATATTCATGTGTTTATTTAAAAGCCCTTTTAATGTCCCTATTGTATCTGCCTGCACTATCACCCCTAAGAGTGCATTCCAGACACCTACCGCTCTCTGTGTAAAAAAGGTGCCCCTCACATCTCCTTTGAACTTTCCCCCTTTCAACTTTAGTGCGATCTCCCTAGTATTAGACATTTTAACACTCAGTAAAAAGATTCTGACTCTCAACCCAATCCATGCCTCTCATAATTCTATAGACTTCTATCAGGCCTCCCTCAGCCTTTGCCACTCCATGGGCAGCACAGTGGTACAGTTGTTAGCGCTGCTGTCTCAAAATGCCAGGGAACTGGGTTCAATTCTGGCCTCAGGTAACTGTCAGTGTGGAGTTTGCACATTCTCCCAGTGTCTGCGTGGGTTTCCTCTGGGTGCTCCTGTTTCCTCCCACACTCCAAACATATGTAAGTTAGGTTGAGTGAACATACTAAATTGCTCTTTAGTGTCGGGGGATTCGTGAGGTGGGGTTGTGGGGATAGGGCCTCAGTGAGATTGTTGTCAGCACAGACTCAATGGGCCAAATGGCCTCCATCTGCAATGTAGTTATTCTATGTATTATATAATTCTCCAGAGAAAACAACCCGAGGCATTCAGTTCAAGGGCAGTTAGCGGCGGGCAACAAACACTGACCTTGTTATTAATACCCAAATCCTGTGAAAAAACAAAGAGATATCATAATAACCAACCGAGGATGTCAATTGAGTTTTAACTATTATCCACTGAGGGTAATTACATTTAAATATCTTTCTTAAACAAAGAGAGAAAATGATGGAAGCACTGAGTAGGTTGGGCAGGACCTACGGAGAGAGAAACAACGTCAATGTGACAAGCCCTCCTCGGAGAACCAGCTTCAGGTTCAGAATAGCTGCCTTGAACCAGGTGAGTTCAAAGGTCCAATGAAATTGACAGGCCAGAGAGCAGTTAAACATCCAGCCTATGGGTTTGAGGGGTGGGGAATCGGAGGTCAGGGGGTGGTGGTTGGTTCTCCAGGGGTTGGGAAGGGTTTGGACCTCACAGGGGAAGGTTCTCAGCTGGGGAGTGGGGGGTTTTGGATCTTGGTGGGGGAGAAGGTCAAGTCTGGCAGAGTTGTTAACAGATGGGGAGCGGGAGGTTTGACCTTCAGGCCGGTGAGGAGTGAGATCCGGCCCTATAGGTGTTGGGTGAGGAGTTCTGTATGGATGCTGGAAATCCCATGTGTGTTCAGAGAGGAGAGAATGTTTTAGGGCCTGGCTGATCAGGGTTAGGGGAAGACCACTCAGGCTCAGAGGTGTCACAGTAATCCTCAGGGGGTGGGAGAGGGTGTTCAGTCTGTTGGTAAACCCTGGGTGAGAAGAGGCGGGGAGGGGGTGTCAGAGGTTTTTTGGAGAATTTCAGAGTGGGGGGTTTAGTCTGGGTGGTTACAATGTTACGCTGTGGAGATGCCAGCGTTGGACTGGGGTAAACACAATAAAAAGTCTCACTACACCAGATTAAAGTCCAACAAGTTTATTTGGTACTAAACGCCACAAGGAACATTGTTCTGCAAGTTAGTGGTATTTACTACCAAATAAACCTGTTGGACTTTAACCTAGTGTTGTGAGACTTCTTACTGTTGTTAAAATATTACCCAGACATTAGAAGAGATTAAATTTTTCTAACTTTTTCTAAGTAACCATTAGGGTATTCCTATTGGAACCAGTCAAAGTTTTAAGTTATTTTTAAACTGTAAGCTTGTGATATAAGAACATAACATAAGAAATAGGAGCAGGCGTAGGCCATCTAGCCCTTCGAACCTGCCCCGCCATTCAATAAGATCATGGCTGATCTGAAGTGGATCAGTTCCACTTTCCCGCTTTCTCCCCATAACCCTTAATCCCCTTATCTGTCAAAAACCTATCTACCCATGACTTAAATATATTTAGCAAGGCAGCCTCCACCACTTCAACGGGCAGAGAATTCCAGAGATTCACCACCCTTTGAGTGAAGAAGTTCCTCCTCAACTCTGATCTAAACTGAGCACCACCCCCCCCCCACTTTATCTTGAGGCTGTGCCCTCTAGTCCTGCTATCCTTTCATAAGAACATAAGAAATAGGAGCAGGAGTAGGCCATCTGGCCCTTCGAGCCTGCCCCGCCATTCAATAAGATCATGGCTGATCTGTCGTGACTCAGCTCCACCTTCCCGCCCTCTCCCCATAACCCTTAATCCCTTCTCTTATCAAAAACCCATCAACCCGTTTCTTAAAAATATTTAGCGAGGCAGCCTCCACCACTTCAACGGGCAGAGAATTCCAGAGATTCACCACCCTTTGAGTGAAGAAGTTCCTCCTCAACTCTGTTCTAAACCGCCCCCCCTTTATCTTGAGGCTGTGCCCCCTAGTCCTACTGTCTTTTTTGAGCGGGAAGAGTCTCTCCACCTCTATCCTATCCATCCCATTCATCATCTTATACGTCTCAATGAGATCTCCCCTCATTCTTCTAAACTCTAACGAGTACAAGCCTAGTTTATTCAGCCTCTCCTCATAGCTCAATCCCCTCAACT
The DNA here is from genome assembly GCA_037974335.1 of Prionace glauca. Classification (NCBI taxonomy): domain Eukaryota; kingdom Metazoa; phylum Chordata; class Chondrichthyes; order Carcharhiniformes; family Carcharhinidae; genus Prionace; species Prionace glauca. The sequence goes on along the minus strand of CM075722.1, from coordinate 169,807,830 downwards.
CCGGTATCAGCCGAGTAAACCTCCTCTGCACTCCCTCCAGGGCCAAAATATCCTTGCGCAGGTGCGGCGCCCAAAACTGCACACAGTACTCCAGCTGCGGCCTCACCAATGCCCTATACAGCTGCAGCAAGACCTCCCTACTTTTATATTCAATCCCCCTCGCTATGAAGGCCAGCATCCCATTCGCCTTCCTGACCACCTGCTGCACCTGCAAGCTGGGTTTTTGCGACTTTCTAAGTGGGAAGAATCTCTCCACCTCTACCCTATCCATCCCTTTCATTATCTTATACGTCTTTATAAGATCCCCCCTCATTCTTCTAAACTCTAACGAGTACAGACCCAGTCTATTTAGTTTCTCTTCATAGTCCAACCCCCTCATCTCCGGTATCAGCCTAGTGAACCTTCTCTGTATTCCCTCCAAGGCCAATATATCCTTCCGTAAGTGCGGCAACCCAAACTGCACACAGTACTCCAGCTGCGACCTCACCAGTGCCCTGTACAGTTGCAGCAAGACCTCCCTACTTTTATATTCTATCCCCCTTGCTATAAAGGCCAGCATCCCATTCGCCTTCTTGATCACCTGCTGCACCTGCAGATATTTCTGGATGATTCACAGCACAGGGGAATTACCCAGAGGAATAATGCCGTACTCGGCAATTCTCATGGAAATGTTTAACTGTGAATTTCTGAGAGGGGGGCCTCCCTTCTTCACCTCAAAATTCAGAAGTTGTAGCCAATGTTTCAGCTCAAGGAGCATTCATCAAAATACACTTCCTGATGGACAATCATGAGATACAGGGAAAAAAATAATAATTGCAGGGATTAAAAATAGTGTTCTTACTCAACTCACTGTCCATTCATTCTTTGGAAAATCCTTCCATATCGATGCAAGAACCAATTATAGGGAGTAAAACGGTGTAAAATGTCCCTTTCCTTTCAGACTTTGTCACAAGCACCATTTTGCCATTATCAATTGCACCAAAGCAATTTGTTACAAGTTACTGAATAAAAAGCTTTGGTTGATTATTCTTTTCAATCGCATGGGACTTTATTCAACAAATTTCTTTAAAAGTTTTAAAACACATTCAGTTTGAGCAGACTAAATTCCAAAGCAATCTTATATCTTTTTGATTATTGCACACTGAGAATTACCCTGTCACTTACAGCAGATTCAGCACTCTTCGTTTTCCACCAAACAAAATCAATCGGAATAAATTCAATTCGAGGTTCTGCGCACACGATATCTGCTCACAGCCAAAAAATCCTGCAGAAAAAATCTTCACAAAAAACAAACGTTTGATTTTTTTTTCAGTTTGATTCTTCAGGTAGAAGATCTGAAGTTGCTGGAACATTATTTAAATACTTGCTGACCTCTTTTATGCTTCCTTCGCATATTCTTCAAGGTCATTCCCTGGACTTCACAGAACTGAATTTGTTCTTATATTCACCTAAAGAAGATTCATGTCGCTGTGGGTGTGGTTCAACTTTGATAAGAAAATATCTGCATTTTGCCTTCAGTTAAAATAACATTCTAACTGATGGTAATGAGATGGTGTAATGGGTACTATCACTGGACGAATAATCCAGAGACCCTGGATCCTGCTCTGGGGACCCAGATTCCAATCCCACATAAGCAATGGTGCAATTTGAATACAATAAAAACATCTGGAATTAAAATTCTAATGATGACCGTGAAGTGATTGTTGTGAACAATCACAGAGTCATAGGATACTGAAGTGCAGGAGAGGGCCTTTGGACAATTGAGTCTACACCAACACATGAGTGAACCTGCCCACCTAATCCCACTCGCCAGCACTTGGCCCATAGCCTTGAATGATCTGATGTACTGAGTACTCATCCAGATACTGTTTAAAGAATCTGAGGCATCCTGCCTCCACCACCCTTCCAGGCAGCGCATTCCGGACCATCCCCACCCTTTGTGAAAAACAGTTTTTCCTCAAATCCCCCTAAATGTCCCATCCCTCACTTTTAATTTATGTCCCCTCATAACTGATACTTTAACTAAGGGGAACAGCTGCTCCCTATCTATCCTACCCATGCCCCTCATAATCTTGAACACCTCAATCAGGTCACCCCTCAGTCTGCCCTGCCACAGAGAAAACAACCCAAGCCTATCCAACTTCTCTTTATAAATTAACTATTCCATCCCAGGCAACATCCTGGTGAATCTCCTCTGCACCCCTTCCAGTACAATCAGGTCTTTCCTATTTTGTGACACATAGTACTCCAGCTGTGGCTTCACTAAACGTCTATATAACTCCATCATGACCTCTCTGCTTTTGTCATCTACACCCTATTGATAAAGGTAAGTGTTCCATGTGCCTTTTTCACCATCCTATAAACCTGCCTTTCTGCCTTCAGAGATCTGCGGACAAACACACCAAGGTCCCTTTGTTCTTCAGGAATTCCTTGTGTCAAACCTTTCATAGTACACTTCCTTGTCAAATTACTCCTTCCAAAGTGCACCACCTCACACTTTTCAGGGTTAAATTCCATCTGCCATTTTTCCACCCATTTGACCATCTCACCCATATCTTCCTGTAACCCAAGACACTCAACCTCACTGTTAGCCACCCGGCCAACTTACTTATCCTATCGCACCCCGCTCCCCCCCCCACCCCCACACCCATATAATCATCTATGTCATTTATATAGGGGGCCCAGAATGGATCCCTGTGGTATGTCACTGGTCACAGGCCTCCAGTCACTAAAGTCACTAAATAAAACCCCATCTGGTTCAGTAATGTCCTTTTGAGAAGGAAATTTTCCATCTTTACCTGGTCTGGCCTACATGTCACTCCAGACACACAAAAAAGTGGTTGACTCTTCAAAGGGCAATTAGGAATGGCTAATGAATGTTGGCCCAGCCAGTGATACCCACACCCCGTGAATGCATTCTAAAAAATATAAAATACCAAGGTGGATAATTTTCGTCTTGGAGCCGGACAGAAACAAATATTTAGGGATTATGCTAACGAAATTTGTTCAGGATTTGTTAAGGGATTTGGAACCTGATTCATTTTCCAAGAAAAGAAAAATCTCCAACTATTTCTAAAAGAGTTGCATTTATTTACTGCCTTTATCAATGATTTGGACAAAGAGATTAACGTATCAGAGCTAAATTTGCCAATGACACCAAGATAGGTGGGAAAGTAAGTTGCAAAGAGAAGGTAGAGATACTGTAAAGAGATACAGACATGTTAAATGAGTGAGCAAATATTTGGCAGAATGAGAATGATGTGGGAAAATGTGAACTTATCCACTTTACAGGGAGAATAGAAAAGTAGCAGATTATTTAAATGGAGAGACTCCAGAACTCTGAGGTACAGATGGATCAAATCCTGGTTCATGAATCACAGTCTGCAGGTACAGGAAGTGATTTGGAAGGCAAATAGAATATTAATGTTTATTGCAAGAGGAATGGAACATGACAGTGGAGTGTTTTACTGCAGCAGTACAAGGCCTTGGTGATACCATTGATTACTAACACAGTTTTAGTCTCCTCACTTGAAAAAAGATATAGTTATGTTAGAAGCTGTTGAAAGGAGGTCCACCTAACTCATTCCTGGGATGGGAGATGGAGGGGATGTCTATCAGTTGGACCTTACATCTTTATTGTCTTCAATAAAGTTCATATCCAACCTCAGGGTGTTTCCAGAGGTCCATCTTCTTTCTGCAGAAGTGAGTTGGTGACATTGGGCACCAGATATAATGGCAGATTGTGTGCCATTGTGCCCACCCTGTCACAGGAAATAGTACTCTATTTATACACCTCAGAAGTGTGTCTGATCTAATTTTGATAAGTTCAGTACACTCATTGAAAACTTTAGTTATCGTGTTTTCAAAGGTATATATTAAATTTGAATCTTGTGTTTCAAGTTTTCCAATTTAGCTTTGATATGAATCTAGTGATGACCATAAAACCATTCTCGATTGTCGGAAAAACCCATCAGGTTCAGACCAGTAAAGATGGCAGATTTCCTTCCGTTAAGGGAGGTCCTTTAGAGAAGGAAATCTGCCATCCTTATCTGGTCTGACCGACATGCGACTCCAGAGCCACAGCAATGTGGTTGAATGCCCTTTGAAATGGAGCACAGTTGGGATTGGGCAATAAATACCATGCCACACCTGCTGTTTGTGAATAATTTTTTAAAAACTCTGAATTATTTGTTTTACTTTTTTCACCTGCAGCAGATCTTTTCCGATCATTCATTTTGGTTTCACTGTTAGCTGTCTGTGTCAAAGTTGTAGCTTGTTTCATTCTGTCACTATTTTACTTGTGTCTTCATTATTCACTTGTAGCTTGGAACACTTTGGGACTTTGCCTTTAATCAGAGCCAGCTCCTTCAGCACAGTCACCTGCTGTTATAATACATCAACCTTTTCAATAAGATCTATGTTAAAGTTTTCTGGCTGGATCTCAGCCTTCTCTTTCTTCTGCACTAATTTATTTGACTTGTGCACTTCATTGCACTGACATGTTCTACCACCAATTTGGGGTTTGCTTGGGTATTTTCATTTGCCATTCTGTTGCTTTGTTGGGGGTGATCTATCCTTTTTAAACTATGTGTGCTCCAAACTTGAAGATTAAAATACTTGTCAAAGGCTTTTGATATTTTATCAAAGCTGGCTGATGATTCATCAATACCTTTCATTAGAATTATTTAATCAGCAAGTTCACCAAAAACACATAAAAAATGCATTAGATTGGACCTTCTCCGATTTCAAACCTATTCATGTTGAATGCAGGTACATTCATCTCCATGACACCCAATTTTGTGTCCGGTTTGGTCTTGTTTCAGTCCAGATTTGTCTGGTCATGTTGTTGATTTATTATCCATGGCTGTTTTTCAGCACAGGGGATTCCAGCTTTAAGAGTTCTTTCACTTGTAAAGATGGTGTTGCAGTCACCATTTGTTCAATGCGTCTTCCCACATGTGTTAGCTTTTAGCAGGTCCCATGGCAAAGGAATGGATTTTTAGGAGCAGATCTTTAACCGAAATGCTTGGGCCAGCCGCTAGGTTTCTGGGATATGGGGAAACTCTCAGTTCTGGCTGCCATTGTGAAACTTTGATTTTTCTTCATGGAGCTTATCCACACAGAGTGGAGCTAACTCTGGAATTGGTTTATTCTGCCTGATTAGTGCCCTGAGAATACTAAAGGTTAGGTCAACCTTTTGTTTTATAAGATTTTCCTTACCTTTCCAACATGTGGGTCCTCTGATTCTGCTCTTACTGTGTAACTCATAGTCACCGACCAGGTGATCCAGCTGTCCAGTGCATTTCCCTTCTGTCCTCCACATCTGTAATGGGGCTTCTTTGTACATGAGCTCTGGCTGTGTCTTCAATTCAGATGTACTCTCTCAGGTTAGAAATCCGATTTCTCCAGCTCTGAGTTTCTGGGTTCCTTCTCCAGCTTCTTCAAGGCTAAGGGATCATTCATTAGCTGCCACTATGTTGTAAGGGATTGTTCACCGTCTCATTAAGAAGTCTGGAGGCTAGGATGGTGAAAAGTAGTGTTTATTCCTCGCATATAACTGTGTACATCTCCAAGGTGAGATGTACCTGATGAGGTATTATCTGCATGTTGACTGCTGCTAGACTGCACCCAGTCCACTGTCATGCAATTTTCAACATGTTCCCCAGTCCCACATTAACCCTGGCTATGTCAAACACCCTCATACTACATGTAGATGTGTTACAGTTGCTATGACAACGTGGGGTCATGAAGCACGGTATTAGAAATTTCTATTTATTCTACTTCCTGGAGGAAGTTGTTTAGGTTTACACAATTCCGCTGTATATACAATGATGACTGAGAACTTCTAGCTTGATTCCTTCACACCGCGAGCTCAGTTAGGTCTTAATTTCTCCCAGTGATAGATTTAATCACAGTGATGTTTAGATTCTTACAAATATTTTTTAACATTTAAAAAATGTTGAACACAGATGCAAGTAGGTGTTAATTAAGTCATAGTCTTTAAGTTGAGAGAAAAGTGCACAACAATTTTGTGGATGTTTTGAACAATCAAGGCCGGAATCCCCAACAATAAATATCAGAACACTGGTGTCAAGTTTCAGCTATTACTTGTGGCGATCTTTATGATGTAGCATGTTGTACAAAGTGATAAACAGTTCCTTTTATTTGAGTCAGTAGCTTGAAAAGTTGATGATTTTCCTTCCGATGCAGATATTAGAATTACAGACAAGTGAATATTGACATTTCTTTCATTGCTCTTTTCTGATAAGCGAGTTACATCACTCACATTCACTTCTTCCTTTGTCTACTGAAGGGTTTTCATCATTTTCAAAATACAATCTTTTGTACTCATGCGATGGATGCAAAATGGTTTCTGTCAGTTACTAACGATTCATTTGACAAATAGAATTTGAAAGCTTGGATATAAATTAAATGAAAGGAACGGGAAAGCTCAGAGTAACCTGAAAATTACTCACTGAAGGGGAAATGTCCAAGTAACATCCTCACCAGGTAAATAAAACACTTCTTATTGAGATCTTCAGCTGTGTTTACAAGTCTGGTTCAACACTACAATCTCCTAAAGAAGAGTCTCTATAATAATGGAAACAAACAGAAGATTATATAGCATTAGCCAATAATAATAAGAATCGGATCATCAATTTATCATCAGGTAATCAGTTACATGTAGCTGCAGAATATTTGATTTTCCGTAGTCCAGATGTTCCGATGAGCAGCAATCACGACTCCACACTCCATTCGGAGCAAAATCAATGCACCCCGGACATTCTCTCTTCCACCTTCTTCCATCAGGAAAAAGATACAAAATTTTGAGGTCACGTACCAACTGACTCAAGAACAGTTTCTTCCCTGCTGCTATCAGACTTCTGAATGGACCTACCTTGTATTAACTTGATCGCTCTCAACATCCTAGTTACATTCTGCACCCTCTCCCTTCCTTCTCCCCTATGTACACTATGAATGGTTTGCTTTGTCTGCATAGCACACTAAAAACAATAATTTTCACTATATTCCAATACATGTGACAACAACAAATCAAATCAAAAGAGATACAAAGTGCAATGTCCCTCTCAGAGCTGTGTCACAATGCGGGGGGTGGTGAGACAGGGGGACAGAGGACAGGGAGATGATGGGGTGTCGCAACATGTTCCTATATTCCTCCTAGGCAACACAAACTCATTTTGGTGGCAGGTGCTGACATTGAGAATGTTTAAAGGTCCAATGTGAGTCGTACTGAATGGATGCTGGTGAATGGATCAATGAATCAATGGGAAGGATGGTAGGATGGGTCAGGGAAGTGGGCAAGTCATTATGGGGAGTGCAATGATAAGAGTATAGGCTGGTAAAGGGGTAGAATGGTAGGTGGATTGGTTGGCAGATGGGTGAGGTGGTCGTCAGCTGATTGCTGAATTAGACAGGTGACTGGAAGTGTAGTTGGTTGGTTGTGGGAGGGGTTGTTGGGTGGTCATGGGAGATTGTCGGTTTGAGGTGTAAGGAGGGGTGAGTGTAAACCAATGGTTTGTCAGTTCTGGCATTGCCCCAGAGTTACGCTTAAAATTCCCTGTCTAATATTTCCTAGCTGAGATCTGAGAACTGGCTGAACTGTCAGACATGTGCTCACTCCACACATCTGGACAGAGTTCCAGTGTGAACCTCCAGTTGTTTATCCAGTCTCTGACCATCTGGAGACTGGAAACTTTGGCCCACTGAATGATAATGGATGTAACAGTGTCAACCTTGGAGCTGTCTGCAGCACAACTGAGAGTTCTAGTGTTATTAGACCGAATGATTTACATAGACAGCACACACAACCATGTGGGCACTGGGGAAACTTTGTGGGTGTTAATCTCAATGGCAGAGCAGTCAACCCTCAATCTAACTAATGTCATATTCCAATGGGAGAGTTATTACACCCTCAGCATTAGAATATTACACCCATACATCTTCCAGGGTGAGAGAGGGGATCTCATAAAAATGTATAAAATTCTAACCAGATCAGACAGCATAGATTCAGAAAGATGGCAGTGAGTCCAAAACCAGGGGTCATAGTTTAAGGATAAGGGGTAAATCTTTTAGTCATGATGTGGGTATGTTGGCGTTGGACTGGCGTAAACACAGTGAAAAGTCTGACAACACCAGGTTTTAGTCGTTTTTCAAAGCCTACGGCAGAAATCTTGCTGTGGTTCACGTCAGTGGGAACTGGTGGTTCTGCCAATGGTGAGTGTGTACCACCTTCTGCCACCATGAAACATAGTAAAAAGTCTGACAACACCAGGTTTTAGTCCAACCGATTTATTTGATAATAGACTCACAAGCTTTCGGGGTTAGCCCCTTCGTCAGGTGAATGGAGAGTTCTGGCCTCAGACAGAGCATATAAAGCACAGACAGTTTAGAGATTACTGATTAGAATGCGAATCCTTACACCTAACCTGCTGTTCAAGACCTGAAGTGGCTGATAATGTGAGTGGAAAGAGCACTGATCACAGTTTAAAGAGATGTGTATTGTCTCCAGACAGTACAGTAAGTGAGGTTTTGCAAACCCAGGCAAGTCACGGGGGTTACAGATAGTGCGACATGAACCCAAGATCCCTGTTGAGACCGTCCTCATGTGTGCGGAACTTGGCTATCAGTCTCTGTTCAGCGACTCTGCGCTGTTGTGTGTCGTGAAGGCTGCCTTGGAGAATGCTTACCCGAAGGTCAGAGGCTGAATGCCCGTGACCACTGAAGTGTTCGCCAACAGGAAGGGAACAGTCTTGCCTGGTGACTGTCGAGCAATGTTCATTCATCCGTTGACGTAGCGTCTGCATGGTCTCCCCAATGTACCATGCTTCGGGACATCCTTTCTTGCAATGCTTGTAAGTATATTGTGAGTATATTATCAAATAAATAGGTTGGACTAAAACCTGGTGTTGTCAGACTTTTCACTGTGTTTAAATCGTTTAGGACAGAGGTGAGAAGAAATCTCTTCATCCGGAGGGTGGTGAATGGGTCACTTTCACAAAAAGTAGTTAAGGCTAAAGTGTGGTGTGATTCCAAGAAGAAATTAGATATAGCTCGAGGGGCTTAAAGGGATCAAGGAATTTGGGGTGGGGGGAAATCAGGATATTGAATTTGATGATCAGCCATGATCAAAATTAACGGTGGAACAGGCTCGAAGGGCCAAATGGCCTCCTCCTGCTTCTAGTTTCTATGTTTCAATCTTTCAGTTGCCATTAAATCTGTGCCCCGTGGTGTCACTTGGCGAAAGATCTAATGATGGATTCCAAGACATAATATATATACTGTTTATCTCCTAATATCTACATAATAGGCAAATATATTGTAGTAAGACAGAAAGATTCATTCACCAGAACTACATACAGAACAGCAAACTGTGTTCCTTAATTTAATATGGAACCGAAAACATCTCCGTTTAACATCATTTCCCTCACGGCCCTCGGTCCTTACAGCAAGTATCCAATAAGAACATAAGAACATAAGAAATAGGAGCAGGAGTAGGCCATCTGGCCCTTCGAGCCTGCCCCGCCATTCAATAAGATCATGGCTGATCTGTCGTGGCTCAGCTCCACCTTCCCGCCCTCTCCCCATAACCCTTAATCCCCTCTCTTATCAAAAACCCATCAACCCACTTCTTAAAAATATTTAGCGAGGCAGCCTCCACCACTTCAACGGGCAGAGAATTCCAGAGATTCACCACCCTTTGAGTGAAGAAGTTCCTCCTCAACTCTGTTCTAAACCGCCTCCCTTTTATCTTGAGGCTGTGCCCCCTAGTCCTACTGTCTTTTTTGAGCGGGAAGAGTCTCTCCACCTCTATCCTATCCATCCCATTCATCATCTTATACGTCTCAATGAGATCTCCCCTCATTCTTCTAAACTCTAACGAGTACAAGCCTAGTTTATTCAGCCTCTCCTCATAGCTCAATCCCCTCAACTCCAGTATCAGCCTAGTAAACCTCCTCTGCACTCCCTCCAGGGCCAAAATATCCTTACGCAGGTGCGGCGCCCAAAACTGCACACAGTACTCCAGCTGCGGCCTCACCAATGCCCTATACAGCTGCAGCAAGACCTCCCTACTTTTATATTCAATCCCCCTCGCTATGAAGGCCAGCATCCCATTCGCCTTCCTGACCACCTGCTGCACCTGCAAGCTGGGTTTTTGCGACTCATGCACAAGGACCCCGAGGTCCCTCTGTGGGCGACAACAGTATGCAAAACGCAAACAAATATGACCAGCATGGAAAAGGGGGACATTCACTTTGCATCTTTCAATTAAATACCGGAAAAAGTAGGTCCACTGTTTTCAAACAATTTTTCCCAGCCACAAACTCCATCAGCAATAAATCAATCTGCAACATTTAACTCTTAGGTTAGCTTCCATCACTGGGGCATCTCTGTAATATTAATCCACTCTGTCCTTATCTCAGCTTATCTGCTGCTCAAACCCTTATTTATGCACCAGTTCCCTCTGGCCTTGACGATTTGAATGCATTCCTGCCTGCTTTCCATATTCTACCCTCCATAAACTTCGGTTATCCAAAATATACTGCACATGCTTCACAAAAACTCCCTTTCCTCCTGTCTCCTGTGCTCGCTGACTTACATTGGCTTGCAGTACAGCAATGTCTTGACTTTAAAATTCTCATCCTTATTTTCAAATCACAACATGTCTGATCCCTCCTTATCACTGTAATGTTCTCCAGCCGCACAATCCTTCAAGATATCTGAACTCCTCTCATTCTGATCTATTCATCACTGTCCCAATCGCAGTCAAGGCCAAGCATGGAATCCCCTCCCCCAAACTTTCTGCCTCTGCCCCTCACTTTCTTTCTTTAAGATGCTCCTAAATTTACCTGTGAGGGCAAGCTTTTAGTCATCTGATTTAATACCTCTTTTGTGGCTTCTGTCATATCTTGTTTGACACTGCTCCTGGAAATCATTGTCTGATGTTTATTAAAGATACTGGGTGAGATTCTCCAGCCTCCCAGCCACTTGTTTCCTGCTGGTGGGAGGTGGCGTGTTGTTTGCTGACAGAGAGATTCTCCAGTTCTGCTGCTGTCAATGGGAATTCATATTGACATCATCCCACGCCTGGGGAAACCTAGGGGGCGGGAGTGTGTTCCCGGCGGGACTGGAGAATCTCACCCACGCGAACAGCGAGAGAATTCCGGCCATTATGTAAATGCAAGTTATTGATGATGACTTGTTTGTTCGTCCTTCCTGCCTCTCACATACTTACAGGATAATATTAACAGATAAATCACTCTGTTGGTGGAGAATAATGTCTTGGATGGGACGGAGAAACAAAATGTTTAATATTTTTGGGTGGGTGGGAGGGATGGGGAGGCAAAAGGAAATTTGTAAATGTAAAGAACAAGAAAGAAAATTCTCGTTCATGTTTCACTGGAATCCTGAACGCTGAGGCTTCGCGATATGATTGGAAATTCTAACAAAACACATTGGTATTTTCTTTTATTCTTTTTGAAAATGTGAAAGAAAATTACAGTTGACTCTTGAGATTTGTTTTGAGATTGAACAGCCACAGAGTTAGGATTTCAATTTATCTTGTGGGTTTTTTTGTCACTAACTGTATGCCCAAAGTATATTTTGATTTAATGTGGCAAAGGTGCAATTATTACAAGAACAGGCATGGTGCCTTCGGACTTTGTAATCATAAAAGCCTCATTCACAGCCGAATGTGTTTTGCCTGTGGTAACACTAATAAGTGAAGTTTAGGCGGAGGCGAGAATAATATCAAAGAATAGGGGATTCAGAGAAGGACATTAGGTTAATATGAGTCAAATAATTACATCAGCAGACTAATACTACTGGATTCTTCCCCCTTAAGTTTTACTCTCCTTGTACATTCCACATGTTAAGAATAGTAATCCATCAATAATATTCTGGGAATGGGAAAGAAAGAGAAATTGTTGCAGTCGGAAGCACAGTCGGTGTAAGCACTCACAGCCGACTGCAATATCATCAAAATGTTTGCTAAAAATCATTAACTTTCAGATATCTCCAGGAGTCAAACACGAAGGTCTGGGGTGTGGATTCAGTTTATCACCCTGGCGCACCAAGTATAAATGTAGATAGAGGCCTGGCAGAATTGACATCTCCATCCTGTCCCAGGCCATTCCACACCTGGAGATGGAATGGGGAGAGGCAGAATTATCCACCCAAAAACAACAAACAGCCAAGTGGCTTGCTCTCAATGGTAGGTTCAGGGGTGTCTCAAAGAAGGAATGTGAGAGAGGCAGAGAGTTTGAGGGTGCAGCATTAGCCGTGAGGGTGGAGGAGTCAGGCTCAGGGTGTGTGGTGGTGAGGGTGAAGGGGGTTGTTAGTGTCCAACCCCAGTGGCTGAATTTCTGGATGTTTACAATGTTACTCAGATGTTGAAAAAGGTTTTAATTCTTCTAACATTTTCTGGGTAACTATTGGTGAAACCTGGTGGAACCATCTGAACTTTGCAATTTAAAATCGCATTTTTGGATGATCCGCAGTGTAGGACATTTGTCCAGAAGAAACTGCTTCTTCCCTGCAGTCGCCATGGTATTCCAAATCCAATCCTGGAATACTCGGAAGCTATGGCCCAGCAACTCAGAGTAAAAAATTCCAGCTTGTCAGACTTGCAGAACTGATCTCTCAGGATTCCAAGAATCTTTCATTCCTTTGAATCTTTAATGTTTTCAAATGCTGAAGATCTTTTTATTTTTCTGGTCCAAGCAGAAATGGCCAAGTGTCTCTGCCTGTTTAAGCATTCTTTCAAGAAAATGAAATCTTACAATCAAGTTGGCCTCACAGAACTCTCTTCCTGCCGTCATTATTTCAATTTCTCCCAATATTGACATCTATTAAAGAAACTTTATTGCACATTGCAATATCAATATTTACTAACATCTTCTGGGAAAAAGAATGACAGCAAAAAGGTAACAGTAAATCATCAGAAATTGAACAATGTTCCATTTGAACAAGACTGTGTGTACATTGAATAATGTGTGATCTCCAGCCTCTCACAGATATCTGTAAGATGATTGCAATGAGTCTGTTCCCTTCAGCATTACCCGTGTTTCTCAGTAGAGATTTTAATGGTTCGGGATACAGATATGACCATGGGGTAATTACGTGGGTGGTGTTATGTAAGATTATCTCAAAGACAATATAATATTTAGTAAACTACATCTTCACCAAGTTAATCTCCAGACTCAATTAAGACCATCAACACTAATTGTGATGACCTTGTGTGGACTGCTAACATTTTGGGGCATCTTTTCATTTGCTTGTCCCTGCCAAATTGAAGCTTTTGACAGTGATTTTGCTAAAATTGACTCAAAATACAGTCTTGATGTGCCTCGCTTGAAACAGGAATGAAAAAAGCAACTGAGAACAACCTCCAAGTCTGAGAAGTGAACCCTCAAATATGAATAGAGTTTGGGTTAGGGAACAATCCCACTGAAATCTTACAAGGCTGTAATCAAGCCATTCCTTAGACTATTAACATGGGCTTCAGATCTGCTGAGCAATAAGTTGATGCTGACAGATACATGTCAGGTTTTAGTTCATCTGAAGCTATGACATGAATGATGGAATGTAACTCTGTCTCCACAATAATTACTAATCTGCAGTCCCACTGAGACAAGTAACTGGCATCAGCCAATCATGGCTTGAAAGATGGAATAAGAACATAAGAACATAAGAAATAGGAGCAGGAGTAGGCCATCTGGCCCTTCGAGCCTGCCCCGCCATTCAATAAGATCATGGCTGATCTGTCGTGACTCAGCTCCACATTCCCGCCCTCTTTCCCCTCTTTCCCGATTTTTGGACATCAGAGGAGGCAGCAACGGGTACATTTTTCTGTTTCTTTGGCTAACTTTTATTTTTAGTTTTTTTAAAGTTGCGAGTTTTTGGCGTTTTTTTTTAAAATTAGTTAAAACCGGAAGTCGTCACTAAGACGCTTGCCGGGAGTTGTAGTTTTTTTTTTCGGGCCCCTAACCCTATAAATTAGCGTAGAGAGGATACCCGATTCTCTACACTGGTAGAGAATCCCACCCTCCCACCTCCTCTAACCTAAATTATAAGTGTGGGTAAGTTTTTCTTTTTAATATTTTTATTTCTTCTGCTGGTAATAGTTTCAGGGATGGCAGTTCAGGCAGTGTGCTGCATCTCCTGTGAGATGTATGTGGTGAGGGACTCCAGTAGTGTTACAGGGGATTTTACTTGTAGGAAGTGTGTTAGATTGCAGCTTCTGGAGGAGCGTGTAAAGGAGTTGGAGTTGGAAGTAGAGGAGCTCCGCAAAATTCGGGATGCAGAGGTGGACATTGATAGGAGTTATAGGGAGTTAGTCACTCCTAGAAACCAGTCTTGGGTCACTGCCAAGAGGAGGGGAAAGAAGCAAGTGGGGGGAAAATCCCCTGGGGCTGTTCCCCTCCAAAATAGGTTTTCGGTCCTGGAGGCTACAGTTGAGGAGGGATCAACTGGGGATAGCCAAAGGGAGCAGGTCTCTGGGGATGAGCCTACTGTTAAAGCTCAGGTGGTTAGGGGTAGCCAAAGATTAGGTCTTGTAATTGGGGACTCCACCGTTAAAGGGACGGATAGGAGAGTCGGTAACAATGATAGGAACTCAGGGCTGGTGTGTTGCCTACCAGGGGCTGGGGTCCAGGATGTCTCAGAGAGGATATTCAAGACTCTCAGGGGAGAGGGGGATCAACCCCAAGTTATTATTCATGTGGGGACGCATGATATAGGAAGGCTAAGGGAAGGGGACATTAAACAGAGATTCATGGAGTTGGGGTGGAAGCTAAAGGCCAAGACAGACAGAGTGGTTATCTCTGGACTCTTGCCTGTGCCACGGGATAGTTTAGAGAGGAATAGAGGGAGGGAAAGCTTGAACTCGTGGCTGAGGGGATGGTGCAGGAGGGAGGGGTTTAAATACTTGAATAATTGGGGCTCATTCTGGGGAAGGTGGGACCTTTATCAGAGGGATGGGATTCACCTGAACCAAAGGGGAACAAATATCTTGGGAGGTAAATTTGTTAAGGTTATGCGGAGTGGTTTAAACTGATTCAGAGGGGGGGTGGGATCCTGAGTAGAGGGGGTGAAAGTGAGGGGGGCGTAGATGGGGACTGCAATGCCCGGCATTGCGGGGGAGGGGCGGAACAGGGTTTGGAATGTGGTTTGAAATGTGTATACTTTAATGCGAGGAGTATTCGCAATAAGGTGGATGAACTTGCAGCGTGGACCAGTACCTGGGACTTCGATGTTGTGGCCATTTCAGAGACTTGGATAGAGCAGGGTCAGGAATGGATGTTGCAGGTCCCGGGGTACAAATGCTTTAATCGGAGTAGACAAGGAGGTAGAAGGGGGGGTGGGGTAGCATTATTGGTCAAGGACTGTATCTCAGTGTCAGAGAGGAACTTTGATGAGGACTTGTCTGTTGAGGTAATATGGGCGGAGATTAGAAATAGGAGAGGAGAGGTCACCCTGTTGGGAGTCTTTTATAGACCTCCAAAAAGTTCTAGAGAGGTTGAGGAAAGGATTGCGGAGACGATCCTTGTTAGGAGTGAAAGTAATAGGGTAATTGTTATGGGGGACTTCAACTTTACTCATGTTGATTGGAATTGCTACAGCTCTGGCTCGTTAGAGGGGTCAGTTTTTGTTCAAAGTGTGCAAGAAGGTTTTTTGACTCAGTATGTAGATAGGCCGACGAGAGGTGAGGCTATATTGGATTTGGTGCTCGGTAATGAGCCAGACCAGGTGCTAGACTTGGAAGTTGGTGTACAGTTTGGGGATAGTGATCACAATTCGATTACGTTCACCTTAGTGATGGAAAGGGATAGGCATGAACCTCGGGTCAGTAGTTTCAGCTGGGGGAAGGGTAATTATGAGGCTATTAGGAGAGAATTAGGAAGCATTGGTTGGAATGGGAGATTACAGGGACTGGGAACATCTGAGATGTGGAGATTTTTCAAGGAGCAGCTATTGCGGGTCTGTGATAAGTATATCCCTGTCAGGCAAGGAGGATTTGGTAGGCCCAGGGAACCGTGGTGCACCAAAAAAGTTGATTCGTTGGTTAGGAAGAAAAAGGAGGCTTATGTTCGGATGAGGCTTGAGGGCTCAGGTAGTGCATTAGAAAGTTTTAGATTGGCTAGGAGGGAGTTGAAGAGGGAGTTAAGAAGGGCCAAAAGAAGGCATGAGATGATTTTGGCTGATAGGATTAAGGAGAACCCTAAGGCGTTTTACAGGTATGTCAAGAACAGAAGGTTGGTTAGGACAAGATTAGGGCCAGTTACAGACAGTAGAGGGAAGTTGTGTGTGGAACCGGAGGAGATTGGAGAGGCGTTGAACCAATATTTCTCTTCGGTGTTCACGCAAGGGGACAGGAATGTAGCTGAGGAGGACACTGGGGTGCAGGGGTGTGAAATAGATAGTATTGCAGTTGATACGGGGGATGTGCTGGATATTTTAGAGGGTTTGAAAATAGATAAGTCCCCTGGTCCAGATGGGATTTACCCTAGGATTCTTTGGGAGGCAAGAGGGGTGATTGCGGAGCCTCTGGCTCTGATCTTCAGGTCGTCGTTAGTCTCTGGTATAGTACCAGAAGATTGGAGGACAGCAAATGTTGTCCCATTGTTTAAGAAGGGGAGAAGGGACTTCCCTGGGAATTATAGACCGGTGAGTCTTACTTCTGTGGTGGGTAAGGTTTTGGAAAGGATTATTAGAGACAGGATTTATAGTTATTTGGAAAATAATGAGTTGATTAGAGATAGTCAGCATGGTTTTGTAGCGGGTAGGTCATGCCTTACTAACCTTATCGAGTTCTTTGAGAAAGTGACCAAAGAGGTGGATAGGGGTAAGGCAGTTGATGTGGTGTATATGGATTTTAGCAAGGCGTTTGATAAGGTTCACCATGGTAGGCTTCTGCAGAAAATGCAGATGTATGGGATTGGGGGTGATCTAGGTAATTGGATCAAGAATTGGCTAGCAGATAGGAGACAGAGAGTGGTGGTTGATGGGAAATATTCGTCATGGAGTTCGGTTACAAGTGGTGTGCCTCAGGGATCTGTTTTGGGGCCACTGCTGTTTGTAATTTTTATTAATGATCTGGATGAGGGTATAGTTGGGTGGATTAGTAAGTTTGCTGATGACACCAAAGTCGGAGGTGTGGTAGATTGTGAGGAAGGGTGTCATAGTTTGCAGGATGACTTAGAAAGGTTGCAGAGCTGGGCTGAGAGGTGGCGAATGGAGTTTAATGTGGAGAAGTGTGAGGTAATTCATTTCGGTAGGAATAACAGATGTGTTGAGTATAGGGCTAAGGGGAGGACTTTGAATAGTGTGGAGGAGCAGAGGGATCTAGGTGTATGTGTACATAGATCCCTGAAAGTTGGGAATCAAGTAGATAAAGTTGTTAAGAAGGCATACGGAGTTTTGGCGTTTATTGGTAGGGGGATTGAATTTAGGAGTCGCAGCGTCATGATGCAACTGTACACATCTCTGGTGCGGCCGCACTTGGAGTTTTGTGTGCAGTTCTGGTCCCCACATTACAAGAAGGATGTAGAGGCTTTGGAGAGGGTGCAGAGGAGGTTTACCAGGATGTTCCCTGGTATGGAGGGGAGATCCTATGAGGAGAGATTGAGAGATTTGGGGTTGTTTTCGCTGGAAAGAAGGCGGCTAAGAGGGGATCTCATTGAAACATATAAGATGATTAGAGGTTTAGACAGGGTAGATAGCGATAGCCTTTTTCCTAGGATGGAGAAAGCTAACACGAGGGGGCACGATTTTAAATTAAGGGGGGGTAGTTATAGGACAGATGTCAGGGGTAGGTTCTTTACCCAGAGGGTGGTGAGGGACTGGAATGCCCTGCCAGCTGCAGTTGTAAATGCACCTAGTTTGGGGGCGTTTAAAAGATCTGTGGATAGGTTTATGGATGAAAAGGGATTGGTTTAGGCTAGTGGGTCATTGTTTTGTAACTGGTCGGCGCAACATCGTGGGCCGAAGGGCCTGTTCTGCGCTGTAATGTTCTATGTTCTATGTTCTATGTTCTCCCCATAACCCTTAATCTCTTCTCTTATCAAAAACCCATCAACCCGTTTCTTAACAATATTTAGCGAGGCAGCCTCCACCACTTCAACGGGCAGAGAATTCCAGAGATTCACCACCCTTTGAGTGAAGAAGTTCCTCCTCAACTCTGTTCTAAACCGCCCCCCCTTTATCTTGAGGCTGTGCCCCCTAGTCCTACTGTCTTTTTTGAGCGGGAACAGTCTCTCCACCTCTATCCTATCCATCCCATTCATCATCTTATACGTCTCAATGAGATCTCCCCTCATTCTTCTAAACTCTAACGAGTACAAGCCTAGTTTATTCAGCCTCTCCTCATAGCTCAATCCCCTCAACACCGGTATCAGCCGAGTAAACCTCCTCTGCACTCCCTCCAGGGCCAAAATATCCTTGGAAAGAGGAGGGAAGAGGAGGACTGGAATTACCAGATTGGTTTACTTCACAAATTCACAAATCAAAAAGCAAAACAGTATAAAAGCTGGAAAAATTAAAGAAAATTATGGGAACACCCAACAGGTCAGGTAGCACCTGTGGAGAGAGACCAAGAATTAATGTTTTCAGTTGATGAACCTTCATCTCTTCCAGGTTTGTTTTTGTTTTATTTCACTTTTTGGTGACAAGTTTCACTGGAAGGTCACATCTTACCATCTTGGTCAGAGTTAGCGTTGGGAGTGAGGGCGTTAAAAAAAGTCAAACCATTTTGGGAAAATAAAAATAACAAAGACCAAAGAACAAAGAAAATTACAGCACAGAAACAGGCCCTTCGGCCCTCCAAGCCTGCACCAACGATGCTGCCCAACTAAACTAAAACCTTCCGGGGATCATATCCCTCCATTCCCATCTTATTCATGTATTTTCCAGATGCTTCTTAAAACTCACTATCTTATCTGCTTCCACTACCTCCCCTGGCAGTGGGTTAAAGGCACTCGTAACCCTCTCGTGCAAAAGACTTGCCTCGTACATCTCCTTTAAACCTTGCCCCTCACACCTTAAACCTGCGCTCCCCTAATAATTGACTCTTCCACCCTGGGAAAAAGCTTCTGACTATCCACTCTGTTCACGCCTCTCATAACCTTGTAGATTTCTATCAGGTCGCCCCTCAATCTCTGTTGATCCAGTGAGAACAAACCAAGTTTCTCCAACCTCTCCTCGTAGCTAATGCCCCCCATACCAGGCAACATCCCGGTAAATCTTTTCTATATCCTCTCCAAAGCCTCCACATCCTTCTGGTAGTGTGGTGACCAGAATTGAACACTATATTCCAAGTGCAGCCTCAAAAAGGTTCTATAAAGCTGCAATGTGTCTTGCCAATTTTTAAACTCGATGTTATGGCCGATGAAGGCAAGCATGCCGTATGCCTTCTTGACTACCTTCTCCACCTACATTACCACTTTCAGTGACCTGTGTACCTGTACACCCAGATTCCTTTGCCTATCAATACTCTTAAGGATTTTGCATTAGACCTTCCAAAATGCACTACCTCACATTTGTCTGGATTAAACGCCAGCTGCCATCTCTCTACCCAAGTCTCCGACCGATCTATATCCTGCTATGTCTTTGATGGTCCTCATCGCTATCCGCAAATCCACCAACCTTTGTGTCACCGCAAACCTAACAATCAAACCAGTTACATTTTCCTCCAAACCATTTATATATATTACAAACAGCAAACAGCACTGATCCGTGAGCAATGCTATTTGTAAGAAGTCTCATAAGAACATAAGAACATAAGAAATAGGAGCAGGAGTAGGCCATCCAGCCCTTCGAGCCTGCCCCGCCATTCAATAAGATCATGGCTGATCTGTCGTGGCTCAGCTCCACTTTCCCGCTTTCTCCCCATAACCCTTAATCCCTTCTCTTATCAAAAACCCATCAACCCGCGTCTTAAAAATATTTAGCGAGGCAGCCTCCACCACTTCAACGGGCAGAGAATTCCAGAGATTCACCACCCTTTGAGTGAAGAAGTTCCTCCTCAACTCTGTTCTAAACCGCCCCCCCTTTATCTTGAGGCTGTGCCCCCTAGTCCTACTGTCTTTTTTGAGCGGGAACAGTCTCTCCACCTCTATCCTATCCATCCCATTCATCATCTTATACGTCTCAATGAGATCTCCCCTCATTCTTCTAAACTCTAACGAGTACAAGCCTAGTTTATTCAGCCTCTCCTCATAGCTCAATCCCCTCAACTCCGGTATCAGCCGAGTAAACCTCCTCTGCACTCCCTCCAGGGCCAAAACATCCTTGCGCAGGTGCGGCGCCCAAAACTGCACACAGTACTCCAGCTGCGGCCTCACCAATGCCCTATACAGCTGCAGCAAGACCTCCCTACTTTTATATTCAATCCCCTTCGCTATGCTCACATTACTAGGTGACATTAACCTGGTGTTGCGAGACTTCTGACTGTATTTACCCCAGTCCAACACCTGGGTATTCCCCACATTATGAATGCCACTTGTCACAGCCCTCCATTCGGATAGCAGATTAGCTGTTAAGACTTGCATTCTAATCAGTATTCTGTAAACTGTGTGTGCCTTTATATGCCCTGATCAAAACTTTTCACTCACCTGACGTAGGAACAGCGTTCCGAAAGCTTGAGTGTGCCTTTGTTAAATTCAGAATGACAGCAGGAAGAAGTTAAGCTAAATGACACACAGCCCAAAGTTATTTAAGAATTTCCAGTCATCTTCACCCAGCGCTTCGGAAGAATACTATCCAATTTCTACCTGAAAATAGCAGAGATCACCCAGGGTAGCAGGGTGTTCATTCTGGAGATGATAGAATCGGTTTAAACTGTAAACCCTCTACTGAAAATAAGAATAGCACACACACCCCCACCTTTATGTAATAAAACATTCCAGGTATTTACAGGAGCTTTGACAGGGAGTCACATAAAACAGCATTGGTGCAGATAGCAAAGGTTTGGTCAAAATGATAGGTTTTAAGGAGCATCTTAAAAGAAGAAAGAGGGGTTGAGAGGCAGAGAAGTTTAGGATAACAATTCTGGAATGTAGGATCTTAGTAGCTGAAGACACAGCCACTGGTGGGGAATTAAAATTGGAGATTCTCCAGAGGCCAGAGCTGTGAGATCACAGAGATCTTGGAGGGCAGTGGGATTGAGGGAGGTTACAGAGATTGGAAATGCATGGAGGAACGTGAAAACAGGATAACAGAATTTCAAAGTTGAGATGTTTCTTCAGCAGAGGGCAGTGAAGATCAGCGAGCTCAGGGGTGATGGATGGACTGAACTTGGTATGATTAAGAACATGATCAGCAGAAAGGTGGGCCTCAGCTTGGAAAGAAGAGGGCAGAGCATGCAGTCAGGAATGTGCTGCAGTCTAGGAGGTGACAGAGGCTTACATGAGGGATTTAACAGTAAATAAGCTGAGACAGTGGTGGAGATGGGTGATGATGTGAAAGGGCAAATAGGCAGTCTTAACAATGGTATAGACATAAGAACATAAGAAATAGGAGCAGGAGTAGGCCATCTAGCCCTTCGAGCCTGCTCCGCCATTCAATAAGATCATGGCTGATCTGTCGTGGCTCAGTTCCACATTCCTGCCCTCTCCCCATAACTCTTAATTCCCTTGCTTATCAAAAACCCATCAACCCGCGTCTTAAAAATATTTAGCGAGGCAGCCTCCACCACCTCAACAGGCAGAGAATTCCAGAGATTCACCACCCTTTGAGTGAAGAAGTTCCTCCTCATCTCCATTCTAAACCGCCCCCCCTTTATCTTGAGGCTGTGCCCCCTAGTCCTACTGTCCTTTCTGAGCGGGAAGAGCCTCTCCACCTCTATCCTATCCATCCCATTCATCATCTTATACGTCTCAATGAGATCTCCCCTCATTCTTCTAAACTCTAACGAGTACAAGCCTAGTTTATTCAGCCTCTCCTCATAGCTCAACCCCGTCAACTCCGGTATCAGCCTAGTAAACCTCCTCTGCACTCCCTCCAAGGCCAAAATATCCTTGCGTAAGTACGGCGACCAAAACTGCACACAGTACTCCAGCTGCATGGTTCAAAACTCATCCCCGGGTTGAGTATGATACTGGTGACGTGAACAGATATTTCAGCATCAGGTAGTTCCTAAGTAGCTAGAGAGACACCCTTAACAAGATTCTTCCATTCATTCTCTTTGTTGACTAGACCCATTACCATGGATGTTACAGCACTCAGTCTGATAAATGAAACTAAAGAACTTGTTACTTGGAAAATCTTATTTCTTGAAAGAAGAAAACCACAGCTTCAACTAGAGGTGACTGGCGTTAACATCGATTTAATATGGAACATGGATACGATGAAGTTAAGTTGAAGTTAACATGGATGGGCAGCATGGTAGTACAGTGGTTAGCACTGCTGCTTCACAGCTCCAGAGATCTGAGGTTGAAGCTAGCCTCAGGTCACTGTCTGTGTGGAATTTGCACATTCTCCCCGAGTCTGTGTGGGTTTCCTCCGGGTGCTCCAATTTCCTCCCACAGTCCAGAGATGTGTAGGTTAGGCAGATTGGCCACGGTAAATTGCCCCTTAGCATTCCAAAATGTGTAGGTTAGGTGGATTAGCCCCAGTGTAAATGCATGGGGTTAAGGAAATAAGGTGGGGAGTGGGCTTGGGTAAGATAGTCTGTCAGAGAGTTGGTGCAGACTTGATCAGCTGAATGGTCTCCTTTTGCACTCTAGGGATTCTAAGATTCTATCTATAAAGAACTGAATTTATAAAGCACCTTTCATAATAGCACAATGCCCAGAATCACTTCACAACCAACGTGATGTTGAACTGTCAGAGATGCAGCAACTAATTTGGACAGATTAAATTCCCACATCCGAGAGGTTACTTCCCATCATGGATTCTGTAAATTGTTCTGCTGATTGGTTTGAACGGGATGGCTTTGTCAAACATTTTCTTAATTTTTATTTGATTGAACAGTCATATCTCAAATTATTTAAACAATTTTCAATTGAAGAACAAATTAATAACTCTCAGATTGAAGTACAGTTTCCCAAAAACAAAATAAGATTTCTACTCATTTCAGAATGCCTCTTGGGATATTCATTAAAATACCAGTTGTTAGATTTTGTTTGAACAAATCACTATTACAGGAATTAACCGGTTTGATAAAGGAAGGAGGAAGACAACACTCTCATTGTCAGGCCTCGTATTAAATACCATCAGGCTATAGAATGATCAATTTCTCTCCAGGACAGTCTTAAAGGTGTTAAGGAATGTTCAGTTGAACAGTCTCAAGCGGATCGCGAGTGGGTTTGAAACAAGGATATCTCACCATTATACATTACCCTGTCAGCCTGTCTCCAGGAAGCAATGGCAAAGACTGATGTGAATAAGGTAAGATCAGGAAAGTAACCAGTATAATTTGGAGATCAAAGATGAAAACTGATTATTGGACTAGTCTGGGAAATAAAAACAGGCTAAAATTGGACCAAGCAATCAAGGCAAAACACAGGAAGAAAGCTTTCATTCCCCAAAATCAATATCTCCTACCCCCAGAAATACAAAATGTATCAAACATCTAACATCACATTTGTGTCAACATCATTGTTAAATTAACATGAGCAATAACAAATCTGACCTAACTAATGAGATGTGATCTGCTGGAGATAGCATTGAATTCTGACAAGCTGTAATTAGGCATAAGAACTTGAAGATAAATGAATGAAAATTTTAACAAGTCTAACATTAGTGTTATTTGGACACTCAATCCTTATACTAGATTGTCAGTCAACATCCTGAAACAAGAAAAATAAAATTGCAAGACAATCGGTATCTTCTGGGAGTTAAATATTTTATCAATTATAGCAGCATATTGCTTTAATGTTACAGATCCCAGATAACTCACAATAGTATTGACTCGTGTATGTAAACAAGGTAGTGGAAAGCATTTTCTTGAAGAGTGTGTGACAACACTTCCTAGAGTTTCACAGAATGAGGAATGACCTTATTGGAAGGTTTGGAATGCTAGATACCAGGCAGCTCCCTCTCCTGGCTGGAGAGTCCAGAACTGGCCATGTCCAAAGTTTCAGAGGAAAAGGTCGCCTATTTCAAAATGAGATGAAAATAAGTTTTTCTGTGTCAAGCGTTGTGAATATTTGGAATCCTTTATCCTGGAAGACTGGATTCTCAATCATTGAGTATATTCAAGAGTGAGATTGATAAGTTTTTGATTTCTCCAGTGTTATGGGTGATTTGCATATCTTTGGGTTGTAGGAGGAAACCAGTGCACCTGAAGGAAACCCACGCAGACATAGGGAGAACGTGCAGACTTCATATAGACAGTGACCCAAGCTGGGAATTGAACCCAGGTCCCTGGTGCTGGGAGGCAGCAGTGCTAACCACTGTGCTGCCCTCATAGCGAAGGGGATTGAATATAAAAGTAGGGAGGTCTTGCTGCAGCTGTATAGGGCATTGGTGAGGCCGCAGCTGGAGTACTGTGTGCAGTTTTGGGCGCCGCACCTGCGCAAGGATGTTTTGGCCCTGGAGGGAGTGCAGAGGAGGTTTACTCGGCTGATACCGGAGTTGAGGGGATTGAGCTATGAGGAGAGGCTGAATAAACTAGGCTTGTACTCGTTAGAGTTTAGAAGAATGAGGGGAGATCTCATTGAGACGTATAAGATGATGAATGGGATGGATAGGATAGAGGTGGAGAGACTGTTCCCGCTCAAAAAAGACAGTAGGACTAGGGGGCACAGCCTCAAGATAAAAGGGGGGCGGTTTAGAACGGAGTTGAGGAGGAACTTCTTCACTCAAAGGGTGGTGAATCTCTGGAATTCTCTGCCCGTTGAAGTGGTGGAGGCTGCCTCGCTAAATATTTTTAAGAAACGGGTTGATGGGTTTTTGATAAGAGAAGGGATTAAGGGTTATGGGGAGAGGGCGGGAAGGTGGAGCTGAGTCACGACAGATCAGCCATGATCTTATTGAATGGCGGGGCAGGCTCGAAGGGCCAGATGGCCTACTCCTGCTCCTATTTCTTATGTTCTTATGTTCTTATGTTCTTATGTAATACACATGCAAGGAAGTCTTCTCATGACATTGGACCTCATTTGAGCCTATGTGCGGTCGTTATAATAAGCTGTGGAGTGGGAAACAGAGAAATTACAGACATGAAAATGGACTCACATCATGAATAAAGTTCCATTTGTTTATACCAAAGTGTTCCTGAGTGTCATATCTCCAAATACACACCAACCAGGAGTCAAGGGAAATTGGGATTAGGAAGGAAAGGAGCGTTGGGAGAGATCAGCCACAATCATGTTGAATAGTTGAGCAGTTTTGAGAGGTTTGAAAAGCCTGCTCCAATGTCCATATGGAAATGGTGGCCTGAATCAAGGCTAATGCTAAAATTTAGACTTTGCTTCTTTGTTAACTATCAGAAATGAAAATACACTTCAATGTTTTCTCCCATTCTCACTTTCAGAGCTGTCAACATCAGGGAAATAATAAGATACAATAGGTTTCAAATAGCAATAGTTTGATGAGCTCTGTCCTTTTAGGAATGGTATGTTGAAATGAGTTACATTTTTATGAAATAAGCCTTGAACAAGACTCATCAAATCGATCTTCCAGCAGTCAAAATGATTTGATTTGATTTATTATCGTCACATGTATTGCAGTGAAAAGTATTGTTTCTTGCGTGCTATACAGACAAAGTATACTGTTCATAGAGAAAGAAAGGACAGAGTGCAGATTGTAGTGTTGCAGTCATAGCTAGGGTGTTGAGAAAGATCAACTTAGTGCAAGGTAGGTCCATTCAAAAGATAGCAGCAGGGAAGAAGCTGTTCTTGAATCAGTTGGGATGTGACCTCAGACTTTTGAATCTTTCTCCTAATGGAAGAAGGCGGAAGAGGAAATATCCGGGGTGTGTGGGATCCTTAATTATACCGGCTGCTTTGCAAAGGCAGCAGGAAGTGTAAACAGAGTCTTAAGAAATAAGAACATAAGAAATAGGAGCAGGAGTAGGCCATCTGGCCCTTCGAGCCTGCCCCGCCATTCAATAAGATCATGGCTGATCTGTCGTGACTCAGCTCCACCTTCCCGCCCTCTCCCCATAACCCTTAATCCCTTCTCTTATCAAAAACCCATCAACCCGTTTCTTAAAAATATTTAGCGAGGCAGCCTCCACCACTTCAACGGGCAGAGAATTCCAGAGATTCACCACCCTTTGAGTGAAGAAGTTCCTCCTCAACTCTGTTCTAAACCGCCCCCCCTTTATCTTGAGGCTGTGCCCCCTAGTCCTACTGTCTTTTTTGAGCGGGAACAGTCTCTCCACCTCTATCCTATCCATCCCATTCATCATCTTATACGTCTCAATGAGATCTCCCCTCATTCTTCTAAACTCTAACGAGTACAAGCCTAGTTTATTCAGCCTCTCCTCATAGCTCAATCCCCTCAACTCCGGTATCAGCCGAGTAAACCTCCTCTGCACTCCCTCCAGGGCCAAAACATCCTTGCGCAGGTGCGGCGCCCAAAACTGCACACAGTACTCCAGCTGCGGCCTCACCAATGCCCTATACAGCTGCAGCAAGACCTCCCTACTTTTATATTCAATCCCCTTCGCTATGAAGGCCAGCATCCCATTCGCCTTCCTGACCACCTGCTGCACCTGCAAGCTGGGTTTTTGCGACTCATGCACAAGGACCCCGAGGTCCCTCTGCACCGTCGCCTGCTGCAGTTTTTCGCCCCGTAAGTAATAGTCCTTCCTACCATTCCTCCTACCAAAGTGGACCACCTCACACTTGCCAACATTAAATTCCATTTGCCATTTCCTGGCCCATTCGCCCAGCCTATCTAGATCCTTCTGCAGACTCTCCACACCCTCCGCACAATTTGCCTTTCCCCCAATCTTGGTGTCATCAGCAAATTTCGACACCCTGCACTCGGTTCCCTCCTCCAGATCATCTATATAAATGGTAAATAGCTGAGGCCCCAGCACCGACCCCTGGGGCACCCCACTAGTCACCAACCGCCAATCCGAATAGTCAATGGATGGGGGGCTGGTTTGTGTGATGGATTGGGTTGTGTGTGCTGGATTGGACTCAGTCAGAATGCTCAGTCAATCCTCAGCTTACACAAGCCAGTTAGAAACATTGAAGACAGTGTGTCGCTGTTTAATTTATTCATTTTATTTGATTAATCAGGACTACAATAACTCATTTGGTGGCAGCATATTTGTGTCATTCTGAAAAGCAAAGTGTTTGTTTCACACAATTGGTCTGATGAAGCAAACACTCCGGGATATTACCCTGCATGAACTCGTATACTCATTAAACAAATGGTCCAAATTACAATAATGTCCATTAATAGACTCCGAGCATAATTAGAACCCTACTGTGCTTTCAGAGTTCTGAACAGTCGATCTGAGGATCTTGATTAATAAATTAACGTGCTGGTGTCGGTTTATTCCTAAATTTAAGATAACGGACAGTTTACCCAAAGAATCGGCTGAGTTCTCTCACTTTGAGGAGATGTCCATGTCAGAGGGAGGGAGAACGAGAATGTTTCCCACTCGTACTGACAGCGTCCATCAAGCAGGATTCATCCAGCTGAAAGGTGCAAATGAGCTCCCCTTGGAAACCCGCCAGACGTTCCCATGTTCAGAAACTGGGGCGCTCTTTTTAACCCGGTCTCCACATCTGAGACAAGTGTTCCCCCCTCCCCCCCCAGCATACCTCCCCACTTTCACAGGAGTGCCACCATCCCCTCACCATCAGAGTGACATCCTTGCCCCATCACTCAAGCAACAAGTCACCCCCCCCCCCCCGCCCCCACACCACACAAGCACCAGGGTGACTCAACCCAGCCCTTCCCATCAGACCCTCCCCCATTGGGCAGCACGGTAGCACAGTGGATATCACTGCTGCTTCACAGCTCCAGGGTCCTGGGTTCGATTCCTGGCTTGGGTCACTGTCTGTGTGGAGTTTGCATGTCCTCCTCGTGTCGGCGTGGGTTTCCTCTGGGTGCTCCAGTTTCCTCCCACAGTCCAAAGATGTGTGGGTTAGGTTGATTGGCCATGCTAAGAAATTGACTCTTAGTGTCCAGGGATGTGTAGGTTAGAGGGATTAGTGGGTATAATATGTAAGTATATGGGGGTAGGGCCTGGGTGGGATTGTGTTTGGTGCAGACTCGATGGGCCAAAGGGCCTCTTTCTGCACTGTAAGGTTCTACAATTCACTCGGCCACCCTTCTCCACAACCTCCTTCAGGACACATACCTTGGTCACACCCTGGCATAATGGCAGTGGCACACAGGCCTGGCACCTTGGGCCCTGAGGGGGTGAAAGAGATACATCCAGTGGCCATTTGCCCCTTGGTTGCTGCCAGGCTGTAGAAGAAGGGTCCCTCGAGTATGAATGGGGATGGGTAGGCTTGGGATAGTGGCAAGGTGTTGACCTTACCACTTTCCACCGGGATGGGCTATACAGACCCTTTTGAACTCTGGTAGATCTGAAGATCATTCCTGGTGTGGTAATTTTAAGCAGCTCTGTGATCAATGTCTGCCTATCAGCTATGGAAGCTGGAAGTGGCCAGCTCACTTTAATCTCTATGTTTTATGGTCACTTTTAGCAGGGTGGAAAATCCTGCCCTTATCTTTCAAACAGATTACTCTCATTCTTCTAAACTTCAGTCAGCTTCAGTGGCTCAATTTTTCTTCACAACACAACCTCTTCATCCCAGCCAACTACCCAGAGAACATTCTCTGAACTGTTTCCAATGGCAGTACATCCCTCTGATATAAGGAGACTACAGCTGTGCCTAACGCTCCAGATGATTCTTATCAAAGCTCCATAGCGTTGGAGATGACATTTAAACACCATTCCTTTTACAGACCAATGTTCTAATTGCCTTGCTAATTATTCACTTTATCTTTTCTTAACTGTGATTAACAGGACACTCAGGCCCAAACCTTTTTTTCACTTTTCCTTTCTGTCACTTATTTCTCTCCCCTCTAATCCTATTTCTCCTTCCCTCTCTTTATTCCTCTTTCTGTATATGAGTTGATTGGAATATTCCACTCCCTTCTCCATTATTCCTGGTGAAATCATTCTGAGATTGTTGTCCCTGACATTCACAGAGGGCACAGCTGAAAGGTCATTGAGACGAACTCTGTTCCTTTCTCTACAGGCCCTGCCTGATTTACTGATTTTTTTCAGCACTGACTGTATTTTCTGCGTTGCTTTTGTCAGTGCAATGACCTGAGGCAGTGTGACAAGTAACAAACTCAAGGATTTACTGACTGAGAACTAGGTACAACTAAGGATTAAACAGCACAAGGACACAGATCCTCTCCCAACCACACCCAATTTCAGCCCTGGTAATGCACACCCTCACTCCTGATTGGCCCAGGTTCTCACACACCATTGGTTGTGGCCCAGTCATGTGGCTAGCAAAGGACCGCCTATTAAAGGGCCATGCTACCACAGTAAGAGAAACTTGAATGAATATTAAATTAAATTGACTTTATAAAGCACCATCCTCAATCTTAGGACATTCAGAACAATTAACAGAACACAAAATTCTTGTTGAAGTGTTGTAAATTCAGCAATAATTCCTACATGGAACAATTCCACAGACATGAACATAAAACAGACACTCAGTTTTAGTGAGGTTGCTGCGTAGATCACATTTGAATCATACCTTGCTCTCCTATCAAATGAAATTGTTTATGTGCACCTCAGATGGTGGAATAGGCTTATTTAATGCCTCATCTTAAAAGTCTCCATTGACAGTACAGTGCTCTCTTGATGCTGCCTCTAACAGTCCATTGATCCTCCAGTATTCACACTGGCTCTACACTGCTCCTCTGTACCACACAGCAGTACAACTCTCCCCAATACTCTCCCTCTGACAATGCGGCACTCCCTCAGCACTGACCCTCTGACAGTGCGGCACTCCCTCAGCACTGACCCTCTGACAGTGCGGCACTCCCTCAGCGCTGACCCTCTGACAGTGCGGCACTCCCTCAGTACTGACCCTCTGACAGTGCGGCACTCCCTCAGTACTGACCCTCAGACAGAGCAGCACTCCCTCAGCGCTGACCCTCTGACAGTGCGGCACTCCCTCAGTACTGACCCTCTGACAGTGCAACACTCCCTCAGCACTGACCCTCTGAAAGTGCGGCACTCCCTCAGTACTGACCCTCTGACAGTGCGGCACTCCCTCAGCGCTGACCCTCTGACAGTGCGGCACTCCCTCAGTACTGACCCTCTGACAGTGTGGCACTCCCTCAGTACTGACCCTCTGACAGTGCGGCACTCCCTCAGTACTGACCCTCTGACAGTGCGGCACTTCCTCAGCACTGACCCTCTGACACTGCGGCACTCCCTCAGTACTAACCCTCTGACAGTGCGGCACTTCCTCAGCACTGACCCTCTGACAGTGCGGCACTCCCTCAGCACTGACCCTCTGACAGTGCGGCACTCCCTCAGTACTAACCCTCTGACAGTGCGGCACTCCCTCAGCACTGACCCTCTGACAGTGCGGCACTCCCTCAGTACTAACCCTCTGACAGTGCGGCACTCCCTCAGCGCTGACCCTCTCACATTGCGGCACTCCCTCAGCACTGACCCTCTGACAGTGCGGCACTCCCTCAGCACTGACCCTCTGACAGTGCGGCACTTCCTCAGCACTGACCCTCTGACAGTGCGGCACTCCCTCAGCACTGACCCTCTGACAGTGCGGCACTCCCTCAGTACTGACCCTCTGACAGTGTGGCACTCCCTCAGTACTGACCCTCTGACAGTGCGGCACTCCCTCAGTACTGACCCTCTGACAGTGCGGCACTCCCTCAGCACTGACCCTCTGACAGTGCGGCACTCCCTCAGTACTGACCCTCTGACAGTGCGGCACTCCCTCAGAACTGACCCTCTGACAGTGCGGCACTCCCTCAGCACTGACCCTCTGACAGTGAGGCACTCCCTCAGCACTGCATGGATTACGATAGCAAATAATTAGTTGGGGATTTATCACCTTCAGGGGCATGATTCTCGCTGTGGAAGAGTTCTCTCCAGACTGTGACGCTGCTCCTTTTGCAGGGAACCAAATCCCTGAACGAGCAGAGAGAGCTGGAAGAAAGTGAAAT
This sequence comes from Prionace glauca, assembly GCA_037974335.1. Lineage (NCBI taxonomy): Eukaryota > Metazoa > Chordata > Chondrichthyes > Carcharhiniformes > Carcharhinidae > Prionace > Prionace glauca. The sequence continues at coordinate 169,776,678 of CM075722.1, read as the reverse complement.
GATTTCACTGCGAATCCACTCTGCCAATAATCTCGCTAATTATCTTTCATGAGGTTTGACCTTCAGTCAGTTGGTTTAAAAATGTTTAAAGACATTTGAATACTTGCTGTTTGCGAAAATAAACACCTCTTCGTGGCTTGGAATAAAATACTGCCATGGAAACACTTCACTAACTTTCAAAAATTATCTCATTGCATCATTTGATTGCAGGAAATTATTTGGTTAAAATATCAACAGCTGGGTTAGAGATTCTCCAATCTCGACACGCTGTGAGTACATCGCGCTGTTCCTGCAGAATATCGTGCAGGCCGAGAGATCCTGTTTACACCCAACACCAAACAGTTTGTGATTCTCCCGGTCCCTTCCTAATGGTACAAATCCACTGTGCTCAGGTAGGGTGTGAGTCAGATTAGTATCTTTAAAATAGCATTTAAATATTAATACTCTGTTCAAATCTAACGCAGGGAATTCTCCAGCGTTTAGATACGGTGTGGTAACAGCAAGAATCACAAACAGAAGCTGAGGATAATGGTCATGCTGGGGGGTTGGGGGGCATGGTCAGGCAGTGCCCCCCTGGTGGGACCCAACTGGCTCCCAAGCAGAGGACACCGGGCATCCTGGCACCTCCAGTGGAGCAGAGGCACTGCCAAGGGAGCGGGGTCTGAGTGGCAGCAATGACAGGTGGTGGGGGGGCGATGGGAGGGTGGGGGGGTTTGTGTGCTATGACAAGGGGATATGACGGGGGAAGGTTACGCAGGGGGAGGATGGATCATGTCGGAGGTTCTGATGGGAGAGAATGTCGGAGGTTGGGAGGGGGCAGGGAGTGGGGCATCATGCTGCTGACGTGAGGGGCAGTTCCTGATGCCCGAGAGGTGAAGGAGGGGTCCTCCCAGTGCACTGTGAGGCCAGGTACTTTTACAAACCGGTGCCCCCTATTCTCTGAAGCAGCGCTCACCAGCGTGGGCAGGACTCATTCCCTCCCCCCACCCCCAATACCGGCACAAAACTCCCAACTCCCCCAAAAGACTGACTGAATGTGAGGAATATTACAGCGCGGAGCATGTCCGGAAGACTGACGTGGATTTGTCCGATTCCCCACCAAATAAATAGATTCTTCACCGACAGATAGAAAACAGTGATTATGGTTTCGTTAGCTATACAGCTTTAATTAATTGTAGCCACAGTGCAATTTTCCAAACAGTTAGAGGTACAAATTAAACTCAGCAGGGCATCCGCAAACAGATGTGTCAAGAGGACGGTAACAAGACATTTATTCCAGTCAAAGCTGCCACCATCATTTCAGAGGACATTGTAAAAATTTGGATGAAAGATCACAAATAAAGGGCTGGATTTTACCCTCTCCCACCAACGCAGCTGATGGCATGGGGGGGGGGGGGGGGGGGGTGGTGGTGTGGGGTGGGGGGTGGTGCGGGGTGGAGGGTGGTGCGAGGTGGGGGTGGTGCGAGGTGGGGGGTGGTGCGGGGTGGGTGGTGGTGTGGGGTGGGGGGTGGTGCGGGGTGGGGAGTGCTGCAGGGTGGAGGGTGGTGCGAGGTGGGGGTTGGTGCGAGGTGGGGAGTGGTGCGGGGTGGGTGGTGGTGTGGGGTGGGGGGTGGTGCGAGGTGGGGGTTGGTGCGAGGTGGGGAGTGGTGCGGGGTGGGTGGTGGTGTGGGGTGGGGGGTGGTGCGAGGTGGGGGTTGGTGCGAGGTGGGGAGTGGTGCGAGGTGGGGAGTGGTGCGGGGTGGGTGGTGGTGTGGGGTGGGGGGTGGTGCGAGGTGGGGGTTGGTGCGAGGTCGGGGTGGTAGGGGTGGTGGTGCGAGGTGGGGGGTGGTGCGGGGTGGGGGGTGGTGTGGGGTGGGGGGTATAAAATCCAGCAGCTGATTGTCCCACCACATACTCCTGACCGCCCACCACCCCCTGCCCCCATAGGCAGTGGGCATTACTTCCTGCGCCTATTGATGGACGTACAGACATGCCGACAATCTGATTGTTACCCAGTGAAGGGGTGCCTGGTTGGTAAGCTAATTTTTAAGACGCGCTAATCTCCATGTTAGTCCATCTGTTACATTTGTGATTCCAAAATCTCTTTGGCTTGCCGCTGTTGATTCCTAATGCCTGACCATTTTTATTCAATCTCTGTTTCTTTGCTAAACTGTTTGACACGTAGTCCTCGGAACGCTGTGACTTGCCACAAGCTTTCGACAGTGCTTCATTCACCATTCTGCACCAATCTTGGTGTGAAGAATATGCCAAAAAACTTCATAAAAAATAAAGAAATCATGGAGCTCAAGCAGGAAGTGAGGTTTTGAGGATTATGAAACAGTGAAGCTCGGGAAAGATGTGATTCAGGTCAGGTGTTAGGAGCCTTGAGCAGAAGGCAGAATGTAAAGGCAGTGATGAGCGGGTCAGAAGGGTAGTTGTTGTGGGTTTGTGTTTGTGAATACAGTATCTGTTACATTAATCCTTCATATTGTGCTTAGACCAAATCAAATCCCAATCCCATTCTCAACCCAACCACCCCGTCATCTTTTTTTATTCATTCATGGATTGTGAACTCCCGAACTCTGTTGAACTGAATGGCTCACTAGCAGTTAAGAGTCAGGCATATTACTGTGGGTCTGGAATCACATGTTGGCCAGACCAAGTAAGGTACATTAGTAAACTAGATTGTCAATGGTTTCAGAGTAATGTTAAGATCTTGGCCAGAAATTCCAAAGTGTTTTGTGGAGTTAGCCCAGATCCTAAGTTTTCCACTTGTTTCTGACATTGGGGTGAGCATAAGGTGAACCACTAGGAAGCTTTTATCAAACCAAGTTGATTTAAAAGCACAGTTACAATATAACAAAAATAATGAACATAACTTTTACCAATTACAAGACTTAAACATGACACCGTATAAATCCTAACAACTAGCTATCTCTGTTCTTCCAAGTTAAAAATCATCCCACAGATATACACCCTTCTTCAGACTTGGCACAGAACTAAGTATGTTCACGTGATGCTAGATTTTCAGCTTTGCAACACCTATGGACAGAAATCCAGTTAATTGCAGAGAAGGATATATTTTCAAAACAGCAGAACTTCAGAGAGGCAAAATTGATCTCTGGTGATTTCCAGTCTTCAGACTCTTGAGAAGGAAAGTAAGCTTGTTTCTCTCATAGCTTCAAACAGCTTCTAAAAACTGAAATGCTCTGTGAAATGTGTTCCTAGCCACATGATATAATCTGTTAATCACTCCCAAACAAGCTCCACTCTGCAATCCCAGGGTGACCATTAAAACCACGGAACACAGCATTAGTTCAGATTAAAATCAACGGGATATGGAGGATCTGGAGGAGGGAACCGAGTGTAGGGTGTCGAAATTTGCTGATGACACCAAGATTGGGGGAACGGCAAATTGTGCGGAGGGTGGGGAGAGTCTGCAAAAGGATCTAGATAGGCTGGGCGAATGGGCCAGGAAATGGCAAATGGAATTTAATGTTGGCAAGTGTGAGGTGGTCCACTTTGGTAGGAAGAATGGTAGGAAGGACTATTACTTACGGGGCGAAAAACTGCAGCAGGCGACGGTGCAGAGGGACCTCGGGGTCCTTGTGCATGAGTCGCAAAAACCCAGCTTGCAGGTGCAGCAGGTGGTCAGGAATGCGAATGGGATGCTGGCCTTCATAGCAAGGGGGATTGAATATAAAAGTAGGGAGGTCTTGCTGCAGCTGTATAGGGCATTGGTGAGGCCGCAGCTGGAGTACTGTGTGCAGTTTTGGGTGCCGCACCTGCGCAAGGATGCTTTGGCCTTGGAGGGAGTGCAGAGGAGGTTTACTAGGCTGATACCGGAGTTGAGGGGGTTGAGCTATGAGGAGAGGCTGAATAAACTGGGCTTGTACTCGTTAGAGTTTAGAAGAATAAGGGGAGATCTCATTGAGACGTATAAGATGATGAATGGAATGGATAGGATAGAGGTGGAGAGACTCTTCCCGCTCAAAAAAGATAGTAGGACTAGGGGGCACAGCCTCAAGATAAAGGGGAGGCGGTTTAGAACGGAGTTGAGGAGGAACTTCTTCACTCAAAGGGTGGTGAATCTCTGGAATTCTCTGCCCGTTGAAGTGGTGGAGGCTGCCTCGCTAAATATTTTTAAGAAGCGGGTTGATGGGTTCTTGATAAGAGAAGGGATTAAGGGTTATGGGGAGAGGGCGAGAAAGTGGAACTGAGCCACGACAGATCAGCCATGATCTTATTGAATGGCGGGGCAGGCTCGAAGGGCTAGATGGCCTGTTCCTGCTCCTATTTCTTATGTTCTTATGATATCAATTATAATGCCTCAGGAACAATACGGGACATTAGCTACAGACAACACAGTGCCCATAAGACATCCTGCAGAGAAACATGATTAAAATACCTTTCTTAAAGTATCATCACAGGTATCATTAAACTTTAATTCCAGATCTTCTTTTCCTACATTCCTACCCTGGGTCAGTGGATTATTAATCCACTGACAATACCACTGTACCACCACCTACCTCCCCTTGTGGACTGATCTCAGGATCTGATTGTGCAGACTAGTAGGAGCCACTCTTATCCATCACACTAGACAAGGAATTTAGTGTGAGCCAGGACTCAGGCAGTAGAATTTTGGCTGAACTCAAGTGGAGTATAGGATGTGGAAAGTTTGGAGTCCACTGGAATGACCAAGTCCGGAGGTAGCACAGTCATGGCCTATTCTTACTCCACATTCCTCTGCCCATATGTTTGCAACCGGAACTGAGGCCACAACCAGATCAGCCATGATCTTATTGATGAACAAAGGAAGCTCAAAGAGCGGTGTAGCCCATTCATGTTCCTGTGTCCAATGTTGCCCTGGATTGGACAGGTAACAGTGGTCATACATTATCACTACATCAACATCCCAGAGTTTCCTCACTAACAGAGTACCTTCCCCACCAAGACCTTCTTGAGGCAACTTGTTGGACAATAAAGTTATAAAATCCCTACAGTGCCGAAGGAGACCATTTGGCCCATCAACTCTGCACCAACTCTCCGACAGAGCATCCCACCCACGCCCTATCCCCAACCCCAAATATTTTTTCCTCTAATTCACCTAACCTATACATTTTTTAGAGTGGGAGTAAACCGGATCACCCAGAGGAAACCCACGCAGACACAGGGAGAATGCACAAACTCTGCACAGACACGTTCTGAGACAGAAGAAAGAAATTTCATTTGGAAAGAGTCTGGCATCTCGTGGGAAATGATCTTGTTTCAGAATTAAGTAGCAGATTGATTCATCCAGAATTCAGGTTCGGTCTGTAACAGCAATTTAGTGAGCATGAATAGCAATTATAGGTTTCAATGAATGTGTTATATGAATCTGTTTGTATCTGAATGAAGATGAAAATGATCTTGGGACACTCGGGAGGGGGAAGGGTAGTGAGGGATTTGAAAAGCTTTAAAAGTGAGACGTTACTAATTCAGGCAATATAAGTGAATGAGCACAGGGAGCGAGTGTGGTGGAATCTCCCAATATCATCATCAATTATAATATTCAGTCAATTTGAAATCTAAGATAAAGTCTGCAATAAATAATGTTTGGGTTTGAATTTTTGGTGAAGTGAAGTTAGAACATTGCAGTGCTGCAGGGCTCGGTACTAGGACCTCTACTATTTGTAGTATATATTAATGACTTGGAAGAGGGGGTAGGTGATGTGATCAGCAAATTTGCTGATGACACTAAGATGGTTGGATTGGCGGGTACTGAGGAGCAGTGCCTGGCAATGCAACAGGACAAAGATAGGCTGGTAGATTGGGCGGATAGATGGCAAATGGAATTTAATCCGGAGAAATGTGAGGTGATGCACTTTGGCCGGAATAATGTGGAGGGGAGTTATACGATAAAAGGTAGAACTATCCGGAGTATAGATACGCAGAGAGACCTGGGGGTGCAGGTACACAAGTCCCTGAAGGTGTCGGTGCAGGTGCAGAATGTGATGAGGAAAGCGTATGGTATGTTAGCCTTCATAGGAAGGGGTATAGAATATAAGAGTAGGAGTCTGATGTTGCAGTTGTATAGAACGTTGGTTAGGCCTCACCTGGAGTACTGCATCCAGTTCTGGTCGCCATACTACCGGAAGGATGTAGAGATCCTGGAGAGAGTACAGAGGAGATTTACCAGGATGCTGCCTGGTATGGAAGGGCTGTCTTACGAGGAAAGATTGAACGAACTTGGGCTGTTTTCCCTTGAGAGACGTTGGCTGAGGGGGGATCTATTAGAGGTTTATAAGATTATGAAGGGGATAGATAGAGTAAATGGTGGTAAGCTTTTTCCGCTATTAGAAATGGATAGAACGAGGGGTCACGGGCTTAGGGTGAGGTGGGCTAGGTATAAGACAAATATTAGAGGGCAGTTTTTCACGTAAAGGGTAGTGGGGGTGTGGAATGCACTGCCGAGTAAGGTGGTGGAAACAGGCACGCTAGGGTTGTTTAAGAGTCACTTAGACAGCCACATGAGCGGTCTACATATAGGGGGATATAGCAGGCCTTACTAAACATTGTAGGCTTGGGATTCCGTTTTTGCCTCAGGGATGTTACAGTCTTTGCCTGTTTAAAAATGAATTTTTTGTCTCCACAGGCATTTAAGTCCACCTTGTTGACCAGCAAGGGGCATGCATGCGGCAGGTTGTAGTGGGCTGCTCTTGGATGTTGCTTCAGGAGTTGCCTACTGCTTCATGTCGTTGGTGTGCTTAAACCGGACCATCTCAAGGGCAACATGATAGCTCAGAGACTATCTCTGTTGCTGTGCGGACACATGGATTTGGGCCTGTGTCTGTGGGAGTTTGCGCGTTCTCCCTGTGGTTGCGTGGGTTTCCTCCGGGTGCTCCGGTTTCCTCCCACATCCCAAAGATGTGCTTTTAGGCTGATTGATTGGGTAACAAATTGTCCCTATATTGGACCTCCCTGATCCTCGCACATTAGGCGTAGACTAAAATCATGAATAGGTCACTGAGACAATGGGACGGCAGCGCGGGCTCGTTGGGCCGAAGGGCCTGTTTCCCGTGCTGTGTTGTTTTTTGTTCTTTGTTTCTGTTTGGTTTTTAATGTATAAAGTACAGTCAGAAACAAATGATTCCACTCGCGTTGCCTTTCTCTATCAGCAGAGAGCTGGTTCCATTGCTGATACATTTTTAATGCTGTGTGGATAGAGGTGGTCTGTTTTTCCAAAACATTATTCTCTGAGAAATTCATAAAGAACTCAGGCAGCTTAATGCATCAGCTCAGTGCTCTTTAAAAACTGTTTTCAGGCCACACTTCTGTTTTCTCGAGACTGGAGAAACTCTCACAGGAAGAACACCCATCATTTCACAAGGTCAACTCTCTGCAACTTTTGCTGCCGTTCAGGGTTGAAATCATAGGATCACAGCTTGTTTGTTTTATTCCATCAACGTCAGTCACAAGTCATCACCAGCTCAATGGAAAACACTTCAGCACATTCCCTGTGCAGTTCAGAACTTGCTCTGAAGTGATGCAAAAGTCAATGTAAACTCACCCTTATTTATTAGTGTCACAAGGCTTACATTCACATTGCAAGGAAATTACTGTGAAAATCCCACAGTTGCCAAGCTCCAGCACCGGTTTGGGTACACTGAGGGAGAATTTAACATGGCCAATCCCCCTTAACCCACACGTCTTTGGACTGTGAGGGGAAACTGGGGCACCCAGAGGAAACCGACATAGACACATGGGAAGAATGTGCAGATTCTGCACAGACGCTGACTCAAGCCGGGAATCGAACCCAGGCCCCTGGCACGGTGAGGCAGCAGTGCTAACACGTGCCACCGTACTGGTGCATGGTGGGATGCACATTTCTAAATCTAACTAACTACCAATCCCATTGGGTAATGTGAACAAAATAAACAAAAAGTGGGATTTTCCCAACAAATTCCATGGTAAAGGCAGCCTCCAATCAAATGGTAGGCAAAATTTCAGAAGCCGACTGACATGAAAGCAGTTTACAATTCTCCTGAGGGTGAGTTAATGGCGACTGGGTTATCCCACAGCTGAATGGGGTGAATGGCCATTTTCATTCATGAATAACCGTACAAATGCTCATCAAATCAGCTGCTGGCTGGGAGGTTGACACAATGGACCAAAGGACCTGTTTCCATACTGTAATCCTCTCTGATTCTATAACTCTGTGTTCCAATCTTGTGTCACACCAACAGGAAATTACATCAGCGTCAAAGCTGTTTGAAAATGAGTGAATTTGAGGTGAATACACAGAGCCTTGTTGACAGATGCTGATCAACTCTCGTTGTGATGAACAGCACACTGCTGGGACTAGAGAGTTGGTCTGCCCCTGCCCCATGCTGACATTGTCCAGGACTCATCTTGTGGAGATGCTGGCGTTGGACTGGGGTAAACACAGTAAGAAGTCTCACAACACCAGGTTAAAGTCAAATAAATCAGTTGGACTTAAACCTGGTGTTGTCAGACTTCTTATTGTCCAGAAGATCAGCACTGGGCCATGGTAATCATGCAGCCCTCCATTGTCAGACCCTGACCAATATTGCAGCTGGGGTAGGGGAGTGCAGAGGCTCCCTGCTCCCGAAGGCTGGGATTGATGTCCATCAGGACTCCACTACACTGCAGAACTCAACTTGCAGAAATGAGTATTTTGCCCAAGGGGTTGGGGAAGGGAGAGGGAGCGGATGAAGGGGGAGGGGAGGGTGTGGAGAATGAACACGGGGGCAATGGGTAAGGAAGGTTACAAAGAGGTGGAAGTGGGAGATCATTGAGGATTCATGAAATATTGATAAACAAGGGTGTCAAACAGATACCATATTTTTAACTGGAAGGGGATGCATCCAGAATATGTTAGAGGAGGCGGGGGGATGGGGTGAGCTGGTGCATGTGACCAGGAGGAATGGGTTACATGGAGACTTGGAAGGCTGGGATGTGATTGGGAGGTGACTGTGCACACAGACTCTAGATGGGATGAGTTGGGGAAATCATGCATGTCTTTCCTGGTATGTGACAATTGCGAATGTGTTAAGAATTCTCCTATTCCTCACAATGATCATATTGAATGGCAGAGTAAGCTTGAGAGGCTGGATGGCCTACTCCTGCTCCTCTTTCTATCTTTTTGTAGAATATTTGATGTTTCCTCCGTGCCTGTTAAATAACAAATTATTATTTTGAATAACAAAACAGAGAATGCAGGAAAATTGGGTGATACTAGTTTTCTGCTTAGTTTCTCCCGAGTTGTACCAACAACCAATTTTGGAAATAACTGGGTTTAAACTCCTTTCTGAGAAAGCTTTAATGGTTTAAAATACAATTTGTGACTAAATTGAACTGGTGACACGTTTATTTATTATTACTTTCCTTATTTTTATTTATATATGTGATCTTTTTAAATGGAAAAATTTGAAACTTGCCATTGTTGAGTTAATCTGGATGAATAAGAATACACTGGTCATTTATTAATTGTAAAATTTTCAACATAAGATTCTATATGTGAATATTCAGCTGCTATTAAAACCATAGAAACATGGAATGAAACAGAAAAGACCATTCAGCCCACCATCTCAGTACTGGCTCCCTGTAAGGGCAACTCAGCATCTTCAAATGTCCCCACCTCACCCCTCACCCCAACCCTGCCTTTTCCCTGTATCCCTTGTTCTTTTCTCTTCCAATAATTACCTAATTTCTCCTTGCAAGCTATGATTCAATCTGCCTCCAAGATGCCTTGTATCAGTGTATTCCAGACGGTAACCACTCCCTGTGCAAAAGAAAAATCCCTCATGTCATTGTTGGTTTGAATCAGTTCTACCAATCGGAACAGTTTCTCCCAGTCTACTGTGTTTGGAATTCTCTTGTATTGGGACGTTTTGTCAAACCTCTGCTCAACCTTCTCATCCCTGAGGAGAAAAGCAGCAGCTTTTCCGATCGATCCATGGAATAGAATTCCCTCAACTCTGGACATGTTTCCCAGTCTTTTCAACACCTTCTCTACTGCTTTCACATCCTGCTGAGCTATGGTGCCCAGAATTGATGCTTTTGTACTCAATTCCTCTTCTTATAAAGCCCAGAATCCGACAGGCTGTAATTATTGCTTTCTCAACCTGCCCTGCCACCTTTGATCATTTGCCTATACATGCTTCCAGCTCCCTTTGCTCCTGCACCTTCTGTAGAATTGTACCTTTTATTTTATGTTGCTTCTTCTTTCTCTTCCTTCCAAAATCACACTTCTCTGCAGTAAATTTCACTTGTCACCCGCTTCCACCGCACTCTCCTGTTTAATGCTATTCTCCTTACAGTGAACAATGCTTCTAAACCCAGTGTCATCGGCAAATTTTGAATCTGTGCCTGGTACACTCAAATCAAGGTCACCGATATATAATATATGTATATATAATATCATCAAGGAAAGCAATGTTTCTAGTAAATTTGTAACTTTCCACTCATTATCAAGTGTGGTAATATAATCAGGGCCTAGTTTTAAAGCTGATTAAATTGGTTATCCTAAATTAAAGAATTGGGCATATTAAAAATCAAACACAGTCAACTTTGGGCAGCCCAATTATACAAGTACACAAACATGTCTGGGATTGGCCCACCAAAGATCATTGCACTCTACTGGGAACCAGCAGGAGATCATTGCACCCCATTGAAATGCACCGGCCTGTTGTTAGAAACCCAAATTGAGCCAGACTTTCTGTCACCCAGAGTTCCTGCAAATAACTTATCCGGCAACAGGATATATATATAAGCAACAGCCTGGAGATGGACACCTGGGGATGGGCCCCAGTGTCCTGTCAGGTGGACATCAAGAAACCCACTGGGTATTGGAATCCTGTCCTGGGACTTTTTTGGCCAGAAGCCAGAGAAATTTCTGGAAAGGCAAGCAGGCAGGGGGATAAAGGTACACATCTCAGTTCAACAGGAGCAAAGACTCGAAGGCGGAAGCAATCTTGACCATTCGGAAGACTGATCAGAGAAAGAAGGAAGGAAGAAGCTGTCATCGAGTCTCACCTTTGTAACAACAGACCAGAGGGACTCAGGGAATCGAGCCTGCAGTTTTAACCAAACTAGCTTTGCGGGTAGTATACTTGAATCTGGGATATCCTCTTGTTTTATGTGGGTAATTTAAGAGTTAATAGTGTTATTATTAATAAACTTATTGAACCTTTACTTGTGTTTGTCCTTTGTCCATCTTGCAAATAAGGGCACTGGGGTAAAACCTTGGAGTAAGCAAACTGGTCAAAAGTATCTGAGAATTAACAGGTACAACACAAGGATTGGAGTTTTCCAAAATAAAAAAATACTTTGATCTATTTCACATAAAATAAAATATTGTCACAATCTGAAGTGTATTACACACTGTGAGCTTGAGAGTATTTGTCAATCTTCCAGCTGTTGTCATAAACCTGTCCTCTTCAAATACATAACAGCAATAATCACAGAACCACAAACCATTGAAGGAAGCTATTTGCCTCACTGTGTCCACACTATAGCTCAGTCTCCCTGCATTTCCGATTCCTTTTCAAGCATATATCAAATAATGAATAAAAATGTGCATTCATAAAGTATCTTTCACATCCAAAGCACTTCACGTCAATAAATTATTTTGGGAATATACAAGCTTTTTAGTCAATAACAATGATCTGTTTAGCTGCTGGTTTTGTTCAACACTTTGTCAGGACTCTGGAAAGTGTGGAGATTTTCTTGGGAATTTTTAATACTTGCCTGAAAGGCTAAACAAATCCATAGTTCTCACAACTGGTCCAGAAGTGGCAGTTCAATGCGGTGCAGTGTGAAGGGAATACTGCCCCCATCAGTGCTTTTGTCTTCAAATAATCCAAGAACCTTCTAGTTTAGATGTGAAAATCCCAGGAAATCAATCTAGTGTTGTGTTCAAAGTGAGACAAAATGGTGCAGTCTACACACTGCACACCACATCATCTGGGCCATCTTGAACAGGAAGGAGGCATTGGGATTGAGGTGGTCAACGGCAGCTGGACAGAATGAGCTGATAGAGAATTTTCAATCTGATTTACACCAATTTAATTAACTTCACTGGAAATTGGCCAATCCATCACTGGGGACTTCACTGATATTTTTGACCATTTCACCTCTATATTTTGCTCTACACGGTGAACAATAGAATTATAGAAAAGGCAGAGAGAACAGATTACATATTGATTGATTATCCCAACATTAAAATGACTGAATAATGTACTCTTCACTGTGCATACTGCTCGAAAAGACAAGACAAGGATTGAGTTTCAACCAAGGCAGAAGCTGAAGTGTTTGTTCTTCATTGAGTGGTGGATGTGCAGAATGAAATGCTGGCAAATTGTGCCAAATGCACTTCAGACTGGGTTACAACAGAAGGCAGATTTTCATCCCATCTGTCTGAGTGAGATTCAAGTAAGTCTCTTAGCATCATATGAAAAGCCTTTGTGCAGCCCAATCCACCAAACACAGAATGATGAAATGTGTATGATAATACCGAGTTAACTCAAAGATTATTTCCAATTCAAATGAGTTTTTCAATATTTCCTCACTTTATCCAATATTATATCTGATACTTGAACCTACAGAAAGCCAACAAAATGTTTGAGAAGTTTATGGTTTTGCTTTTACTTCAAACTGATGGAAAAATCTTATTGCATGGATTTCATTTCACAGTAAGTGCCTTTTCCAAATCAAGAGTATGTAATGTTTAATAAGGAACTGATCAAACTAAGACATGCTGACACACAAACTCTCTCTACACACACACACCCACAGATGCGCATGCACACACAGGAATTGTAATGGGTGGGGGGGAACTATGAAAAGGTCAATGGTTTTGAGTCAAGCGCACACACACACACACACACACACACACACACACACACTCACACACACACACACACACACACGCATTGTCCTGGAGGTATAGCTTGTTCAATGTGTGGCCACATTAAGTTAGCTGGTTCCCTTTACAATGCTGCATTTAAATCCAGGTATCACATCTGTACTATACATAGAACCCTACAGTGCAGAAACAGGCCCTTCGGCCCATCGAGTCTGCACCGAACACAATCCCACCCAGACCCTATCCCCATATCCCTACACATTTACCTGCTAATCCCTCTAACCTACACATCCCAGGATACTAAGGGGCAATTTTAGCATAGCCAATGAACCTAACCCGCACATCTTTGGACTGTGGGAGGAAACCGGAGCACCCGGAGAAAACCCACGCAGACACGAGGAGAATGTGCAAACTCCACACAGGCAGTGACCCGAGCCGGGAATCGAACCCAGGACCCTGGAGCTGTGAAGCAGCAGTGCTAACCACTGTGTTACCGTGCCGCTCTATAGGAGACACCTCGGAGGGTTCATACAGTGAGGTGATATGGGTAGAGCTCAGGAATAGGAAGGGTGTAGTCACAATGCTGGGGGTTTACTATAGGTCACCCAACAGCCAGCAGGAGATCGAGGAAGAGAAATGTAGGCAGATTTTGACAAGATGTGTAGATATGATGATGCATTGGACTGGGGTAAACACAGTGAGAAGTCTCACAACACCAGGTTAAAGTCCAATCAGTTTATTTGATAGTAAACCCACAAGCTTTCGGAAACGGTGTTCCTTCGTCAGGTGTGTGGAAAGTTCTGACCCTCAAGCATTTAACTGGCTCTGGATGGGCCTTTCCCAGGATTATGTGCGGCAGGGGAGGGGTGGGAGGTGACAGTCCTACCTACTGAGTGCTGCTAGCCAATAAGGGGCCTCTTTTGAAACGCAGTGCCACTGGGCAGTCTGTACTGGAATGACACTTAACGGGGGAGGTCCAGAACTGGGGAGTGCTAAGTGGTGGGAGGAGGGATTTGGTGAGGCGGGGGGTGGCGGGGTCGAGGGATCAGAAGCAAAAACAAAGAAAATGACAGCACAGGAACAGGCCCCCCAAGCCCGCACTGACATTTTGGCCGATTTAACTAAACCCCCTCCCCTTCTGGGAACCATATCCCTCTATTCCCACCCCATTCATGTATTTGTCAAGTTAAAAGTCACTACTGTATCCATTTCCACTACCTCCCCTGGCGATGAGTTCTAGGCACCCACTACTCTCTGTGTAAAAAATCTGCTTTATAAATCTCCTTTAAACCTTGCCCCTCGCACCTTAAACCTGTGCTCCCTAGTAATTGACTTTTCCACCCTGGGAAAAAGCTTCTGACTATCCACTCTGTCCATGCCTCTTATAACCTTGTAGAATCCTATCAGGTCGCTCCTCAACCTCTGTCACTCCAGTGAGAACAAACTAAGTTTCTCCAACCTCTCCTTATAACTAATGCCCTCCATACCAGGCAACATCCTGGTAAATCTTTTCTGTACCCTCTCCAAAGCCTCGATATCCTTCTGATAGTGTGGCAACCAGAATTGAACACTATATTCCAAGTGTGGCCACACTAACGTTCTATAACATGACTTACCAATTCTTAAACTCAATATCCCAGCCGATGAAGGCAAGCATGTCATATGCCTTCTTGACTACCTTCTCCACCTACGTTGCCACTTTCAGTGACCTGTGCAGTTGTACACCCAGGTCCCTTTGCCTACCAATACTCTTAAGTGTTCTGCCATTTACTGTATACTTCCTGTTTGGACTAGACTTTCCAAAAGCATTACCTCACATTTGCCTGGATTAAACTCCATCTGCCATTTCTCCGCCCAAGTCTCCAAATGATCTATATCCTGCTGTATCCTCTGATGGTCTTCATCACCATCCGTAAATCCCCAACATTTATGTCATCCACAAACTTACCAATCAATCCAATCAATCAAACTTACTAATAACTCTCCAAATCATTTATATATATTACAAACAGCAAAGGTCCCAGCACTGATCCCTGAGGAACACCACTTGTCACAGCCCTCCATTCAGAAATGCACCCTCCCACTGCTACACTCTGTCTCTGTGACCGAGCCAGTTTTGTATCCACCTTGCCAGCTCACCTCTGATCCCATGCAACTTCACCTTCTGCACCAGTCTGCTATGAGGGACCTTGTCAAAGGCCTTACTGAAGTCCATGTAGACAACATCCACTGCCCTACCCTTATCAATCATCTTCGTCACTTCCTTGAAAAACTCAATCCAGTTCACGAGACACTTACCTTTCCTTCACAAAACCATGTTGCTTCTCACTAATACGTCCATTTATTTCCAAGTGGGGATAAATTCTATCTTGAAGAACCC
The DNA here is from genome assembly GCA_037974335.1 of Prionace glauca. NCBI lineage: Eukaryota > Metazoa > Chordata > Chondrichthyes > Carcharhiniformes > Carcharhinidae > Prionace > Prionace glauca. The sequence continues at coordinate 169,761,451 of CM075722.1, read as the reverse complement.
CCTGCAATAATTTCCTTATCACTGATGTAAGGCTCATTGGCCTGTAATTACCTGGATTATTCTTGCTACCTTCTTAATCAAAGGAACAACACTGGGTATTCTCCAATCCTCTGGGGCCTCCCCTTTAAGAAGTCTGACAACACCAGGTTAAAGTCCAACAGGTTTATTTGGTAGCAAACGTCAATAGCTTTTGGAGCGCTGCTCCTTCGTCAGGTGAGTGGGAGTTCTGTTCACAAACAGGACATATAAACTCAATTTCCAGAATAATGATTGGAATATGAGTTCTTACAGCTAATCAAGTCTTAAAGTACAGACAATGTGAGTGGAGAGAGTGTTAAGCACAGGTTAAAGAGATGTGTATTGTCTCCAGACAGGACAGTAAGTGAGATGTTACAAGCCCAGGCAAGTCACGGGGGTTACAGACAGAGTGACATGAACACAAGATCCCGGTTGAGGCTGTCTTCATGTGTGCGAAACTTGGCTATCAGCCTCTGCTTAGCGACTCTGCGCTGTCGTGTGTCGTGAAGGCCATCTTGGAGAACGTTTACCCGAAGATCAGAGGCCGAATGCCCACGACTGCTGAAGTGTTCGCTAACAGCAGTCACGGGCATTCCATACCCTTAGCACTAAGTGAGTCCCAGTCAATATAGGGGAAGTTAAAATCTCCCACCACAACAACACTGCTACTTTTACATCTTGCCAAAATCTGCCTACATTTCTGTTCCTCTATCTCCCGTTGGCAGTTGGGTTGGCCCATGGTAAACCCCCAACATTGTGACTACACTCTTCCTACAGCTGTGATACTCTCCTTAACCAGTAGTGCAATCACCTTTTACATCCCCTCTCCATCCCACCTGAAACATCTTTATCCTGGGACATTAAGCTGCCAATCCTGTCCTTTTCTTTCCCAAATCTCTGGACTTGGAATATAGTGTTCAAGTCTGGGTCGCCACACTACCAGAAGGATGTGGAGGCTTTGGAAAGGGTACAGAAAAGATTTACCAGGATGTTGTATGGAAGGTATTAGCTGTGAAGAGAGGTTGGAGAAACTTGGTTTGTTCTCACTGGAATGATGGAGGTTGAGGGGCAACCTGATAGAAGTCTACAAGATTATGAAGGGCAAAAACAGAGTAGATAGTCAGAAGCTTTTTCCCAAGGTGGAAGAGTCAGTTACTCGGTGGCACAGGTTAAGGTGCAAAGTGCAAAGTTTAAAGGAGATGTACAAGGCAGATTGTTTCCACAGAGGGTGGTGGGTGCCGGAACTCATTGCCAGGGGGAGTAGTGGAAGTAGATACGGTAGTGACTTTTAAGGGGCGTCTTGATAAATACATGAATAGGATGGAGATAGATGAATACGGCCCCCCAAAGAGTAGGGTTTTTTTGTTAAACTGGGCAGCATGGTCGGTGCAGGTTTGGAGGGCCGAAGGGCCTATTCCTGTGCTGTAATTTTCTTTGTTCTTTGTAATTTCACTTTGCTAGAGACAATTTCTTTCCTTTTAATTCTGCAATCTGTCTCCCAGAAATCCATGGTTCTCCTCAGGTTCTTTCTGATGGACAGTCGCAATCTCTGGAGTTGGATTTTTATCCTATAGTGATTGATCTTGTCTGAACTGAAGAGGAAGTGATTGCCTTCAGCAACTTTTCCAATGATTTTGACGATATCTCTCAGAATCTGGCTTGGCAAAAACCAGTTCTTAAAATCCTCCTATCCCAATATCCCCAAAAGGGAATTTGTTCAACACATCTTGCAGTCATTATTGTAAAACAAGCCATCACATTTTGATCTTTCATCTCAGGAACTTTAGACGCAGTTCAAGATAAATGAAACAGGAGTTGTGATGACTTCACCCTCCACAGAGAAGTTTAAGGAACATAGAAACTAGAAGCAGGAAGAGGCCACTCAGCCCTTCGAGCCTGCTCTGCCGTTCATTATGATCATGGCTGATCATCAAATTCAATATCCTGACTCTGCCTTCCCCTCCATCCCTTGATCTCTTTGACCCCAAGATCAATACCTAACTTCTTCTTCAAATCAGACAATGTCTTAGCCTCAACTAGGGGCAGCACAGTGGTTAGCACTGCTTCCTCACAACACCAGAGACCAAGGTTTGAGTCCCAGCTCGAGTCACTGTCTGTGTGGAATTTACACATTCTCCCCATGTCTGCTTGACTTTCCTCCGGGTGCTCCAGTTCCCTTCCACACTCCAAAGATGTGTAGATTAGATGGATTGGCCATGCTATATTACCCCGTAGTGTCCGGGTGACTAGCTAGAGTAAATGAATGAGGTTATGGGGATAGGTCCTGGGTGGGATTGTAGTCAGTGCCAAATGGCCTCTTCTGCACTGTAGCATTCTATGATTCTACATCCTGTAATGTCCTCTGGGTGAAGACATTTCTCCTCACGTCAGTTCTAAAAGGTTTACCCTTTATCCTCAAACTCTGACCCCTAGTTCTGGACTCCCCCCACCATTGGGAACATTCTTTCTGAATCTACCCTGTCTCACCCTGTTAGAATTTCATAAGTTTCTGTGAGATCCCCCTCACTCTTCCAAACTCCAGTGAATATAATCCTAACTGACTTAGTCTCTGCCCATATGACAGACCTGCCATACCAGGAATCAGCCTGGTGAACCTTTGCTCTTGTCCGTCTATAGCAAGGACATCCTTCCTCTGATAAGAACACCAAAACTGCACACAATAATCCAGGAGCAGCCTCAATAATGTCCTATACAATTGCAGCAAAACACTCCTATCCCTATACTCAAATCCTCTCACTATGAAGGCGAACATATAATTTGCCTTCTTTACTGCTTGCTGTCCCAGCGCTTATTTTCAGTTTCTGAAGTGGCTGTACGGTGTAATTGTTTGGTTAACTGTCCCCATTGCCCTCACTGCTGATTTAAAATTCAGAACTTTGCAATTTTAATCTCTTCCTTACGTGGAACGTTGGGTTTTATTGTCTGTCGGTTACCTTGAAATGTCTCTCTCCTCACACTTCCATTTGGAAGAAATTCTTGTTTGATTTCATCCTGTTGGCCTGGGAATCTGGCCTTTCTTGTTAAAGGCGTTTGCTGTCTCATTTACAAAAGATCTTCTTCAAAAATATTATTTTAAAAATAAAGAGATAATTTTGTGACAATATCATATTAACTTCCTTCAGGAAATACCAAAAAATATTTCTTGTATGAGCACATCACCTCTGAAATGTCCTGTTCAGCATCTTTTCAGAACAAACTGTTAAACTCTACATTAACATCAGAGTAAACCCTCCACTGAAAGCTGTCCAGCAAAACAACTTCAGAAGCATCGCCACACAATCAAAACTAATTACTCCGATCCTGGCAGCTTTCGTGTTCCTTCCAACACATTAAGAAATGAAAGTAGTTCATGTTTTAAAACAATATTACTAAAACAGCAATGGTTCATTGAAGTGTGACAGATTGGAAATTAATTAAAACTCAAGGCAAACTGTTCAGCTGAGAATGTCATTTTTGAAACATTTTATTTCCCACAAATTTACTTACTCACTTTTATGGAATAAATAATTAACTATCAGGACTGATTCCAGAATTTAATCAAAAGCAGTGTATTTTTTCTAAATAATAGAGTTAAAAGCACGTTAAAGAACAAACTGTATTTTATAAAACAATGGTGATTAAGAGTGTTCTGGATTGCACAGTATAAAAAAAACCACAGGAGAAGCGATGGAGAAATAGAATTAAAATCCATCACTTCAAATATAACAGAAGATTTAAGTCTTCTTCTTGGACATGAGACCTCATCCCCAATTTTAAAAGGGGGCAGGGTAACAGGAATGGGGTGCAAGTACCCCAAAACTGCCTGCTTGTTTTTAGGTATTGGGGACGCTACCCATCTTATAATACAATCGAGGCTTCACTACCCCCCCCCCAACCCCCCAGATGGTAGGATACTGGGGAGTTCCCTCGAGGCATTACCACCTTGGCAGTGCCAGCCTGGCCCCCGGAACGATTGGTGGGTGTGGGGGGATTTGCTACCAATCTGCAGTTGGGGAGGAAGGGAGGCCCAGCGAGCGGTGTGACCATGGGGGGGGGGTGGGGGGATGCAATCTGTTGGGGGGGGGTTTGGGGCTGCAGGCTGGGGGTTGCTATTCTGGGGTGGGTGGGATGGGGGTTGGTTTGGAACTGCCGGTGGGGAGGGATCGGTGTGGGGGTGGGGAGAGTGGGGGTGGGGACGGGGACAATAAATTGAGGCGGGGTGGGGGAGGGGGGGTGGGTGTCAAGGCTGTGACCCTGCGTGTCCAGGAGACCAGTGATTAGGCCACTGGTGGTAGTGGTGGTGGTGTAGTAGGGGGGAATGGAGGGCCGATGGGCTTGTTTCCTGTGCTGCATTGTTCTTTGTTAAAGACCGGCAGGTTTATTTGGAATTATCAGCTTTCAGAGCGCTGCTCCTTCCTCAGCTGAGTGAGAGAACAGGTTAATTCCGAGCCCACTCAGCACCAGGATCCTTGTTTCATTCTCACCTGGAGCATGGAGGGGACTTTGGCCAAAAAACAGGCCCTGGTGATGGGCCACTGCTAAGACCCTATTTCCTCTCACTCACAGAGGTGCCATGTTTAGTCACCAATTTGACACTTGAACAAGTAAATATGTCTAAATAATGAGAAGAATTTGCTTGTAGGAAGGTTAACTTCCTGTTTCTGAATCGGGGAATGGATGAGGAGCCTGTTTCTGAAACAAACTTTCAATAAAACTCCACCTGCTGTCCCCTGACCCCTCTCTCATGATGACTCCCCAGGATTGTGTTACCTGCTCCTTAGAGTTGATGTCTAAGGTTGAGTGAGCCAATGCTAATTGCCGGTTGTAGCCTGAAATCTGCTCTAGCAGAAAGAGGAAGGTGTGGTGAAAGTGGGAAACTGAATGGATCATAAACTGTAGCCCCCAGGCTGAGCATCCTGATACCAAATACTGACACCAAAAACTGGAAGGAAATGAGGAGAAGATTTGGGGTTGGATGGAGAGGCTGGTGGGTGTGGGCGGTTAAGGGGTTGTGGGTGAGGGAGTGGGGTGGAGAGTGGGACAGGGGGTGGAGGATTGCGGTAGCGGGGTAGTAGGATGGGGGTGTGTGGGGCAGTGGGGTGAGGGGTGAGGCAGTGGGGTGGGGGGGTGTGGGTGTGGGGGAATGGGGCGGTAGGGAGTGTGGGGCGGGTTGGTGTGGGGGGACTGGGGTGAGGATGAGGGGGAGTGGGGCAGGGGGCTGAGGGCTAAGTTATGGAGTGTTTCCTTATGGAAATAAGAGAAGAAACAAGGAGAACATTGCAATCCATCACCAAAAACATGGGAGAAAACTCAGGCTGAGATTGGGTGTGTTGTCACTTTCAATATGAAAAGCAGAATTGAGTCAGTTCTTCTTTCTCTGGTGTTGCTGTTTCTCACACAATTATAATTAAAACCCAGTGTCAATGGTGAGCATTGACAGCACGTACTGCTTAGCAATAGGGGAAGCTTTTCAGTGGAGAAAAGCCATTAACTGAGAATGCTGCAACTACAGGTGGCTTATTTTAATGCCAATTAAAACATTCTTGCAGAATAACCCACGCGAAACCTCTCTTCAAAAATACACGAGTCAAGGATTTTCTTGGCAACATCTCCCTTACAGATTTCAACGATAAAAATCCATAAATATTACCCAGAGCAAAGGATAGTTGTTACTTTAATAAAGGTACACCACACAGCTCCTCAAACATCTCACTGTGTGGGATGTGGAAATCCCAAATGAAGGTTCAAAAACTAAATGCTTTCTTTAGACAAATACATGATTGGCCTGAAGCGGGACTGCCAGTTTCAGACTCGCTGCTTTCACACATCTGGTCTCCAGGGCATTTTCCAACACATCTGCCACGACTCAGCAGAACATCTTCAATACTTTCCCTTCTTTCATCTCAAGTTTCGTTGTCCTCAAACACCTCTCTGAACATAACTTTTCCAAATGTAGAAAAGTTCCTTCTGTTTTAATCATAAAAACCCTACAGTACAGAAGGAGGCCATTCGGCACATTGCGTCTGTACAGACCACAATCTCACCCAGGCCCTACCCCCTATCCAAAACCAGTACTTAATGTTTTCTCTCACTGTTGTTGTAGTTGGGTGCCATTACAGACAGAGGTTTAGAAGGAAATGCAATTGATTTGCTTATTTTTGTGAATGGGAACTCTCAGGCCTTTCTGTAAGGCCTCTGCCTCACAGGTAGTTGTCTCCTGTGGATTGTAAAGTTGCAATGTCAATGCTTCTGAGAATGACTCTTTCAGAGCTTTAACAAGGTATCAGTGGACTTCAGGTCACAGGAAAGGCAAATCCTTTCTCAACAATTCCCTTTATGAAGGCAGTTTTGAGCAAAACTGGAAATATACGGAGACAAGAAATTAAAGAGGCCAAGATACCTTCAAAGATCGACCTTGTGAGGAGGTGTTGATGTGGCCTTGCTTTCCTCTATTTTACTTGGATTGGACCATATGCCTACACTGGAATAAATAGAACCAATGCAATGTATCTCTTGCATATCGTTGTTGCATTTCAGACTCTCTAACCCATTCCGTTATTATGTCCCACTTGCTTCAATAAGTGCAGATTATGTTCATGTTCTTTGTCCTTCCCACAACAGCAACGGCTATTACTGTTACAGATGCATCTGGGCACAATGCATGTAATGTGATCCTTGAAAACTTGATAGAGTTCTTGGCCCACATGTAGCCCGAAAGGAAATGGTATCCTCCGAATGGAGTATGAAATGTGATAAACCACAAGATGAACTGACTGGTTTCCACGTTGCCATCAAGATTTGAGAAATGTTTGTACTTGCAACTCTCAAACTCTTTGAATGTGAGTATTTTGTAAGAACACTTTTCAAATCTGCATTTACACCTCGTGGATAGAGGTACATGATTGATCATCCATTTTTCTTTATCATACACATGATTGAGTTGCACCAATCGATGTGTTCTTGTATTCCTTAAATGATGCCCTCTTCCTCTATTTTGTCTGCTTCAACCTTTAGCTTGTCTTGTATGTGGATTCTGCTCTTACACAGTGCATTAACTGACAGACTTGCATTCTCCTTAAAGCTTAATGTTTCAGCTCCCTTGAAACTGCTATTTTCAAAAAGAAACTCCTGATCTTGTGATGTTAGGTTGTGAACTGAGGTGAGAGGAATAGTTTCTCAGTTTGAGCTGCCTTGTGATGTCTGACTGACTCCAAGGAAGGCTAATATTGTGGGGTGATGGCATGCCAATAAACCTGCAGCTGTTGGGCTTTTAGTTTACACAATGTAGAACATCTGACACCCAGATGGATTGATTCCGTTTACAATCTTGTGAATTGCCTTTCCCAACCGAGCCAAGCCAGCACTGGGCATGCTAATACCTCTTACATTGATATTACTGTGGGGTCAATTACAATTTCTCCTGCAACTGTACATCAAAGACACCTTCTCCAAACTGATCACGTATGGAAGGACTGAATGGCCTCTAAACAACCCAATAAGAGAAAGATAAAAACTCTTCTGGCTATTAGTCAAAATGGCCTAAATGATTCTCCTCCAGAACCAATGAGTTATTTGTATCGATAAAGCCTGTGAGCTTTTCTGGGGTTATCAGTGAGGCTTACGCTGATTCTTCAATGCTGGAAATTCCACAGATACCTTTTAAATGTTTATCAGGGAACTACCTGACACATTCAGAACACTTCTGAAGCATTTCTCAAATCTTGAAGGCAGAGAAACCAAAGACAAAAAATCAAAAAGGATCACAGTACATCATAATTCTGAGAGGGGAATAAATGCCCAAAAAAATTTTGAAGGCTCTTGCCTCAGTGCGAGAAGTATTTGCAATAAGGTGGATGAATTAATTGTGCATTTATTAATGGATACGGTATTCAATATTTACATAAGAACATAAGAAATAGGAGCAGGAGTAGGCCATCTGGCCCTTCGAGCCTGCCCCGCCATTCAATAAGATCATGGCTGATCTGTCGTGGCTCAGTTCCACCTTCCCGCCCTCTCCCCATAACCCTTAATCCCCTCTCTTATCAAAAACCCATCAACCCGCTTCTTAAAAATATTTAGCGAGGCAGCCTCCACCACTTCAACGGGCAGAGAATTCCAGAGATTCACCACCCTTTGAGTGAAGAAGTTCCTCCTCAACTCTGTCCAAAACCGCCTCCCCTTTATCTTGAGGCTGTGCCCCCTAGTCCTACTGTCTTTTTTGAGCGGGAAGAGTCTCTCCACCTCTATCCTATCCATCCCATTCATCATCTTATACGTCTCAATGAGATCTCCCCTCATTCTTCTAAACTCTAATGAGTACAAGCCTAGTTTATTCAGCCTCTCCTCATAGCTCAACCCCCTCAACTCCGGTATCAGCCTAGTAAACCTCCTCTGCACTCCCTCCAGGGTCAAAATATCTTTGTGCAGCTGCGGCGCCCAAAACTGCACACAGTACTCCAGCTGCGGCCTCACCAATGCCCTATACAGCTGCAGCAAGACCTCCCTACTTTTATATTCAATCCCCTTCGCTATGAAGGCCAGCATCCCATTCGCCTTCCTGACCACCTGCTGCACCTGCAAGCTGGGTTTTTGCAACTCATGCACAAGGACCCCGAGGTCCCTCTGCACCGTCGCCTGCTGCAGTTTTTCGCCACGTAAGTAATAGTCCTTCCTACCATTATTCCTTCCAAAGTGGACCACCTCACACTTGCCAACATTAAATTCCATTTACCATTTCCTGGCCCATTCGCCCAGCCTATCTAGATCCTTCTGCAGACTCTCCACACCCTCCGCACAATTTGCTTTTCCCCCAATCTTGGTGTCATCAGCAAATTTTGACACCCTGCACTCGGTTCCCTCCTCCAGATCATCTATATAAATGGTAAATAGCTGAGGCCCCAGCACCGACCCCTGGGGCACCCCACTAGTCACCAACCGCCAATCCAAATAGCACCCATTGACCCCCACTCTCTGCCTCCTATTTGACAACCAATCCTCTATCCACGCTAACACCCTACCCCCAACTCCATGTCCCCTGACCTTCTGCAATAACCTCTTGTGAGGTACTTTGTCAAACGCCTTCTGAAAATCCAGGAAGACCACATCCACCGGCTCTCCTCTATCCACCGCCCTAGACAAATCCTCATAGAACTCCAGTAAATTTGTCAGACACGACTTCCCTTTAATGAAACCGTGTTGCGTCCGCCCTATCAAGCAATTCCCCTCAAGATGCCTCGCTATTTCCTCCTTAATGACGGATTCTAACATTTTACCTACCACAGACGTTAAACTAACCGGCCTATAATTCCCCGCCTTTTGCCTGGCACCCTTCTTAAACAACAGCGTAACATTAGCCGTTTTCCAATCATCCGGCACTTCCCCGGAATCCAGCGACGTCTGGAAAATAACCATCAAGGCATCCACTATCACCACTATTACAGAGTCAATGCAGACTCGATGGGCCCAATGGCCTCCCTCTGCACAGTAGGGATTCTATGGATCACACCTCCCAGACTGTACAGAATGGGCACTTGGTGGGAAGCAACATTCCATGTTTATAATTCATTTGTACCAGTGTATGGAGTGTTACACAACACAGGGAAAGAATATCGACAATGGCATTATCATTTCTCATCGGAGGCTTAATTTGTGCTTATTATATACTATCCTGCAGATTTTTAGTGCGACCAGCATTGCTAAGTCACTGAAATATTTCTCCAAATTGCACATTAATATGTTATACATTCTCCAAGGTAAATTATCCAGAAAGAAAATCTTCTCCAATCTCTCTGAATTATTAGGCTGCTGATCTAACATCCAGTACTGAATAAGCAGAAATTTCTCACCATTATGTAATGGGGAGACCAGAGAAATTATTTTCAGTCAAACATGCCTTCTCCAGCTCCCTGCTCCATCGCCCTCACTGGCAACAGTCTGATGCTGAGATAGGGCATCCTGCAGAATAGTGTCAGATCGGAGTACATCACACAAACTCATGATAGGGCCTATTGCTGTGGTTTTTGGCCCTGAAAAGTGCCCAGGCTGCTTCAGATTACCCTGGAAGGATAAGGTATTTCAGCAACAGGGAGCACAAACTGTTTCACACTGATACTATGAAGTAGCAACACGAATGATATTCACTACTAACTGGATGCTGCAGTGAAGCCTATTGTTCTGACCAGCACACAAATGAGCAATGTGGGTAAGAATTCCAGTGCCTGTGTGACGCTAGATATGTGGGCAATATGTCCCACAGATCATATCAAACAGCATCTCCCAACCATCGTTTGCAAATGGGCAAACTTAAACATTCAGTGAGATTTTGCGATTGAACATTTGCTGCATATTCCTCAGTCATGATGTGGAGATGCCGGCGTTGGACTGGAGTAAACACAGTAAGAAGTTTCACAACATCAGGTTAGAGTCCAACAGGTTTATTTGATAGTAAACCCACAAGTTTTCGGAATGCTGTTCCATTACCAGGTGAGTGGATCAGAGAAGGGTGTATGTGTGTGCCTTTATATACCCTCCTCTGATCACAACCTTCCACACACCTGTCAAAATAGTTGAGGAGGGGGCTGTAATAGACGGATCAAAATAGGAGGTTAGTGACAGCCACTTGCTGGTTCATTCCTCAGGCAATGCCTTAAGCAACGCGAGCTGTTTGGTTTGCGTTTCAGACAATGCTTGTAAGTTAACTGTCAGTCACCATCAACTGGTGAAGTCTTCGTGGAAACAATTCCACCAATCAGAGTCCATTTGCTAACCTATCAGCACTCTCATTTCTTACAGTATAAATTTGTTGAATCCCCCTCACATTGTATTCTTGTGAAGCGTGCTGACGAGTGCAAGTATTAAGAATTTAACAAAAATATTTGTCTTTTTTTCTGCAATATTCACGTTCTGTTTCTTCATTCGTGCAAATTCCCAGGACTCGTATTTTAAATGAAAAATCAGCAGAAAACAGCATACAAAATTGATTCAGGGAAAAGATTCAGGCATGTATTCCAAATAACCCAGAATTCTTTAGAGGTAAATACCCGAACGATAATAATAATATTTCGATAAACTATTTCTTTGTAAATCAAGCCTAAGACTATCTGTTGTTTTTTTTCCCACATCCACATACAACAATCTTAATACTGATTATTTTAATGCTCTGAGGGTAAGATTGGAGAACCTGATGTGTAGTTTGTACATTTCCAGGTAAATTTTATACATCAATATTCATGAAGCTCTCATTCAGTAAATGTGGCTAAATGATGCCTCTCTGTCCTCTCGTGAATCAAAACACTTCGAAACAAAGATTCAGCTTCCCTAAGGGTGGGTGAAGGTAGTCACTAAAATCCTTTAACTTTCTTTGAAAGAATGTGCATGTAGAATTGTGATGCTCGTTCTATGGTTAACAGAAGAGGTTTGATAAAGTGGAGAAACAGTCCACAGGGTGGAGAATTTGAACAATTATTGCTATGCTCATGTTAGTTATCCTGAATCACCCTGACCTGCTACATGGTTAATGACATCAGGTCTGTTCACAGATGTGGAGCCACAGAAAACTCCAGCCTCAGATTGTGTCTAAGCTTCTAAATCCATGGAAAGGATGTTGTGCTTTTAAAAATGTTAATACAGCTCCTTTTGTAAGGGGATCCAAAATGTTCCTCGCAGGAGTGTGAGATTGGAACTTACTCTTTCTCTTGTTTCCATCAGCCTTGAATTCTGAGGGCAGATCCTGCTTTATTTACAAAACAAAATTATCATTTAAGAACATAAGAAATAGGAGCAGGAGTAGGCCATCTAGCCCTTCGAGCCTGCCCCGCCATTCAATAAGATCATGGCTGATCTGAAGTGGATCAGTTCCACTTTCCCGCCCTCTCTCCATAACCCTTAATCCCCCAGTCTATCAATTTCACCTATGGATTTCCAATCCAGCCAAAATAACAGACAAGAGCAGATGATCTATCACTGCTGGAATCACTCTAACTACCTCAGTGGAGATAGCATTTATATCACGCTAAAGATGTTCAGGTTAGGTTGATTGGCTGTGCCAAATTGCCCCTTAATGTCAGGGGGATTAACAGGAAAAATGGATGGGGTTAAGCTGATAGGGTCTGGGTGGGATTGTTGTTGACGCAGACTCGATGGGCCGAATGGCTTCTCTCTGCACTGAAGGGGTTCTATGATTCTGTGATACTGTTCATACCCTAAAACAATTGCAAAGTGTGTAAAAATACACAACTGAAATTCCCTCCAATGGTTCACATTGTTGATTTAGTGCCAGGCACTTTGTACAAATTGACGGCAGAATATTTCCTATTTAATTAGATAACAGTTAATCATAAAACTCATAAGTGTGTATCAGGTAAAAATCCTGATTTTAAGCAAGGCTCCTAATAATCAATTGTGTTTCCCTTTGTTTGAAATTGTGTCATTTATTTTAAAATCTCCTCACAGTTTGGCCTCTAGATTCTAATTAGGCTTTGATCAAAATACCACTGATTTCTTGAAGAAGGTAACAATTAAGAGGGGGTTTGGAGACAGCAGTAGAAAGATCAAAGGGAGTTCAGTTTGGTTGCTTTACTGATGACACGGTCTCACTGTTAGCGGAACGTTAATCTTCAATGTGAAATGCTGGGATTACTGAGCATTGCAGAAGTTAAATTACACTTTGTCTTGTGAGGTAAGTGATAACATCAAATATTATCGTGCAAAGAGAAAGCTGCGGATCAGGGAAAATTAAACAGCTGTTTGTAGTCAGGGAAATTTGAAAGAAGCTTGGAACAATGTCTGTTTATTACTGGTTCACCCAGACACAATCCTGTCATGGGGATCCCTATGAGACCCTCACGATGGATTGGAGCGAGCAGTATTGTGGGTGTGAAGGGGGAGCGGTGGATATGGTGGTTGTTTGGGGGGTTGGTGATTGCAAAGGTGAGGATATGGAGGGTGGGGGTTTGGTGGAGTGAAGGAATGGGTTAAAGTTTTTTTTATTAGTGTCACAAGTAGGCTTACATTGACACTGCAATGAAGTTACTGTGAAAATTCCCCAGTCGACACATTTCGGTACCTATTTGGTTACACTGAGGGAGAATTTAGCAGGGCCCAATGCACCCTAACTAGCACGTCTTTCAGAATGTGGGAGGGAACCAGAGCACCTGGAAGAAACCCACACAGACACGGGGAGAATGTGCGGACTTCGCACAGACTGTCATTCAAGCCGGGAATCAAACCTGGGTCCCTGGCGCTGTGAGGCAGCAGTGCTAACCCACTATGCCATCGTGCTGCTGGGGTGGGGATGGTTGTGGAAGAGGATGGGGGTATGGTGTGTGTGGAGGGGGGAGAGTGACGGACTCTGGAAAATTGGCAGCCAATATTCATGATTATACACTTTGAACCACTGTACAAATTAATTTTCTGCTGTTGTGCTTAAAGAGGCCATTTAGCCCCTCAGGTCTACTGATACGGTGTAAAGAACTAATATCTATTGTTATGATCTGGCATTTGGTACTTGACAAATCACCATATTTTTTTGTATTCTAACAATGAAAAGATATGTTCATTAATCTGAAATCACAAATTTCAGTAACACTTTTAGGATTTTGAACTTTTATTCATAGAACAAGGAAACACAAGATTACATTTACACAGCTAAAATTAGTCTTAAATAATATTCCCCCAGACCTCCTGCAAAGTCAGATTCCTCCTTAAAGTTAAACATCTTTAAGCAACAGTTCCTTTTTGATGTTTAACTATAAAATTCCAGCGATATTACCAAAGGCAAACCTGTGGCTGCTGTGGGAAGGGTATATTACAGCTCTTGACACTGTTTCCATTGTGCTGTGCAAATTCAAGGGACTTTAAAACACCAGACGCTATCCAAGAAGCAGAAGAATGAACATGAAGAGCACCTCTTGGGTGAGGTTAAAAAGTCCAAGGAGAATTTCTGGAGCGTAGATATCGATATAGAAGAAGTTTGAATTTGACATGGTAGCAGAGGTGCTGATCCTTTCTGTTACAGCACCATGGCTTAACCCTGATTCTCTCAACCAGCCTACCGTTCCGTTCCATGGTCTGAGGGGGGGTTGGGGCATCCCACTGAAGGTGCAAGACCAGAGATTCAATGTGTTGGAAGGGAATTCACTGACACCGTACATTGTTCTTCATCAATTCTGAGTGTTATTAAACGGAGAAGTGTGTGTAATGTTGCAGCTTCTTTACTCATCCACGGCTATCATGCTGGATCTGTCTGAGCAAATCCCCCTGGAAAACCATTTCACACCCACAGACACAAGAGGAAGTTCTAGGAATTGCAATGCTGTTTGAAGAGAGTGGAGATTCGCTGTATACGGAGGTGATCAAAATGCGATTGAGGATGATGTGCAGGATATCAATCTGCCTGACTATGCAGGTATCAGTGATAAGACCATAAACCTTAGAAGCAGAATTAGGCCACTAGGTCCATCAAGTCTGTTCCGCCATCCAATCATGGCTGACATTTTTCTCATCCCCATTCTCCAGCCTTTTCCCCATAACCCCTGATCTCCTTAACAATCAAGGAAATAAGACTCTGCTGGGATTTAAACACAACACCAACTGTTTACTCGGTAGGTGCTTTAACCCCAGGCTGCTGAGCTGTTCCTCTTATTTATTCCAACAACCTAATGAAGGAACTGACTTCTCAGAAGACAAATCGAAAATGGAAGATTCCAGATTCCCAGAAAAACAATTGCAGCAAATAAACCTTCCCCAGGAAAACCTGGTCTCTAATCCGGAGACAGAGCTGCTGAATAATCCCTCCTGATCATGCACACATTTCAGTTGTACACAGAAAAGAAGCAACAGAACAACATCCTAATCAGGAGGAGCAATAGAATCAGAGGGGAATCCCAGCTCTATTATCCATTTTGGAGACTGCTGGGAGAGATGGTTTCTCAGGGGAAAACAGCAACTACCAAGACAATGGACTATGAGAGGCTCAGCTGAACATCAGGGGAGGAAAAAAAGGAGCAAAGTGATTGGGAATTCTATTACACAGGGAGCAGAGAGATGTTTCTGTAACCACAGATGTAACTCCAGGATTGAACTCCCTTCAAGCCTGCCATTCATTATGATCATCAAACTCAATATCTGATCCCCTTCCTCCCATTTCCCTTGATCCCTTTAGCCCCAAGAGCTATATCTAATTTCTTCTTGAAATCACACAATATTTTAGTCTCAACTACTTTCTGTGGGAGTGAATTCCACACATTCACCACCCTCTGGGTGAAGAAATTTCTCTTTGCCTCAATCCTAGAAGATTTGCCCCTTCTCCTCAAACCATGAACCCTAGTTCTGGACTCCTCCACCACTAGGGACATTCTTTCTGAATTTACCTTGTCTAATCCTGTTAGAATTTTATAAATTTCTGTGAGATCCCTTCTCACTCTTCTAAATTCCAGTGAACATCACTCTAACCGACTTAATCTCACTTCATGAGGCAGACCTGCCATCCCAGGAATCAGCATGGTAATTTTTGTTGTACTTCCTCTGCAGGGGGCGGCACAGTGACTAGCACTGCAAACTCACAGATCCAGGGACCTGGGTTCGATTCCTGGCTTGGGTCACTATCTGTGTGGAGCGTGCATATTCTCTCCGTGTCTGCACGGGTTTCCTCCGGGTGCTCCCACAGTCCAGAGATGTGCAGGTTAGGTGGATTGGCCATGCTAAATTCTCCCTCATTGTATCCGGAGTGTGGTGACTAAGGGGTTTTTGCAGTAACTTCACTGTAGTGTGAATGTAAGCCCACTTGTAACTAATAAATAACTTTTTCTTTACTCTATAGCAAGGATATTCTTCCTCAGATAAGGACATCAAAACTGCACAAATGACTCCAGGTGTGGCCTCACTGGCATCCTGTACAATTGCAGTAAGCAACAAAGGACAGAAAGCATTAATGGGAGTTGTCTATAGGTTCTAAACACTGGTGGAAATTGAACTGGAAGTTTGAGGTGCGCGTGACAGGCGCGCTATAGTGACCAGTCTTTGATCAGTTTATTGAACAATCAAGTAGGGAATGTGCTATTCTAGGTGTGGTATTGTGCACTGGCTGTGTGGAGTCTGCACATTCTCTCCGTGTCTGTGTGAATTTCCTTCGGGTGCTCCGGTTTCCTCCCACGCTCCAAAGATATGCAGGTTAGGTGAATTGGCCATAAGTGCACAAGGTTGCAGGGGTAGGGTGGGATGGTGGGCATGTGTTAGATGCTCTTTTAGAGAGTTGATACAGACCTGATGGGCTGAATAACCTCCTTCCACACTGCAGAGATTCTTAAAAAATATCAGTGACTGAGATGTGGAGAGTGAAGGCATGGATTTATAATGAAGGCATCATAAAAGCCGTTTGTGAAGTAAATGTTGCCAAAAATCGTCCATTTATGGGAGCAGCAAACCAGCTGAATGTTTCTAGATTGGAACATTCTCCGAACTGGGCGGGGGCACATGTTTGCAGCTTTTCAATAAGAACCTTGCCGTTCATTTTTATTTTTACTTATTCATGAGATGTGGGTGTGGCTGGCTCACCCTACATTTACTTCCCGTCCCTATTTGCCCTTGAGAAGATGGTGGTGAGCTGCATTCTTGAATTGCTGCTGCCCATGTGGTGTAGGCACACCTACAGTGCTGTTAGGAATGGAGCTCCAGGAGTTTGACTCAGTGACACTGAAGGAATAGCTAATATATTTCCAAGTCAGGATGGTGAGTGACTCGGAGAGGACTCTGTAGGTGGTTGATGCCTCTGTCCTATCTAGGTGGTAGAGATCACAGGTTTGGAAGGTGTTGTTGAAGGAGGATGTCGAATTGCAAAGGCAACTCCTGCTGATGGGAACCATGAATAAACTCAAGGAAACACCAGTAACTTGAGACAATTTTGTACAGCAGATTACTCCAGCTGCTGTAGCACTGTGAGTGATTGATTCGGAATCTAGAAAGTTAAAGGCTGACCTTGCCTTGTCTGTGACGTACAGACTGCTCGTTTTGTAGCATACGGATAACTCAGTCAGCTCTTTCCTCATGAATTCAGACGGTGCACAGATTGACCTTCTGACAGATGTAGGTAAGTGTGATATAGCCTGGCCTCACAGCAATCCCTCACTGTGTCTTCCTCCTCCAGGGCACACCATACAGACTGGTTACTACAGGGAAACTTGTTGTGATGCTATTAATGAGGCTGGCCAATAAACGACCAGAACAAATTGCAGAAGATAAGAAACCAAGTGAAAATAAGCTAATGCAATTTTACATTTCCTTGACAATCAGAATCATAAGCCTGAGCACTGCAGGGACACACCCCAGCAACACAGTTCACTGGCATCTTCTATGGAACAGATAGACTCATGGGCTTTAGATGAAACAACAATATCCCAACTGAGGAAATGATGCAAAATGTGCTAATATCATTCTGGCCTCATTAACAAATGTAAATTGTTAAACAGCCAGGCGCCAAATGGACAAATATTCCATGTTAGAGTCTTTCATTCTGATTCACAGTCAATTTTGTATAATTTGTACTTTACTGACCAAAATGCCTGGGTTACTGACCCTCCCTTGCAGCTTCAGATGGTTCTAGTTCTCTTCTGTAAGCTATTGCTGTAGAACTTACAGCATCAGCAAAAAGACATTTGCAATGCAAAGCAGTTTATGCAGCTGAGAGCACAGCCTATCAATAGTATCAGCTTCAATGCTGCTGGCCTTCTGCCATTATTATTTGGTGCATGTCCTGTTTGAGCATCGTGTTGCAAATCTCAATGTTTGCTCTGAGATACAGGACGGTTTGCCGCAGTTAAACGCTGCTGCAAACGGCAGACTGAGATTATTATTCACCGTTCACCACTTATAAACAGCAATGGAAACATTCAAAAGGCAGAGTTACATTAACTGGGTAATATGACAACCATTTAACTAACTGGGACCCAGAGGAAAAAAATAACATTTGGATGATTTGGGAATGATCAGTGCTAAATCTGGGAGCTGGTTTAGAATGAACTCAGGATATTGACTCTGAGTCTGAAATAAAAATTATGATTGAGGTCCGCAGTGCATCAGAGCCATTCTGTTGCCTTGTCACTATAGTTATTAGATAAAATCCATTTATTTCTGTCTCTGTGCCATTAATTAATCTATTAATCTAAATGTTTCTCACAGCCCGATATTGTGCCTTTGGCTTTACTCTGTTTCCTGCTTTCTCTGATGCTCCCTATCCTATCCCGTTAAAGCTCCCTGTCCTTCCCAAACCCACTCTAGCTGGTTTCTACCCAAATCAATGACCTGCTCTACGACTCTGACCATTCTCTGGCTGCTTTTCAATTGGCCTTTTACTGAATTGTGAAGATGTTATCAAACCATTGGACAGGTGATGTAAAGAGTTACAAGTAAATAATTTAAAAGAAGTATAAGCGTAGTAGATTGTTCTGAAACAAACACTGTTTAAGAGTAAATGTAGAATTGTATTTGTTGTGGGAAACAAATTGTTCCCATGACATTCTTAAAGGGACCTGACATTGTTGAGGGACAAGATGGTCTTTACCTGTTTGAAGGTATCTCCTATACAGTCTTCTCTTTCATTGTAATCCTATCCCCATGGTTTATTCTTGCAAAGGCAGCCTTTCTCCCCATTGTCTGGTCACTATTTTAAACGTTCACAGCTCAGAGTGAGAGACATCTGCCACAACGAGACAGTCCCACAGCAATTTTAGAATGGGTATAAATCAGACATGTTTGCTGTGAATTTCTCAGTGAACTTGATAAGCTTCTCAAAGACAATTTGAAAAGTGATCAATATTGTGGCTCAGGGAAAATCAACATTTTAATGCATGGAACCTACGCTGACTTTGTCACTGAGTGTGGCTCAGAGAACAATGAAGTAAAAGATGCCAAATCCTATTCCATAATACAGAAATAATAAATGCTGGACCATCTCAACAGATCTGACAGCATCTATGGAGAGAGAACACAGCTCATGTTTCAAGTCTAGATGACCCTTTGTCAGAGTTCAAATAGTTGATTCAACACCAGATGCGAGTCCTGTGGACCAATAAACATTCATTTCAAGATATGTGACGAGCAATAGTGAAGTTTTTGAATGATTTCTCTGTTTTGCCCGGTTACAATCCAATGCTCCTGAATGTATGGAGACAGCTGTTCTGGAAATCAGTGCAAATTTAAGTTTGGACATCAAGAATCGATAATTCCACAAATATGGCAGCGAAACATTCAGGTCTACAGGTAGGGCTAAACAATGAGTGAAAAAAAACCCCTCTGCTTTATTCATACCATGTTCCAGTCACTCCTTAAATTTAATCTGCAATGCAGCAGCGGAATCTTGTGAGGGAACTACACGTTATTTGACTGTTCAAAAGCTGTATACTTTTACTTTTGGTTTCCACACCTCAGTGCAGTATGTTACAATATGCTGGGATCAAACAAATTAAAAACATTTCACAGTCAACAGAATTTGTGGCACCAGGTGGTCAGTTCAGGCTTTTGCTGTTTTTGCTTTGGAAATGAGCTGTGATGATATGGAGATGTCAGCGTTGGACTGGGATAAACACAGTAAAAGTCTCACAACACCAGGTTAAAGTTAACCTGGTTAACTTACAGCCTATCAGACATAACCATATCAATCAGAAATAAAAAAATAAAAATTGAAAAAAAATCCTTTGTAGAGAAGTTTGAAAGGTGCAATATTACTGTTTTTACTTTTCTGTGGAATCATTTACGATAAAACCTCTTACCTGATGGAGGTTTATAAGATGTTGAGAGGTATAGATCGGATGGATTCTCAGAGGCTATTTCCCAGGGCTGAAATGGTCGCTACGAGAGGACACAGATTTAAGGTGCTGGGGAGATGTTAGGGGAAAGTTTTTCACTCAGAGGGTGGTGAGTGAATGGAATCGGCTGCCGTCAGTGGTGGTGGAGGCGAACTCGCTGGGGTCTTTTAAAAGACTTCTGGATGAGTATATGGGATTTAATGAGATTGAGGGTTATAGATAGGTCTATAGATTGGTAGGTGTTGATGTGATCAGCGCAACTCGTGGGCCGAAGGGCCTGTTTGTGCTGTAATGTTCTAGGTTCTATAAATAATTAATTCCATTCACAAATCACTAGAAAAGATTGATACAAATTTATTGGGTGCTGCACAATTGTTGGCCTGAGTTAAAAGTTTTGTCATTGAGGTTTGAAGAGACTGTAGCTCGGTGGAAGCAGACACACTAACATTAAGGCCCAGATTGTGTGGCTGCCATCACCCCGAAACCGGAAAATCCCGCCCGAGGTCAACGGATCTTTCCATGGTCCACCCTTCACCCGCTCCGATTCCCATGGTGGGCGGAATGGGAAAATCCGCCCGAACAATTCCTCTGATCTATCTGATGGGAAATGTGCAAGGCGCAGGGTGTTATTTTTTGCTGAAAGTCGAGACAATGAAATAAATTTGAAAGGGAAAGAAGAGATGTTTATTGAGGGTGTCAGTGTAATTTGTGACTTTATAATGGAGCAATTGCAGAGTAGGAGTGATTGATTTTGTATGCTTTGTGACAGAGGTATGAATAAAAATGCTAAAAGTCCCTGCAGTAAGACAGTAAGTGAATTATACTGAGAGGACATAGACAGAAGACTTTTTGAAGATGAAATGAAATATTTTGTTCACTTTATCAATAATAATGAGGTCTGTGCTTTGAGATCACCAGCTGACTTGTACAGACTGGCAGACAACCTTTCCAAATGTAAAAACCACTTTGTAAACATTTTTAATAATACCTGTCACAAATGTTTCGGGTGAATATTATTTTTCTGCATTGAAGATTTAGGAGTTAGTTGTAAACTATGATGAGTCAGGAACATTTGATGGGTTTGGAAATATTGGCAATTGAAAATTCTCAAAATGATGTAACTGATGATTTTATAAAGGGAAAGCGTAGAAAAGAAGCTACTGAAATTGTCATGACAGAAAGGCATAAAGCAAAAAAAAACCTTAAAGATCAGTTCCTCTTTCATATTCTCATGTTTAAATTCGGTTTTTCAAGTGGATTATTGCTGGGCTGATGCAGTGACTGTAGCTGGTCACATCTTGGTAGATCTGCAATGCAGCCTGCCTCTGATCACCTTCTCCCCCCGGAGACTGCTCTCCAGAAAGTCAGATTCAGGTTCTGCCACGTAAAACCAACTGAAACTGGGACCCTCCGGACTTCACTCATGGGAATTTATGCCAAGAA
This sequence comes from Prionace glauca, assembly GCA_037974335.1. NCBI lineage: Eukaryota > Metazoa > Chordata > Chondrichthyes > Carcharhiniformes > Carcharhinidae > Prionace > Prionace glauca. The sequence continues at coordinate 169,740,194 of CM075722.1, read as the reverse complement.
CTTTTCTGATTTCTTCAGAGGAGGTTAACTTGCATTTTTCAAACTGAATGAGCATCTGTGAATGGCGCACTGTGTATCTTGTTGCTCTGACTATTTGCTCATTCTCAATATATCCTAACTGTGATGGATGAATCTTCAAAAAAAGTGTTGCTCGGCGATGTTTTTACTGGCAGTCCAGGCCATTTATAATGTTCAATTAAAGTTATCTGACAAACTGCTTGACCATTCAAAATGCATAACCACACGGTCTTCCATTCCTTGTAGATCATAAAAAGTGCGTATCAAACAAACTGTGAATGAAGAAGTGCCTTTCCACATTGTTCTGGTGCTATTCTTCAACAATGTGGCTTTGCTGCCTTGAGTTGGCAGCAGATCAGCTACAATCTTATTGAGTGATGGGGTGGGTTTGAGAGGTGGCGGGGGGGGGGGGGGGGGGGTCACACGATTTACTCTTGCTCTACTTCTGCTCTTCTGATGAATTCCTGTGTGTTAAAGGCACTTTCAGAATAAGGATCAAATCCAACACTGACATAACAAACAAATGTCACGTTTCAGATAATTTGGCCAATCACTAAAACCAGAGGGAGGAAATACAAACATATATTTCTGAATTAGGGAATACTGTCTGTGCTGCTGATGTCAGCGCCTGGATTTTCCATCTCATTTCCCGGCGGCAAGTTCCATGTTTGTTGTTCTCACACCGCAATAACAGTCACCTTTACCTTGTAAGCTTGGGTCTCAACAAGATAATTATTCACACAGGTATATTTTCACAGGGCAAAGGCACTGACCAGTTTGTGCATTTTTGTGGTTTTGCCCACTGGTTCCAGGATGAAGGTAAGTTCTGAATTGCAATGGTCTTTTAAACTATTTTTAGTGATATTGAAACAAAAAGCAATTGTAAGATGACTCCTGTGGTATTTTTAAAGGATAGGCTTACAAAGGCACAGACAAACGAGAGCTATTTGTTTGTTATGTCAGTGTCGGATTTGATCTTTATTCTGAAAGTGTCTTTAACACACAGGAATTCATCAGAAGAAGTAGAGCAAGAGTAAATTGTGTGACCCCCCCCACCACCCCCTGCCCCCCCGCCCCCAAAACTGTACAGGCTGTCAGGATAGACTGTCCATACAAATAGACAGAGGTGTATTCAGGTTATCTTATGATCAGACCCTTAAAGGGTACACATTCCAGCTGGGAACAACGGAAATACACACCAGTTCCTGTTTCTCCCACCATCTGGTAAGTGCTGTGAATACCGCAGCAATATTCTCACTTGCATTGTTCCCAGGATGATATACCGGGGCCTTTCATTTCATGCCACATCCTTTTAAATTGAGAAACCCACAGAATGCCAGCTTAAACTTGTTTGCAAATCAATGCTCTGGGGCTGTTAAATTCTGCACCAATTTACAGTCATTAATGGGATGGATGAATTAATGACAAAACCTTTGAGAATAATCCAGCTCCTGTTAAACCGAACAATTTCAGCTAGCTGTCAAATTAAATGGTATGGAATCCAAAGTAGATCTTATGATTTTCAAAAAAACTCTTTATTAACAATATTATACAACAATAGAACGTTTACTGATTCAGACCAAATTCTTTTGCTGTTCTGTTTAAGTGAATTTGTGCATGGTTGTCCATCAAGGGAGCTGTTTAGGGTCAAGTTTGTTCTTTTTCGAGTATTTGGAATGATGCAATTTTGCAAACTTATTAGAAACACGAAAGGATTTATTGATGAGAATTGTATGGAGTACAGCACAGTCACACTTAGTCCCCTACATGTCTCCTGCCTCAGAGAGGATTCCGGGATTCTGCCTCCCAGGGTGATTACTCACTCTCAGTCCCAATTGGTCATCCATGCCATGTGACCCTTACTCTGCTGTGTTGCCCCTAAAGAGACAATCACCACAAATCACCACAGAACTGTTTCAATCAATTGTGTGCGATTTCACAAAAGCCTCAAGTGTATGGGGAACAGACGGAGAGGTGGAGTTCATGATTGCATCACCAGCTATGGTGTTTGGAAAGCAGCACATTGTGAAAATAAAGTGGTTGCCCTTTGATCACTTTTAAATATCTTTCATACAAAAAACTCTCCACATCCGCATACTGGGATTGTTGCACCTGCCATGGGATTTGGAGTAAGCGAGGAACAGATAATGGGAAGGTCCATTGACTTTGTGCAGGATTTTCCAGTCTTGGGTCAAGTGAGGCCATAAAATCCCATCCTTGATCTCTGATACATAATGATTCACATCTCTCCAATATCACTCTGATTATGTCCTGTTGTCACTTTCTATTTACAAATGGTTTTGGAGCTGTTCAGTCAGGTTAAGCTCAGTTATCAAGCACACATATCCTTCTGTTCATGTTTAAAATTTTAACAGCTACACACCCCAACGCAACTGTCTCTAAATGAATATAAAGTTTGCTAATTTCACTTAATGGAAGATGATTTATATAATGTTTGAATTGCACTTGGAGCTGCTGATTTAAACTGATATTGGGATGAACTGCAATCTGTGTCGAGTTATTAACTGCTGCTCCCACTTTCCTCTCTGGCAGCACACTTGGGAAACATGGGATGGAGGTCGGAGTCTATTTTTTGAAGATCTGGGGGAATTATTGGAAAGATGTTTCAGGACCTTCTAGAACCAGGAATCGGATTGATTAGCCCAGCAGAGAGCTGGCATAACTTGCTGCTCTGAACAGTGTTATTCTATTCTGTAATGATTCGAGAATACAATCAGTGGAACTTTATGGCCCCTCTTGTGGTGTTTTTGGAGATGGGAAGGGCATTTAATTAGGTGGCAATGGTGAAATGCCTAAACCCCGCTTCCTTCCAACCTGCACCAGAGTTTAGACATGACAGGAAGTTACGCATGATCAGATTCCCATCCCAATGCCAATAGAGGCCCTTGAGTGGGCAGAGGAATGGTAGGAAGGACTATTACTTACGGGGCGAAAAACTGCAGCAGGCGACGGTGCAGAGGGACCTCGGGGTCCTTGTGCATGAGTCGCAAAAACCCAGCTTGCAGGTGCAGCAGGTGGTCAGGAAGGCGAATGGGATGCTGGCCTTCATAGCGAAGGGGATTGAATATAAAAGTAGGGAGGTCTTGCTGCAGCTGTATAGGGCATTGGTGAGGCCGCAGCTGGAGTACTGTGTGCAGTTTTGGGCGCCGCACCTGCGCAAGGATGTTTTGGCCCTGGAGGGAGTGCAGAGGAGGTTTACTCGGCTGATACTGGAGTTGAGGGGATTGAGCTATGAGGAGAGGCTGAATAAACTAGGCTTGTACTCGTTAGAGTTTAGAAGAATGAGGGGAGATCTCATTGAGACGTATAAGATGATGAATGGGATGGATAGGATAGAGGTGGAGAGACTGTTCCCGCTCAAAAAAGACAGTAGGACTAGGGGGCACAGCCTCAAGATAAAGGGGGGGCGGTTTAGAACAGAGTTGAGGAGGAACTTCTTCACTCAAAGGGTGGTGAATCTCTGGAATTCTCTGCCCGTTGAAGTGGTGGAGGCTGCCTCGCTAAATATTTTTAAGAAACGAGTTCATGGGTTTTTGATAAGAGAAGGGATTAAGGGTTATGGGGAGAGGGCGGGAAGGTGGAGCTGAGTCACGACAGATCAGCCATGATCTTATTGAATGGCGGGGCAGGCTCGAAGGGCCAGATGGCCTACTCCTGCTCCTATTTCTTATGTTCTTATTTCTTAAAGACATTCAGTGCCTGATCAAAGGACATAACATCAGTGGAGCCCACTAAGGACCACACTGCTAACTTTGAGGTAATGTATTTTGGAAGGTCTAATACAGATAGGAAATGTACAGTAAATGGCAGAACCCTTAAAAGTATTGATAGGCAAAGGGATCTGGGTGTACAGGTACACAGGTCACTGAAAATGGTAACGCAGATAGAGACGGTAGTCAAGAAGGTATATGGCATTCTTGCCTCATCAGCCAGGGCACTGAATTTAAAAATTGGCCAGTCATATTGCTGCTTTATTGAAACTTGCTTAGGCTGCGCTTGGAATATAATGTTCAATTCTGGTTGTGTGGCAACCAGAAGGATGTGGAGGCTTTGGAGAGGGTACAGAAAAGATTTACCAGGATGTTGCCTGGTATGGAGGGCACTAGCTATAAGGAGAGGTTGGAGAAACTTGGTTTGTTCTCACTGGAGTGACAGAGGTTGAGGGGCGACCTGATATAATCTTAGAACATAGAACATTACAGCACAAACAGGCCCTTCGGCCCTCGAGTTGCGCCGATCACATCAACACCTACCAACCTACAGACCTATCTATAACCCCCAATCGCATTAAACCTCATATACTCATCCAGAAGACTTTTAAAAGACCCCAGCGAGTTCGCCTCCACCACCGACGACGGCAGCCGATTCCATTCACTCACCACCCTCTGAGTGAAAAACTTACCCCTAACATCACCTCTGAACTTCCCTCCTTGTACCTTAAATCTGTGTCCTCTCGTAGCAACCATTTCAACCCGGGGAAATAGCCTCTGAGAGTCCACCTTATCTATTCCTCTCAACATTTTGTAAACTTCTATCAGGTCGCCTCTCAACCTTCGTCTCTCCAGGGAAAAGAGTTCCAGCTCCCTCAACCTATCTTCATAAGGCATGCCTCCCAGTCCAGGCAACATCCTTGTAAATCTCCTCTGCACCCTCTCAATAGCTTCTACATCTTTCCTATAGTGAGGCGACCAGAACTGCGCACAATACTCTAAATGAGGCCTGACAAGGGTCTTATAAAGTTGCAGCATTACCTCCCGACTCCTAAACTCAATCCCTCAATTAATGAAGGCCAGTACACCATACGTCTTCTTGACCACATCCTCCACCTGCGAGACCGATTTAAGAGTCCTGTGGACCTGGACCCCTAGATCCTTCTGCTCTTCAACGCTACTAAGACCCCTGCCCTTAATAGTGTACTCGTTCATCCCATTGGTTCTGCCAAAATGGACGACTACGCATTTATCCGCGTTGAAATCCATCTGCCACTTCTCCACCCAGTCCTGCATCCTATCAATGTCCTGCTGCAACTTTTGCCATCCTTCCAGACCATCCACAACACCACCGACCTTAGTGTCATCAGCGAACTTACTTACCCATCCCTCCACTTCCTCATCCAGGTCATTTATGAAAATGACAAACAACAAGGGTCCCAGAACAGATCCTTGAGGCACTCCGCTAGTGACTGACCTCCATTCAGAAAAAGCCCCATCCACAACCACTCTCTGCCTTATGCAGGCAAGCCAGTTCTGGATCCACAAGGCCAAAGGCCCTTGGATCCCATGCCCTCTCACCTTCTCAAGAAGTCTTGCATGGGGGACCTTATCAAACGCCTTGCTGAAGTCCATGTACACTACGTCCACGGCACTTCCTTCGTCAATGTGTTCAGTCACATTATCGAAGAACTCAACTAGGCTTGTAAGGCACGACCTGCCCTTGACAAATCCATGCTGACTATTCCTGATCATGTCAAACCTCTCCAAATGCTCGTAAATCTTGTCCGTCAGAAACCTCTCCATCAGCTTACCAACCACTGAGGTCAGACTCACCGGTCGGTAATTTCCCGGGCTATCTCTGTTCCCTTTCTTGAAAATAGGAACTACATCCGCAATCCTGAAATCCTCCGGAACCTCTCCCGTCTCCATTGACGACACAAAGATCATCGCCAAGGGCTCTGCAATCACTTCCCTGGCCTCCCACAGTATCCTGGGGTACATCCCATCTGGTCCAGGCGACTTATCTACCTTGATAGAATTCAAAAGTTCCAACACATCCTCCTCCTTAATATTCACGTATTCAATCTTTTCCATCTGCTGCAAATCCATAACAAAATCTCCCGGATCAGCTTCCACTATGAATACTGAGGCGAAGTACTCGTTAAGCACCTCTGCCATTTCTTCTGGTTCCACACAAACTTTTCCCCCCTCACCTTTTATAGGTCCTATCCCTTCTCTTCTTATCCTTTTACCTTTCACATATTTATAGAAGGCCTTGGGATTCTCCTTAATCTTACCCGCCAAGGTCTTCTCATGACCCCTTCTGGCTCTCCTAATTTCCCTCTTAAGTTCCTTCCTACAGTCCTTATACTCCTCAAGATCCTTAACCTCTCCTAATTCCCTGAACCTCTTATACACCTTCCCTTTCCTCCTGACTAGGTTCAACACAGCCTTTGTGCACCACAGTTCCCGCGACCTACCAAAACCCCCTTGTCTCATCGGAACTTTGTCATTCAGAGCTCCAGACACACATTCCTTGAATATCTGCCACCTTCCTTCGGTACTTTTCCCTAAGAATGCCTCCTTCCAGTTTATTTGTCCAAGTAACTTCCTGACTTCTTCGTATCTCCCCTTACCCCAGACAAACACCTTCCTAGCCTGCCTGATCCTATCTCATCCCAATGCAATTGTGAAGGAGATAGAATTATGGTCACCATTCCCAAGATGCTCTCCTACCAAAAGATCCATCACCTGCCCTGGTTCATTCGCCAGTACCAGGTCAAGTACAGCCTCTCCCCTCGTAGGCTTGTCCACATACTGTGTCAGGAAACCTTCCTGAACACACCTAACAAACTCCTCCCCATCCAAACCCCTTACCCTAGTAGACTTCTGAGAGGCATGGACAGAGTGGATAGTAAGAAGTCTTTTCCTAGGATGGAAGAGTCAATTACTAGGGGGCACAGGTTTAATGTGTGAGGGGCAAGGTTTAAAGGAAATGTATGACACAGATTTTTTACTCAGAGAGGAATGGGTGCCTTGAACTCATTGCCGGGGGAGGTAGTGGAAATGGATACGGTAGTGACTTTTAAGGGGGGTCTTGACAAATACATGAATGGGGTGGGAATAGAGGGATATGGTCCCCAGAAGGGGAGGGGGTTTAGTTAAGTCGGCCAAAATGGTCAGTGCAGGCTTGGGGGGCTGGAGAACCTGTTCCTGTGCTGTAATTTTCTTTGCTTTTGCTTCTGATCCCTCGACCCCGCACCCCCCCCGCCTCACCAAATCCCTCCTCCCACCACTTAGCACTCCCCAGTTCTGGACCTCCCCCGTTAAGTGTCATTCCAGTACAGACTGCCCAGTGGCACTGCGTTTCAAAAGAGGCCTCTTATTGGCTAGCAGCACTCAGTAGGTAGGACTGTCACCTCCCACCCCTCCCCTGATGCACATAATCCTGGGAAAGGCCCATCCAGAGCCAGTTAAATGTCAGTGAATATCAGTGGGCCTACCCACAGGGAGCTGTGTGGGTTGATGTTTGCTTATTAACCAGCAGTTGAAACTGTCCTGCCCTGGTTCAATCTACCAAAATGCATCACCTCGCATTTGTCTAAATTAAACTCCATCTGCCATTTGTCAGCCCACTGGCCCAATTGATCAAGATCCCAGTCCAGGTCTTCCAGTGCTGCCAAAGTCAATGGTTTTTTGAATGGTTCACCTCATTTCTGCTGCGACAGGGAAATGAAGTTCCGCCCTTCGTGTCAACACGATTTTGTATCTGCCGTGCACTGGAACCAGTGCAGCCTGCTCCAGTTTGCCAGCTTTTCTGCCTTCTTTTTGTACGTGCTGAACCTCCCCACACATTCAATAACCACACCCTCTCTGCTCCTGATTCTACAGGCAGCGATATTCCTTGCCTGTCGAGAATAGGGTGAGCAATGTGCTTGCCTGTTTATAGTAACACCAGGGAGCTCATTACCACACAGCAGAAAGCACTGGCTAGATCACACCAAATACCAGCAACAAGAACCATCAAATCCCCAGGAAACAATTCCTGTATGGACAGAGAAAGAATAGCTACAACAATAATTTAACAATAATCATGCAATAAGTGGCTTTAAAATGGCTTTTTTCTGGCTGAGAGTTAAGAATGTTGGGATTTTTTATTAACTTATAGATTAAAACCAGGTACAGGTTATCGAGTTGTTCTGGTCTGGGAGCTGTGATCTGAAACTTGCTGTGTTGGCTAGGTAAGGGAAGTTGTTTATGTTTGACCCAGACAGTATGGCTTTGATTTATTGCCATTATGTGGGAGCATGCTGTTTAAACTAAGCATAATGGCATTGTTTAAAAGTAACTCCACTGTGTTCAACCATGTGATCGGTTTCTGCTCACACAGTTGTCTAAGTGACAAAGAATCTTCTGGGAACGAGCAGTGAATTGTGGATAAAAAGACATGTGCAGCCTTTGTTTGGCAGCAATGACTCGGGAGAGACCAACTATTGCAAAAAGACCTGTACCCTGAAGAATACTTCAGAGAAGAAGAAGATAGATTCTACATTGAGGATCTTTCTTAGCCAAGGTTTTCCTAAACTCAGTAGTATCTATTTTCAGTTAAGAAGTTAAAGTTGATGCTCAGTTGAAATTTGATGTTGAGTTTGAGTTAATGAGTTGCAACTATTTATGTTTGACTTGGTACCAAAGTGTTAAATAAAGGAATGATTGAATTACTGTCCGTGTTTGCCTCATTAAACTGAAATTAAACTTGGAAGGTGTATAATTTAAAAGCTGAGTACATCCTGTCACTCAGGAACATTGTGCTACAATGGACGGAGGCCTGGAGTTAACCACAAGTAGGAAATCAGGAGAAGCTGCTTCCTTTGACCCCAAGAGGAACACAACCTCTACTTCCTGCCCTGAACAAGCAACCATCTGTGGAGAGTTTTATTTTCAACGATCATGGGTGTGATTTTCTGTGGAACCCGTCACATGTTTGATTTGATTTATTATTGTCACATGTATTAGCATACAGTGGAAGATGGCCAGTCATTGGCTGGTGGCTGGATATTTTGGTCCTCCCATTGCCAATGGCAATTCCAATTGAATGACTCCTTCACCGTTTGGGATCTCACGGTGGGGATGCACTATTGATGGGAGTGAAAGATTCCACCAGTGTGAATGGCCAGAAAGTTCTGGTCCAGGTTCCTCGCAGCCTGCGCTGTGTGTGTTTGACTCCAGCAATTCAAACTTATGACCAGATACAGGCTCGGCTGAATCCAATTAGTCCCACTTAATTCAAGATAAAATCTTTAATAAACGGTTTGTTCTGTCACTAATTAGAACATTCGACAATGGGGCAATGTGAAACCATTCATATTTTAAGATAAATTTGGACTTAAGTAATTCCTTCAGTTTGTTAACAAGAAGTGGATGTAGTAACCTCCAATACACGTACAAACACTCAACTAAAAAAGTGTCAAGAGAGGATGTTTTTAAAATATAGTAAGACGGTAATTCATCTATCCAGCAATTAATTAGCAGATGAATTCAACTACTGTAAAATCTTCAAAGGAACAATTAACTGAAAAATAACTTGCTCAAGCATCTGTGGGTGATCAAGTATGCAGTTTGTAATATTTTGATGGCTGTGCTTCCTTTGAGTTGAGTAACGATGTTAAAATATTCAGCGATGGAGAAACAGAGAATCTAGTCAAATTGAAGACAATATTGTGAGGGAGTTTGAATGAAGGGGTTTGTATGGCAGATACGGGCACATTGTGTTCATGTAAAGCCTTAAAGTTAATTCCATGCTTCTCTGTATTTCTATCCTGTGTGGCTTCTTCGCTTCTTAAATACTTTTTTTTTGAAAAGCTGACAGTCACAGATTAGAAGCAAAAGTTTAAATTGTTATTAACTGGATGGAGTTTAGATCAAGGGAGTTTGATCCTAACGAGAGTGAGTCTGTTCAGTGGTGAAGTCAGGAGACACTCCTTCACACGATGGAAAGTTGGAAGCTGGAACTATTCCCAGAAAATTCAAGCTGGGGATTTATTGAAAATTCCAAATCTGAGATGAATGTTTTATTTTAAATAATGATGCTGGAATCAAGGTGTGTCATCAGATTTGAGAATCATGTCAGCTATCATTTTGTTGATTGATGGGGACAGGTTCATGGGACTGCATCATCACCTCCTGGCTCAATATTCCTCCAATCCTTTCTCAGTCACAGAAATAAACATGGGCCAAGAGTCAAACACATGTCAGATATTTGATTCACTGATCTAGCTGGTTACTCTTGAAGCAGGACAAAACTACAACTCATTCCTTTGTAACTATACAAGTGGTTGCACCCTCCCCTCCCCTCCCCTCCCCCACCTGAAACTGTGACTCACACCTGACCTTCTGACCCCTCCCTGAAGTTCTGACTCCCCCAAACGTTTAGCTCCCACCAACCCAACCTGATCTCATGACCCTACCCATCCTAATACCCTTCCATTCTGTCATTTACCACCTTACCAGGTTGCCACTTTATTGTCCCTCTAACCTACCCCCAACTGGGACAAATTCCACCCTATTAACCATATAAATAGGAGTGAGTGCCAATCTGATGGTGATTGGCTGAGTGCCAATCTGATGGTGATTGGCTGAGTGCCAATCTGATGGTGATTGGCTGAGTGCCAATCTGATGATGATTGGCTGAGTGCCTATCTGATGGTGATTGGTACTCCACAGGAGGTTCAGCCCTTGATGTAGAATTGTGCAGAAACAATTAATTTTTTCCACCTGAATACATTTAATCTCTGGCTTCTACAAAGTAACAGGACAAGGATATAAATTATTCTGTCCTCCGCTCTTCTCTTCAGCATTCAAAGACTATAAAGAACTTCAATAATTAACAAAAGCCACAGAATCTTCTAAAGCAGGGTTGGACGAGAGCAGAATTCAATGTCTTTAGTTTTATTGCTGCAGTAGGTTTATTTAAGTTATAATGAACTCAGTAATGTCTTTTTGTCCATTTAGCATGACAGGCCTAATAAACAGCTGCAGTAATGAAGTGCTAAATTTTGCAATAATAGCCACAAGTCAAGTTCAATATGTAAGAAATTAAGATAGCTTCCAGCAGCCGTGTTCAACCCTAAATGCAATTTCTATTCTATGAATAAAATCATTTGAGAGGAAATGAGTCTTTGGAAAGTATCACAGCAACTCAAATCCAGTTAATGACCTCTACATCAGAAATAAAGACTCTATTTTTGATGACACCATTGCTCTTTGCTCTCAATAGTTTTAGAACAAAGAACAAAGAACAACCCAGCACGGGAAACAGGCCCTTCGGCCCAACGAGCCCGTGCCGCCGCATCACCCTACACCTATTCTACCCTGCATGTCTACGAATGGAACCCCTAACTTAGCCAGATTCAGGGGAGAATAGTGTCAATTTAGTAACACTTTTCTTGAAAAGAAGTTGAATATTGTCTCCGTGATGATGTCAGATACCTCGAAACGTGCTTGTTTGTAGAGACCTGGCCAATGTGTGTGAGTGACGTGCCAACCTTTTCCTGTTTGGAAATCTGTTTGCAGTCAGCAGTATAACTACCAATGAGCCTCCGTGTTAAAAGGTTTCCAGCTAATTTTTATTTGGAATAAAATGAACTGTCTCTTTTCACAAATATTAGTTTGTGTTTGGTGTAAGTAATCCTGGTATGTCAAACTGTTTTCAGAGCTAAAACAAATGATGTGACAAAGTGAGAACTTGGCATTAAGAATACTCAAAGAATTGGATAATTGAAATGAATTGGCCTTTGTAGCTAAATGTGCAGCAAGTTGTGAGGATGGAGTCTCAGCAACAGGAATTTAGCAATAATACAGAGTTTGCACTGACACAGTACTCTCGATCAGAAACAGTGGTCAAAACAAAGTTCATCATAAGGAGGTGGTGGATTTGATGAGTTGATGGGGAAAGTTTAGGGCAATAGGGATCAGTGAATAACACTTCCAAAGATCTGGCACCAACATGATAATGGGTCCAAAGGTTTCCAATTGTGCTACAAGTGTCTAATACCAAAATCTTACTGGTATTTACACCGGCAGTTCCCGGGGTCCTCCTGATAGTACCAACCTGCCAAAGGTTTCCCAGGAATGAAGGGTGCACTCAATGAGAAACCCCATTGACAACGGCAGAACCATAAGATTCCACAGCCAGTGAATGATTCAGCACTTCCATCCGTCCTGAAACACTCTGCGGATGGGGAGGATAATCCTGCCCAGAGATTAGATCAGTTTTGTTCAGTTGTGGAATTCCAGCCTGCTCGCCCTTCCCTCATATTTGCATCCTCTCAGTTTCTGTGTCATTCCCATGAATCATTTTTCTACCTCCTCCCATACTTCCATACACGTTTATCATTTGGGTACCCAACCCAGTCACAGTGTTACAACTCTGGTCTAACGAAGTTCAAACACAAGATTAACATAAATGTTTCCCCTTTCAGTATGATCCCTTTGGAAATGAGCCTCAAAGTATTGCTTGTATTTTTATGGTTTTATTAACCTGCATTGTTACTATCATTGATCTGTGTGTCTCTAACCATGATTCCATGTCCCACAACTCCATTTAGAATCTTATTTTCTCAAATGTTTATGATCTTCTTACTTATCCTACCAAAATGCACTCAGACTAATCTTTAAAGAAATGTAATCACTATTTTTTAGCATTGACAGACATTCAATGTTTTTCTTTTCCCAACTGTAATTTTGGACAGTGCAAATTCTTCCACTTTATTTCTGGTCAACTTTATTAAATCAAACCTCTTAATTCCCATTGGATTATAATTTTCATAAACTTCCTGATAGCGTACTTTATTAATTTCTCAGACAGAGAAGGTGCAGCACGATGACACAGTGATTAACACTGCTGCCTTACAGCGCCAAGGACCTGGGTTTGATTCCTGGTTTGGATCACTGAGCGGAGTTTGCACGTTCTCTCTGTGTCTGCATGGGTTTCCTCCGGGTGCTCCGCTTTCCTCCCACAATCCAAAAGACGTGCTGGTTAGGTGCATTGGCCATACTAAATTCTCCCTCAGTGTATCTGAACAGGCACCAAAGTGTGGCGACTAGGGGATTTTCAGAGTAACTTCATTGCAGTATTAATATAAACCTACTTGAGACACTATTAAGTAAAGCTTTGATTATTATACAGAACTTGACCGTTACCAGAAAAACACCTTGTGAGATGATGGCTACTCAAATTGGATCATTTTACACTTCACATCAAGAACAAGCCTGAGGCCATTACCTTTGGCTCTGGAAAAAGCCCATATCATCCTGTAAGGGTTAGCTAATCAGAAATGTGAGCAACCGATGAAGCTAGCTGTTTCACATTGTTACAAAGCAATAACAACACAAGTGGTTTTCACCACAACAGGATGCTGCTGTTAAGCCAGTGAGATCTTACAGCAAAGAACAATATAAGCACAGGAACAGGCCCTTCGGCCCACCAACTCAGTGCTGACAGAAATGTCGGTCTGATCTAACATCTTCTTGCCTCTATGTGGTCCATATCCCTCTATTCACTGCCTATTCTTCTATCCAGATGCCTCTTGAACGTTGTTATAGAATTTGCTTCCATCACCTCCTCTGGCAGCGCGTTCCAGGCATTCACCAGCCTCTGTGTGAAAAACGTGCCCTTTACTTCTCTTTTAAACTTTCCCCATTCACTTTCAACCTGTGCCCCTGAGTGATTAACCCTTCAACCCTGGGAAAAAGACTCTGACTATCCACTCTATCCAAGCCTGTCATAATCTTGTAAACCTCTATCAGGTCCTCCCTCATCCTCTGACACTCCAATGAAAACAATCCATGTTTGTTTAACCTTTCTTCATAATCCATATCCCCCAAACCAGGCAACATTCTGGTAAATCTCTTCTGTACCCTTTCCAATGCATCAACATCCTATTGGTAGTGTGGCAACCAAAAGTCTACACAATACTTCAAATGCAGCCTAACCAAAGCCTCATACAGCTGCAACATGATTTTCCAATTCCTATACTCAACACCCCGACTGATTAAGGTCAGCATGCCATACACCTTCTTGACCACCTTGTCCACCTGAGTTTATCTTTGGGGGAAGGTCTCCAGTTGATTTATATCCTGCTGTATCCTTTGACAATCCTCCTCAGTATCCACAATTCCTCCAAGTTTTGTGTCATCTGCAAATTTACTAATCAGAATATCAACATTTTCCTCCAATTCCAAACAACAGAGGTCCCAGCACTGATCCTTGTGGAACACCAAATGTCACAGATCTCCAGTTAGAGAAATACCCTTCCACTGCTACTCTCTGCTTTCTATGCCCAAGCCAGGTTTGTATCCGTCTTACCAGCTCACCTCCGACCCCGCACGAGTGCACCTTCTGTATCAACCTGCCATGAGGAACATTATTGAAGACTTCAGTAAAGTCCATGTACACGACCCCCACTGCCCTGCCCTGGTCAACTTTATTTTGTCACTTCCTCAAAGAACTCAATTAAGTTTATGAAACATGACCTCCTTTTCACAAAACCAAGCTACGCTTCATACCAAAGTCTCGGAAGTGAGAGTTAAAGCAATTGCGAACAGTTTGTGTGGAGTCAAGACAAGGAACGTCTAAAGGGTCAGATGTAAAACCTTGGACTGGATTTGCTGTTAAAAGTGGAGTGGGAGCTTTGTTTTAAAGAGTCATTTGGAAAATGTTGGATTTCGGAATGCAAACTATTAATGGAAAAGAATGTCACGTGAGAAGATTTTAAAGTGTATTTTTGGGCATAGAGTTTGAAAATCTCATGTGACAATTGGAGAGATTCTGACAATAAATCCGCAGAAAAAGTGATAAATTTTCATATCCCGCCCACCATAGGAATACTAGCGGGTGAGGAGCTGATAATGGAAAGGTCTGTTGACCTTGAGTGGGAGTTTCCAGTTTTGAGATGAATGTAGTCTGAAAATCCCACCCACTAACTTGGGTTCAGGGCAGAGTGTGTGTATTTGACTACAGCCAATCTGTGTGCTTAAAAGGGACTTCGTGTTAAAGAAATTTAACAGAGATTTTGAGGCAATTTTGCAAATCTGCAAGAAAGTTACTAAAAAGGAGAAAAATATCAAATATGAGAATAGGCTACCAAAAATATAAAAACAGATTGTGAAAGCTTTTATAAATATATAAAAAGAGGGCTAGCTAAATTAAATATTGGTTCCTTAGAGATAGAGGCAGGAGCATTGATCAAAGGGAGGAAATAGCAGAAGTACTGAACAAATATCTTCACTGCAAAAGACTCAAATCACAAACTAGGAATAAAGAGGAAGGTTAATGTTAATAAGAGTGAGGAACCTCAGTGACAGAATTTTGCAGGTCATTCAATTCATGGTTGGCTTTCTTGCCGCCTATCCACTTGTCCCCAAACGATCAGACATTTTACGTGGGTGGGTGAGACCTTCACTCAGTTGAAGACCTTAAGTGTCCAATTATTGGGCCACTTCCCACCACAAGGAGTGAGGATGAATCTGGCAGGTTAACCTGCTCCGACCTTGTTCAGGAAATTGGGCCTCCTCCATCACTGAACCCCTTTTCTCTTTGGGGAACCCCCCTCCACCCTCCCTGTGCCCTCCACAAAGTTTTCACCCATTGGGTGCTCCCTCCTCCTCTATGCTTTCCAACATAGAGTCAGATCACGTTTTTGGGATCCTTAACGGGGTGGGGGAACAGCCCCAAGCTGTGGTCCACCACCCCATGGTTTCATCACCCGTGGCCACCTTTTCTCGTGGTTTCCTTACAGTTTCACTGATGTGACTAGCTCCCAGTGTTACGGCTGGGTCGACATAAAAATCCTTCTAACGCTTAATGGCATCCTTCAAGCAACAATAATAACCACTTGAACAAGATATCAGAGGGCATGTGGTGTCAGTGGAGCCACCTGCACAAGCTAGACGTTAATATATTTCATTAAAATGAGAGCTATACCGGGCTGTGGGATGAGGTGAAATTGAAATTGAAAGAGTCTTCCATTGTTTGCTGGAGCAGACGAGTGAAGGAGCAGAGAGAGAGCTAAGATTTTACTTGTTAAAAACCTGTTTAAAATAAGTTTAAAGCACTTTGTTCTTTGTAGAACTGTTTAAAGCATTTATTTATTGTATTTACTGCTTTAAGAATTCTGAGGGAGTGGTTAGCAGGCAGTTGTGGGACATCAGCTTTAAATCAGCGCCAGGTTTAAAAGGAGGCCTGGTGTAGACAGCGGGCAGTGTCTGAGCGGGCAGTGGAGTGAGTGGGAAGCAGAGTGAGCTAATAGGGCTTAATATCAAAAAGGGCTGGAAGGAAAAAAGGACAGGTGAGTTCGTTTGAAAAACAAGGAAAAAAAAAACAAAAAAATAATTTTTTTTCAAACCTACTACAGTGAATAATGGAGGGACATGTGATGTGTGGTTTCTGTATGATGTGGGAACTGGTGGACCCCAGGGTCCATCCCAGTGAACATGTCTGCAGTAAGTGCAGGTTGCTGGAGGAGCTCCAGCTCAGGGTAAATGAGCTGGCCTCTGAGCTACAGACACTGAGGCTCATCAGGGGGAGAGAGGGTGCCATTGTCAATGGGGTGCAAGTGACATCCACCCCCCCTAGACTGGCTAACTCTAAGGGTCAGGGACAAGAGGGGGCTGCTGGGAGGAGGAAGGGGGGTGAGGAGCGGAGGCCTCAGCCTCTCAATCTGCATAACAGGTTTGAGGTTCTTGCTGCCAGTCTGGACGAGAACGAGGGAGGTGAGGTTGGTGAGCAAACTGCACACGGTACAGTGATGCAGCAGGACACAGGCAAAAAGAGGGAGAAAAGGAATGTAGTAGTGATTGGGGATAGTGGGGTGAAGGGTATTGACACTGTCCTTTGTCACAATAACAAAGTGCACAGAAGGGTGTGTTGTCTGCCTGGTGCTCGGGTACGGGATGTCGCAGCTGGGCTGCAGAGGAACCTGGAGTGGGAGGGTGAGAATCCGGTCGTTGTGGTACATGTGGGTGCCAGCGACGTAGGCAAAGTGTGGACTGAGGATCTGGGGAGGGAGTATGAAAAGCTGGGAATGGAATTAAAAAGTAGAACCGACAAGGTGGTTATCTCTGGGCTACTACCTGAACCGAGTGCAGACGGACGTAGGGTTGACAGGATTAAGGAAGTGAATGGGTGGCTCAGGGATTGGTGTGGGAGGAATGGGTTTGATTTATGGGGCATTGGCATCAGTATTGGGGTAGGTGGGACCTGTTCGGGCGGGATGGGGTTGGTCTGAACCATGCTGGGACCAGAGTGCTGGCGAATCGAGTAAAGAGGACTGTAGACAGGGCTTTAAACTAATTAGGGGGGGAGGGTGCGAGGGTAGGTGATGTTACGAGGTCTAAAGTTAAGGAGAGGGTACAGGTAAGGGAAGAGGCCAAGGATGTCCCAATAATAGAGGGAGTGGGGGCGTGAGTATGGTTGGTGGCGTTACGGCAAGTAGGGTCCAGGTGAAGGCTGGGATGAAAGCGCTTTATCTGAATGCACGAAGCATTCGGAATAAAGTGGATGAGCTGGTGGCGCAGATCGACACAAATGGATACGATCTGGTGGCCATTACAGAGACGTGGCTGCAAGGTGACAGGGACTGGGAGATGAATGTACAGGGCTATCAAGTGTTTAGAAAGGATAGGCGGGAGGGAAAAGGGGGGGGGCGTAGCTCTGCTGATTAAGGATAGCATCAAGGTGGTAGTAAGGGATGATATTGGAGCCAAGGAGCAGAGGGTGGAATAGTTGTGGGTGGAGATTAGGAACAGCAAAGGGAGGAAGACGCTGGTTGGTGTCGTCTATAGGCCCCCGAATAATGATCTGGAGGTGGGGCGGGCTGTTAACGTGCAAATAAGTGCGGCGTGCAGGAATGGGACGGCAGTAGTTATGGGAGATTTCAATCTGCATATTGATTGGTCGACCCAAGTTGGACGCGGGGGGCTCGAGGAAGAGTTCTTGGAATGCTGCCGGGATAATTTCCTCGAACAGTGTGTGTTGGAGCCGACGAGGGAGCGAGCTATCTTGGATCTGGTGCTATGTAATGAGACGGGTAGAATTAGGGACCTTGTGGTGAAGGATCCTCTTGGGGAGAGTGATCATTGTATGGTGGAGTTTCTGGTGCAGATGGAGGAGGAGAAAGTGGGTTCCCGGACACGCGTCCTTTGTTTGAATAGAGGAGAGTTCGGTAGGATGAGAGAAGAATTGGCGAATGTGGACTGGGGGAGCGCGTTGGAGGGAGGGTCTATTGAGGAGCAGTGGAGGATCTTTAAGGAGATTTTTCTTGGTGCTCAGCGGAAATTTATTCCGATGGTCAAAAAGGATAGTAGGAGGAGAGGTAATAAGCCGTGGATAACGAAGGAGGTGAAGGAAAGTGTTAAATTAAAAGCGGAGGAGTTTAGAGTAGCTAAGAGTAGTGGGCAAGAAGAGGATTGGGAGAGGTTTAAATGTCAACAAAGATTGACAAAGAAGTTGATAAAGAAGGGTAGGAGAAACTATGAAGCTGGGCTAGCGCTTAATATAAAAAAGGATAGCAAGAGTTTTTATAAATATATAAAAAGGAAGAGGCTGGCTAGGATGAACGTTGGTCCTTTAGAGGATGAGAAAGGGGACCTAGTGGTAGGGGATAGGGATATGGCTAAGGTATTGAATAACTTTTTTGTTTGTCTTCACGGAGGAGGACGTGAATAATTTGCCAGGTGTTAGTGATGGAAAGGTGGTAGGACTGGAGGGTCTTAATGACATTACTGTTACTAGAGAGGCAGTGCTCGACAGACTGGAGGGGCTGATTGTGGACAAGTCCCCAGGACCGGATGGAATGCATTCGAGGGTTCTGAAAGAAATGGCGGAAGTGATAGTGGATGCCTTGGTGGTTATTTTCCAGACGTCGTTGGATTCTGGGGAAGTGCCGGATGATTGGAAAATGGCTAATGTTACGCCGTTGTTTAAGAAGGGTGCCAGGCAAAAGGCGGGGAATTATAGGCCGGTTAGTTTAACGTCTGTGGTAGGTAAAATGTTAGAATCTGTCATTAAGGAGGAAATTGCGAGGCATCTTGAAGGGAATTGCTTGATAGAGCAGAAGCAGCACGGTTTCGTTAAAGGGAAGTCGTGTCTAACAAATTTACTGGAGTTCTATGAGGATGTGTCTAGGACGGTGGATAGAGGAAAGCCGGTGGATGTGGTCTTTCTAGATTTTCAGAAGGCGTTTGACAAAGTAACTCACAAGAGGTTATTGCAGAAGGTCGAGGGACATGGAGTTGGGGGTAGGATGTTAGCGTGGATAGAGGATTGGTTGTCAAATAGGAGGCAGAGAGTGGGGGTCAACGGGTACTATTCGGATTGGCGGATGGTGACTAGTGGAGTGCCCCAGAGGTCGGTGCTGGGGCCTCAGCTTTTTACCATTTATATAGATGATCTGGAGGAGGGAACCGAGTGTAGGGTGTCGAAATTTGCTGATGACACCAAGATTGGGGGAACGGCAAATTGTGCGGAGGGTGTGGAGAGTCTGCAGAAGGATCTAGATAGGCTGGGCGAATGGGCCAGGAAATGGCAAATGGAATTTAATGTTGGCAAGTGTGAGGTGGTCCACTTTGGTAGGAGGAATGGTAGGAAGGACTATTACTTACGGGGCAAAAAACTGCAGCAGGTGACGGTGCAGAGGGACCTCGGGGTCCTTGTGCATGAGTCGCAAAAATCCAGCTTGCAGGTGCAGCAGGTGGTCAGGAAGGCGAATGGGATGCTGGCCTTCATAGCGAGGGGGATTGAATATAAAAGTAGGGAGGTCTTGCTGCAGCTGTATAGGGCATTGGTGAGGCCGCAGCTGGAGTACTGTGTGCAGTTTTGGGCGCCGCACCTGCGCAAAGATATTTTGGCCTTGGAGGGAGTGCAGAGGAGGTTTACTAGGCTGATACCGGAGTTGAGGGGGTTGAGCTATGAGGAGAGATTGAATAAACTGGGCTTGTACTCGTTAGAGTTTAGAAGAATGAGGGGAGATCTCATTGAGACGTATAAGATGATGAATGGGATGGATAGGATAGAGGTGGAAAGACTCTTCCTGCTCAAAAAAGACAGTAGGCCTAGGGGGCCTCAAGATAAAAGGGGGGCGGTTTAGAACGGAGTTGAGGAGGAACTTCTTCACTCAAAGGGTGGTGAATCTCTGGAATTCTCTGCCCGTTGAAGTGGTGGAGGCTGCCTCGCTAAATATTTTTAAGAAACGGGTTGATGAGTTTTTGATAAGAGAAGGGATTAAAGGTTATGGGGAGAGGGCGGGAATGTGGAACTGAGCCACGACAGATCAGCCATGATCTTATTGAATGGCGGGGCAGGCTCGAAGGGCCAGATGGCCTACTCCTGCTCCTATTTCTTATGTTCTTATGAAAGGCTCTGAGATTTTCTCTCATTGTTTATCAGTTGAATTCCCTGATTGTGCTGCTGAAATCTATCTTCATTTGGCCTCTTACCTTTCAAGGTTTCTGTAATGATCTGACTGTGATGAATGAGCACTAAAATGAAATGCTACCAACTGAGGCTGCCAACATTTGAGTTCACTAATTAGATATTTTGTGAACAACCGAGCCTCAGAATTACACTTGATTATATTCATTGAAGAATGTTCACCATGTTTATACAGCACTCTTCTGTCCATTTAGGTCCACAAAGATGCCCCCAGCAGTCCCCCCCCCCCCCCCCCCCCCCCACCATCTCTCAAATGTTGTCATTGACTGAGGAGCAGCCATCCAGAATGTTGTGACGTGCTGTCTCAGCATTACTGAGTGTGCTACAGGATATTGACTTTGTTTTAATGTTCCATTGTCAGCTATTTCATCTTGGAACCAGCTCAATCCCAGAGAGACAAACATCTCTCCTCCCCAAGACATCACTTGATCATTAGACACAATACAAGTGCTATTTTCACACACAAGGCAGTTGTACCAAGCACTGCCTTAAAGCTGCACAGTGAGCAATGTAGCTGACCCACAGATCAGGGATAAATTAAAAAATATTTCGCCAAATTAATTTCCTCTCACTCATGTGAAACCATTAATAAAATGGTAGTGTAATGATGCAGGTTTAGATAACATTATTATTTTTTGAATTCAGAGTACTTTTTGCATTAACAAAGATACATTGAAGATTAGTGAATCCTAATCTTATCATTAACACATTGGGACAACAGCCTTCATTTTACTGAAAATCAATTTGTCCACCTTCACTGACATCTTCAGGGACCTGTGGACAATGCAGTCCAGGGTCTCTCACTTCCTCAATCCCACTCACTATCTCCCCATTCTGTGTTGAATGTTCTCTTCTTTCGTTTGTCCTCTCCAAATGCATTGTTCACTGCCTACTACCCTTCAAAATGTGGAGATGCTGGCATTGGACTGGGGTAAACACAGTAAGAAGTCTCACAACACCAGGTTAAAGTCCAACAGGTTTATTTGGTAGCACAAACTTTCAGAGCATCACACCTGAAGAAGGAGCAACTGTGCTGCCCTAGAAAAAAACACAGAAAGGTTACTGTGCAGAAAGAGGCCATTCAGCCCATCATATCTGCAATGGCCAAAAAAAAGAGAAATAAGTAACCAGCTGCTCATTTTAATCCCACCTTCCAGCACCTGGTCTGTAGTCTCACAGGTTCAGATGCAGAGTTGTGTATAGAACATAGAACATAGAACATAGAACATTACAGCGCAGAACAGGCCCTTCGGCCCACGATGTTGCGCCGACCAGTTACAAAACAATGACCCACTAGCCTAAACCAATCCCTTTTCATCCATAAACCTATCCACAGATCTTTTAAACGCCCCCAAACTAGGTGCATTTACAACTGCAGCTGGCAGGGCATTCCAGTCCCTCACCACCCTCTGGGTAAAGAACCTACCCCTGACATCTAGAACATAGAACATCACAGCGCAGAACAGGCCCTTCGGCCCACGATGTTGCGCCGACCAGTTACAAAACAATGACCCACTAGCCTAAACCAATCCCTTTTCATCCATAAACCTATCCACAGATCTTTTAAACGCCCCCAAACTAGGTGCATTTACAACTGCAGCTGGCAGGGCATTCCAGTCCCTCACCACCCTCTGGGTAAAGAACCTACCCCTGACATCTGTCCTATAACTACCCCCCCTTAATTTAAAATCGTGCCCCCTCGTGTTAGCTTTCTCCATCCTAGGAAAAAGGCTATCACTATCTACCCTGTCTAAACCTCTAATCATCTTATATGTTTCAATGAGATCCCCTCTTAGCCGCCTTCTTTCCAGCGAAAACAACCCCAAATCACTCAATCTCTCCTCATAGGATCTCCCCTCCATACCAGGCAACATCCTGGTAAACCTCCTCTGCACCCTCTCCAAAGCCTCTACATCCTTCTTGTAATGTGGGGACCAGAACTGCACACAAAACTCCAAGTGCGGCCGCACCAGAGATGTGTACAGTTGCATCATGACGCTACGACTCCTAAATTCAATCCCCCTACCAATAAACGCCAAAACTCCGTATGCCTTCTTAACAACTTTATCTACTTGATTCCCAACTTTCAGGGATCTATGTACACATACACCTAGATCCCTCTGCTCCTCCACACTATTCAAAGTCCTCCCGTTAGCCCTATACTCAACACATCTGTTATTCCTACCGAAATGAATTACCTCACACTTCTCCACATTAAACTCCATTCGCCACCTCTCAGCCCAGCTCTGCAACCTTTCTAAGTCATCCTGCAAACTATGACACCCTTCCTCACAATCTACCACACCTCCGACTTTGGTGTCATCAGCAAACTTACTAATCCACCCAACTATACCCTCATCCAGATCATTAATAAAAATTACAAACAGCAGTGGCCCCAAAACAGATCCCTGAGGCACACCACTTGTAACCGAACTCCATGACGAATATTTCCCATCAACCACCACTCTCTGTCTCCTATCTGCTAGCCAATTCCTGATCCAATTACCTAGATCACCCCCAATCCCATACATCTGCATTTTCTGCAGAAGCCTACCATGGTGAACCTTATCAAACGCCTTGCTAAAATCCATATACACCACATCAACTGCCTTACCCCTATCCACCTCTTTGGTCACTTTCTCAAAGAACTCGATAAGGTTAGTAAGGCATGACCTACCCGCTACAAAACCGTGCTGACTATCTCTAATCAACTCATTACTTTCCAAATAACTATAAATCCTGTCTCTAATAATCCTTTCCAAAACCTTACCCACCACAGAAGTAAGACTCACCGGTCTATAATTCCCAGGGAAGTCCCTTCTCCCCTTCTTAAACAATGGGACAACATTTGCTGTCCTCCAATCTTCTGGTACAATACCAGAGACTAACGACGACCTGAAGATCAGAGCCAGAGGCTCCGCAATCACCCCTCTTGCCTCCCAAAGAATCCTAGGGTAAATCCCATCTGGACCAGGGGACTTATCTATTTTCAAACCCTCTAAAATATCCAGCACATCCCCCGTATCAACTGCAATACTATCTATTTCACACCCCTGCACCCCAGTGTCCTCCTCAGCTACATTCCTGTCCCCTTGCGTGAACACCGAAGAGAAATATTGGTTCAACGCCTCTCCAATCTCCTCCGGTTCCACACACAACTTCCCTCTACTGTCTGTAACTGGCCCTAATCTTGTCCTAACCAACCTTCTGTTCTTGACATACCTGTAAAACGCCTTAGGGTTCTCCTTAATCCTATCAGCCAAAATCATCTCATGCCCTCTTTTGGCCCTTCTTAACTCCCTCTTCAACTCCCTCCTAGCCAATCTAAAACTTTCTAATGCACTACCTGAGCCCTCAAGCCTCATCCGAACATAAGCCTCCTTTTTCTTCCTAACCAACGAATCAACTTTTTTGGTGCACCACGGTTCCCTGGGCCTACCAAATCCTCCTTGCCTGACAGGGATATACTTATCACAGACCCGCAATAGCTGCTCCTTGAAAAATCTCCACATCTCGGATGTTCCCAGTCCCTGTAATCTCCCATTCCAACCAATGCTTCCTAATTCTCTCCTAATAGCCTCATAATTACCCTTCCCCCAGCTGAAACTACTGACCCGAGGTTCATGCCTATCCCTTTCCATCACTAAGGTGAACGTAATCGAATTATGATCACTATCCCCAAACTGTACACCAACTTCCAAGTCTAGCACCTGGTCTGGCTCATTACCGAGCACCAAATCCAATATAGCCTCACCTCTCGTCGGCCTATCTACATACTGAGTCAAAAAACCTTCTTGCACACTTTGAACAAAAACTGACCCCTCTAACGAGCCAGAGCAGTAGCAATTCCAATCTACATGAGTAAAGTTAAAGTCCCCCATAACAATCACCCTATTACTTTCACTCCTAACAAGGATCGTCTCCGCAATCCTTTCCTCAACCTCCCTAGAACTTTTTGGAGGTCTATAAAAGACTCCCAACAGGGTGACCTCTCCTCTCCTATTTCTAATCTCCGCCCATATTACCTCAACAGACAAGTCCTCATCAAAGTTCCTCTCTGACACTGAGATACAGTCCTTGACCAATAATGCTACCCCACCCCCCCTTCTACCTCCTTGTCTACTCCGATTAAAGCATTTGTACCCCGGGACCTGCAACATCCATTCCTGACCCTGCTCTATCCAAGTCTCTGAAATGGCCACAACATCGAAGTCCCAGGTACTGGTCCACGCTGCAAGTTCATCCACCTTATTGCGAATACTCCTCGCATTAAAGTATACACATTTCAAACCACATTCCAAACCCTGTTCCGCCCCTCTCCCGCAATGCCGGGCATTGCAGTCCCCATCTACGCCCCCCTCACTTTCACCCCCTCTACTCAGGATCCCACCCCCCCTCTGAATCAGTTTAAACCACTCTGCATAACCTTAACAAATTTACCTCCCAGGATATTTGTTCCCCTTTGGTTCAGGTGAATCCCATCCCTCTGATAAAGGTCCCACCTTCCCCAGAACGAGCCCCAATTGTTCAAGTACTTAAACCCCTCCCTCCTGCACCATCCCCTCAGCCACGAGTTCAAGCTTTCCCTCCCTCTATTCCTCTCTAAACTAT
This sequence comes from Prionace glauca, assembly GCA_037974335.1. Classification (NCBI taxonomy): domain Eukaryota; kingdom Metazoa; phylum Chordata; class Chondrichthyes; order Carcharhiniformes; family Carcharhinidae; genus Prionace; species Prionace glauca. The sequence continues at coordinate 169,715,342 of CM075722.1, read as the reverse complement.
CCCGTGGCACAGGCAAGAGTCCAGAGATAACCACTCTGTCTGTCTTGGCCTTTAGCTTCCACCCCAACTCCATGAATCTCTGTTTAATGTCCCCTTCCCTTAGCCTTCCTATATCATGCGTCCCCACATGAATAATAACTTGGGGTTGATCCCCCTCTCCCCTGAGAGTCTTGAATATCCTCTCTGAGACATCCTGGACCCCAGCCCCTGGTAGGCAACACACCAGCCCTGAGTTCCTATCATTGTTACTGACTCTCCTATCCGTCCCTTTAACGGTGGAGTCCCCAATTACAAGACCTAATCTTTGGCTACCCCTAACCACCTGAGCTTTTACAGTAGGCTCATCCCCAGAGACCTGCTCCCTTTGGCTATCCCCAGTTGATCCCTCCTCAACTGTAGCCTCCAGGACCGAAAACCTATTTTGGAGGGGAACAGCCCCAGGGGATTTTCCCCCCACTTGCTTCTTTCCCCTCCTCTTGGCAGTGACCCAAGACTGGTTTCTAGGAGTGACTAACTCCCTATAACTCCTATCAATGTCCACCTCTGCATCCCGAATTTTGCGGAGCTCCCCTACTTCCAACTCCAACTCCTTTACACGCTCCTCCAGAAGCTGCAATCTAATACACTTCCTACAAGTAAAATCCCCTGTAACACTACTGGAGTCCCTCACCACATACATCCCACAGGAGATGCAGCACACTGCCTGAACTGCCATCCCTGAAACTATTACCAGCAGAAGAAATAAAAATATTAAAAAGAAAAACTTACCCACACTTATAATTTAGGTCAGAGGAGGTGGGAGGGTGGGATTCTCTACCAGTGTAGAGAATCGGGTATCCTCTCTACGCTAATTTATAGGGTTAGGGGCCCCGAAAAAAAAAAACTACAACTCCCGGCAAGCGTCTTAGTGACGACTTCCGGTTGTAACTAATTTAAAAAAAAACCGCCAAAAACTCGCAACTTTAAAATAACTAAAAATAAAAGTTAGCCAAAGAAACAGAAAAATGTACCCGTTGCTGCCTCCTCTGATGTCCAAAAATCGCTGCCTCTCGACTTTGCTCGCCAGAAACAATGAGGCTGATTCACGGAGGTAGGTGCTTATAAACCCCCGAAAAAAAAAAACTACAACTCCCGGCAAGCGTCTTAGTGACGACTTCCGGTTGTAACTAATTTAAAAAAAAAACGCCAAAAACTCGCAACTTTAAAATAACTAAAAATAAAAGTTAGCCAAAGAAACAGAAAAATGTACCCGTTGCTGCCTCCTCTGATGTCCAAAAATCGCTGCCTCTCGACTTTGCTCGCCAGAAACAATGAGCTGTCCTATAACTAACCCCCTTAATTTAAAATCGTGCCCCCTCGTGTTAGCTTTCTCCATCCTAGGAAAAAGGCTATCACTATCTACCCTGTCTAAACCTCTAATCATCTTATATGTTTCAATGAGATCCCCTCTTAGCCGCCTTCTTTCCAGCGAAAACAACCCCAAATCTCTCAATCTCTCCTCATAGGATCTCCCCTCCATACCAGGCAACATCCTGGTAAACCTCCTCTGCACCCTCTCCAAAGCCTCTACATCCTTCTTGTAATGAGGGGACCAGAACTGCACACAAAACTCCAAGTGCGGCCGCACCAGAGATGTGTACAGTTGCATCATGACGCTACGACTCCTAAATTCAATCCCCCTACCAATAAACGCCAAAACTCCGTATGCCTTCTTAACAACTTTATCTACTTGATTCCCAACTTTCAGGGATCTATGTACACATACACCTAGATCCCTCTGCTCCTCCACACTATTCAAAGTCCTCCCGTTAGCCCTATACTCAACACATCTGTTATTCCTACCGAAATGAATTACCTCACACTTCTCCACATTAAACTCCATTCACCACCTCTCAGCCCAGCTCTGCAATCTTTCCAAGTCATCCTGCAAACTATGACACCCTTCCTCACAATCTACCACACCTCCGACTTTGGTGTCATCAGCAAACTTACTAATCCACCCAACTATACCCTCATCCAGATCATTAATAAAAATTACAAACAGCAGTGGCCCCAAAACAGATCCCTGAGGCACACCACTTGTAACCGAACTCCATGACGAATATTTCCCATCAACCACCACTCTCTGTCTCCTATCTGCTAGCCAATTCCTGATCCAATTACCTAGATCACCCCCAATCCCATACATCTGCATTTTCTGCAGAAGCCTACCATGGTGAACCTTATCAAACGCCTTGCTAAAATCCATATACACCACATCAACTGCCTTACCCCTATCCACCTCTTTGGTCACTTTCTCAAAGAACTCGATAAGGTTAGTAAGGCATGACCTACCGGCTACAAAACCATGCTGACTATCTCTTATCAACTCATTACTTTCCAAATAACTATAAATCCTGTCTCTAATAATCCTTTCCAAAACCTTACCCACCACAGAAGTAAGACTCACCGGTCTATAATTCCCAGGGAAGTCCCTTCTCCCCTTCTTAAACAATGGGACAACATTTGCTGTCCTCCAATCTTCTGGTACTATACCAGAGACTAACGACGACCTGAAGATCAGAGCCAGAGGCTCCGCAATCACCCCTCTTGCCTCCCAAAGAATCCTCGGGTAAATCCCATCTGGGCCAGGGGACTTATCTATTTTCAGACCCTCTAAAATATCCAGCACATCCCCCGTATCAACTGCAATACTATCTATTTCACACCCCTGCACCCCAGTGTCCTCCTCAGCTACATTCCTGTCCCCTTGCGTGAACACCGAAGAGAAATATTGGTTCAACGCCTCTCCAATCTCCTCCGGTTCCACACACATCTTCCCTCTACTGTCTGTAACTGGCCCTAATCTTGTCCTAACCAACCTTCTGTTCTTGACATACCTGTAAAACGCCTTAGGGTTCTCCTTAATCCTATCAGCCAAAATCATCTCATGCCCTCTTTTGGCCCTTCTTAACTCCCTCTTCAACTCCCTCCTAGCCAATCTAAAACTTTCTAATGCACTACCTGAGCCCTCAAGCCTCATCCGAACATAAGCCTCCTTTTTCTTCCTAACCAACGAATCAACCTTTTTGGTGCACCATGGTTCCCTGGGCCTACCAAATCCTCCTTGCCTGACAGGGATATACTTATCACAGACCCGCAATAGCTGCTCCTTGAAAAATCTCCACATCTCGGATGTTCCCAGTCCCTGTAATCTCCCATTCCAACCAATGCTTCCTAATTCTCTCCTAATAGCTTCATAATTACCCTTCCCCCAGCTGAAACTACTGACCCGAGGTTCATGCCTATCCCTTTCCATCACTAAGGTGAACGTAATCGAATTGTGATCACTATCCCCAAACTGTACACCAACTTCCAAGTCTAGCACCTGGTCTGGCTCATTACCGAGCACCAAATCCAATATAGCCTCACCTCTCGTCGGCCTATCTACATACTGAGTCAAAAAACCTTCTTGCACACTTTGAACAAAAACTGACCCCTCTAACGAGCCAGAGCTGTAGCAATTCCAATCTACATGAGTAAAGTTAAAGTCCCCCATAACAACTACCCTATTACTTTCACTCCTAACAAGGATCGTCTCCGCAATCCTTTCCTCAACCTCTCTAGAACTTTTTGGAGGTCTATAAAAGACTCCCAACAGGGTGACCTCTCCTCTCCTATTTCTAATCTCCGCCCATATTACCTCAACAGACAAGTCCTCATCAAAGTTCCTCTCTGACACTGAGATACAGTCTTTGACCAATAATGCTACCCCACCCCCCCTTCTACCTCCTTGTCTCCTCCGATTAAAGCATTTGTACCCCGGGACCTGCAACATCCATTCCTGACCCTGCTCTATCCAAGTCTCTGAAATGGCCACAACATCGAAGTCCCAGGTACTGGTCCACGCTGCAAGTTCATCCACCTTATTGCGAATACTCCTCGCATTAAAGTATACACATTTCAAACCACATTCCAAACCCTGTTCCGCCCCTCCCCCGCAATGCCGGGCATTGCAGTCCCCATCTACGCCCCCCTCACTTTCACCCCCTCTACTCAGGATCCCACCCCCCCTCTGAATCAGTTTAAACCACTCCGCATAACCTTAACAAATTTACCTCCCAGGATATTTGTTCCCCTTTGGTTCAGGTGAATCCCATCCCTCTGATAAAGGTCCCACCTTCCCCAGAACGAGCCCCAATTGTTCAAGTACTTAAACCCCTCCCTCCTGCACCATCCCCTCAGCCACGAGTTCAAGCTTTCCCTCCCTCTATTCCTCTCTAAACTATCCCGTGGCACAGGCAAGAGTCCAGAGATAACCACTCTGTCTGTCTTGGCCTTTAGCTTCCACCCCAACTCCATGAATCTCTGTTTAATGTCCCCTTCCCTTAGCCTTCCTATATCATGCGTCCCCACATGAATAATAACTTGGGGTTGATCCCCCTCTCCCCTGAGAGTCTTGAATATCCTCTCTGAGACATCCTGGACCCCAGCCCCTGGTAGGCAACACACCAGCCCTGAGTTCCTATCATTGTTACTGACTCTCCTATCCGTCCCTTTAACGGTGGAGTCCCCAATTACAAGACCTAATCTTTGGCTACCCCTAACCACCTGAGCTTTTACAGTAGGCTCATCCCCAGAGACCTGCTCCCTTTGGCTATCCCCAGTTGATCCCTCCTCAACTGTAGCCTCCAGGACCGAAAACCTATTTTAGAGGGGAACAGCCCCAGGGGATTTTCCCCCCACTTGCTTCTTTCCCCTCCTCTTGGCAGTGACCCAAGACTGGTTTCTAGGAGTGACTAACTCCCTATAACTCCTATCAATGTCCACCTCTGTATTTCTGTCACAACCACCAACTTAGGCTGTGAATTCCAGACACCCCCATCCTCTTTCACCCATTGTCTTAAATTTGTGCCCCCTGGTAACTGACCCTTCAGTTAGGGGGAAATCGAGCCTTTCCTGTTGGCACTGTCTGGGCACCTCATAACTTTGTACACCTCTGTCTGGTCACCTTCACCCTCCTCGGTTCTAAGGGAAACAACCCAAGTCTCTCAAATTTCTCCTCACAACGACAATATTCAGGCCTTGGGAATATTCTTGTACATCTCTGCACTCGCTCCACACCAATTATGTCCTTTCTGTAATGAGGTGACCAGAACTAACAGAAAAAATATACACAGAATATAGAAGCAGAAGTGGGCCATTGGGCCCTTCGAGCCTGCCCCGCCATTCATTATGATCATGCTGATCATCAAATTCAATATCCTGATCCTGCCTTCCCTCTACATCTCTTCATTCCTTTAGCTCCAAGAGCTTTTTATAATTTCTTCTTGAAACCAGATAACATTTTGGCCTCAATTACATTCTGTGGTGGTGGAATTTCTCCTCACCTCAGTGCTAAAAGGTTTATCCCTTATCTTCAGACTATGAGCTCTCGTTCTGGACTGCTCCACCATTGGATATATTCTTTCTAAACCTACCCTGTCTAACCCTCATAGAATGCTATAAATTTCTATAAGCTCCTCTTTCACTTTTCCAAACTGAATATAATCCTCACCGATTTAGTCTCCCCTGATATGACAGACCTGCCATCCCAGGAATCAGCCTGGTAAACCTTTGCTGTGCTCCCTCTATAGCAAGGACATCCTTCCTCAGATAAGGACACCAAAACTGCACACAATACTCCAGGTGTTGCCTCATCAAAGCCCTATACAATTGCAGCAAAACATACCTATCCCAAAACTCAAATCCTCTCACTATGATGACCAACAAACCATTGGCCTTCTTTTCTGCCTGTTGTACCTACACACTTACTTTCAGTGATTGATACACGAGGACACTAACGTCTCAGAGTATTTATCTCTCTCAATTTACACCCATTCAATTAATAAATAATCTGTCTCCCTATTATTGCTACCAAAGTGGATAACCTCCCATTTATCCACATTATACTGCATCTGCCATGCAGATACCCACACACTCAACCTGTCCAAATCACACTGAAGCATCTCTGCATCCTCCTCACAGCTCACCCTCCCACTCATCTTCGTATCATCTGCAAATTTGGAGATAATTTATATATACAACAAACACCGAGGGCCTCAACACTGACCCCTGAGGAACAACATTGGGAACTTTTCTGTATTCGCAAAACATCCATCAACCATGACCCTTTGTTCCCTGTCAATGAACTAATTTTGGATCCATCTCACTATCTTCTCTCATATCCCATGGGATCTTACTTTTCTGACCAGGTGTTGGTTTTGGGTGAGATGCTACCTGTAAAATGCAAATTGGGATGTATTCATAAAATCCTAAATGCATTTTGAGATAAACATGTATGAACTGCGTGCCTTGCTCCGTGAATTGGGACTGGGAGCGGGCATCCTAACCAGTGCCTCTTAAAAGTTCCACGACCCTGTCTGCTTTTTCACTGTGCCATCAGGGACAGTAGGAATGGTGGTAGCCGGTTTAAGCAATTCACCTGGTCTTGGAACTCCCTACCTGCTGGCCCCCATCCCTCCACCATAACTTCTTGAATATTGGTTGCCTCTTCATGAACTGTACCCTGACACTGATAGTCACAATCCCCAGGCCCACAATAGCTTGGACCTCATGCCAAACCACCCAACCCCTCCCTATAGTGAGAATCAGTTCTGTTATTTCGATTGTATTCTCCTCATAGACAAGGGATTGTTTCGAGTTATTCTCACATATTGTGAGTTGCACCACATTGATCTCCAGACTCAGCAGTACTTTAAATATACATTTAATCTTTTCATTAGGCTGAATTTGTCATTAAATTTTGACCAAGAGTTCGAGCTAATGAACACTAATTATTAAAAAGAGGGTACAGAGAATGAATTTGAAGGCAGAGGAAAGAGCAAATGGAATATTGATCAGACAGGAGATTAAACTGAAGGTTAAGGTGATTATGTTGATTTGTGTGGCCTATGATGAGTTTTAATAGTGACAAAATCCAGATACCAACTCGAGGAAACAGTCGAGGGTGTTCCTGAAGCAGATATTTAACATCCTGTGCAATGTAAACATACTGTTCAAATCAAGCAGCTTTTTAAATTTGGGTTTTGAACTGTAAGCAAGCGCAGGAAATGATTTCAAGAATTAAAATTTGAAGAAATTCATTATAATGAGTTCCAACTTGAACTTGTGTTTTTCTCAAGCCAGCCTGCACTGGTAAAATTAACACAATTGAGCTCTCCATAATTAAATGTTTTTCTGTTTTATTAGAACATTAGGCTGCAACTCAAAGTGCCAATAACAAGGAGATGTCAACCTTGCCTCAGTCAATATTATTGTCAATTCTGTACAAGAACGCTAAGTGTCACGGCCGAGTTTGGACCTGGCTATGATTTCAGCCCAGTTTGCTTTGGAGTCCATTTCATCGCTGAGCTTTTGTACTTGGGGCGTGTATGGAATAAAATTATGTGTGTGATATTGACAATATCTTTTCCAATCAATTTAAACAAGGGTCAAATCAAATTCAGTCATGTTTGGATGACAGACTATCTGAATTTGGGTGAAATGTAAATACTGTCACAGCTGAACAAGGGTTTTTGACTCTTTGTTCACAAACAACCAAGTTACCAAGAAAACTCTGAGGATGGTTCAGTATCCGTTCAATGTCATTCATATCCTTTTGTGATCTGTTGAAGAATAATTCTCACTTTCATCACACGGGCAGTAAACTGTCAGAGCAGATTGACCAACGCTCCTAGAACCCAGTTAGAATGGAGCCTGCTCACTACATCCACTGTGATAGAACCAGCTTTACTTCTGTTTCTCAGTGATGAATGTGAAGGTGAGTGTAGTAGGGGGCCCCTATAGGGGGGTGGCATGTTCAGAGGGCCATGTGATTAGTGAGGACGCTACGGACCACTCTGTCCAAGCACATGGACCGCAGGTTATAGGGAGCTGGCAACTGGAGAAAGTGAGCCCAGAAGAGCAGTTGCACTTGTAATCTAGTCTTTCCTTGTTGTATATTTGTATAAATATTCAGTTGGCAATAAAGCTTTGACAGTTAAAACTGCATTGAGCTGCCCTCGATTAGTGACCCTCGTTCAGTTTACAGGGAAGGGCTAATTTCTCACAAAGTCAAGAAGATCAATTTTTAAACATCAGTGTTAAAGTACTTTGACATCAATGCACTCCGACTGTTTGAGGCATCTAGCAGAGTTCTGACAAGGAACACATCTTATCACACTGTGTCTGAAGATCACAAACTGAATTGATATAATTGATACTCAGATCAAAAAAGAACTCTTACTCATTTTTGGTTGAGAATAGTTCGAACAGTGTGTGTTTGGAAGGGAGGTTATTGTACAAAGTAACAACGAAACCACATGAAACCATGTTGAAAAGCAGTCTAATTATTGCATACAACTGCCTCCAGAGAACGATGTTACATCTTCAAAAATACAGATCTGAAGCCTGAAGAAGAAGTTCTGAGAAGTTTTGCACTGACAGAAGGAGCAGTAACCATGAGTTGACAACAAGGAAACCATGTTAACTTCGTCACTGAGGAGATGTGATGTCTATCAGCAGAACCATGACTCATACCTGCTTTCTGGGAAAATGAAGAGATTGGCAGCTTTAAATCCAACTTTCTCTAATCTTTATTTGTCACGTCACCCTCCCAATTGGTCTTGTTCCATCCAGAAGAGCTGGAGTGCTCACTCTAGCAACACAACTCCCCATCATCCCCAATTCTTCTGCCCAGTCATGTGTATCATCACCACCCCCCTTCCCGCCCCTGTTAGATTCCCACCACCATGTTCAGATCACCTAGCCTGTCCGTGTGATTAAATCATCCCCCAGCCCACAAACTGCACGGGGAGCATCAGGACCATTTTGTTGAAAACCTATAGTCAGGTAAGGCTATTAGATATCTATTGTTTTTGAGAGTTTGCCTGGTGAGAGGGGAAGGGGTAGCAGAGAGGAGCACAGCAAGACTCAGGGCAGCAAGAATAGATAAGCAAATGGAAGAAGTAAGAAGAGGCTCTTGTTCTGTGCCTGTTCCATACTGGAATGTTGCTGAGGCCCTGGGGACATAACATTAGAGAGAACGCCACTTCTCATCTCCAGATGTGATCTCATCAACACCCCATGCAACTGAAACACTGTCTCCCTGCTTTTGTAATCAATTCTCCTCACAATAAACACTAACATTCTATTGTCTTTCCTCATTACTTGCTGAACCTGCATACTAACCTTTATTTTGTGATTCATGCACTAGGACACCCAGATCCCTCTGCATCTTGGAATTTTATAATCTCACCATTTAGATGATAAGCTTTTTTACTCTTCCTGCTAAAATGAACAATTTCACATTTGCTGACATCTTGCTCCATTTACCAGACCTTTGCCTATTTATTTTGTCACCTTCTTACAACCACTTCACAATTTAATGTTTGTCTGTAATGTTTGCCTGACGCTAGACTCCAGATGCAACTGTTCTCTTCAGTGATGGCAGAAGATTCCCAGGAGGACAACAGGAACACTTTCAGAACGTCCCCAAAACATTCTTGAAAAGGTCAAAAATTCCCACTGAGTCATGGGAGTCCCTGGTCTGTTACTAACAAAGCGGAGATGTCTCATTCAGAAAGGCAGCAAACACACCAGGAGACTGAGTTAGGGACAGGTGGAAGTGGATTTGAGATATCAGAGGAAGCACGAAAAACCCTGAAACAATTTATCTGCTCAAACATTCACACAGCACCTGCTCCATGTATGGCAGAGTCTGCAAATGGCAAACTGGATTTACATTAACCACCAGCCTTCTTTCTCCCACTACCTAACCTGAAGATACGCTGATAGTTTTGAGGTAGACAACAAGGTTGGGCAATTAATGGGCACTATGGGCAGAATTTTACCCACACGTCTGTCCGAGTTTTGCACCATCCCACCTGAGGCCAATGGAGAATGCCAATTTCGGAGCCGAGCCTGCCCCCCCTGGAATCGGGGCGAGGTGCCGGTAAAATTCCAGATTATATTGATGCTGCTCAACCTCAAAATTCCCGCCAGCTTTTGCCTCGGTCTCTTCCACTCGCTCACTGCTCTATACAGGAGCAACTTCAACAGGTTACTGCTGCAGACAGCCAAACAGGTTAGTCCACCAAAATATTAAAGCATAAGACTGCAGATGCTGGAAAACTAAAATGAAGACAGAAAACATCACAAAAATTCCGCAGGTCTGGCAGCATCTGTGGAGAGAGAAACTGAATTAACATTTTGGTCGGGTTTTACTGGCTTGTCCCGCCCATCGATGGCAAAGCGAGCCTTAAAATTGTTTGAGAGCCGAAAAATCAGGATCACGCCTGATTTCCCGGCTCTCGCGATTTTAAGCGTGAATGGGACAGGCGGACCGATCTGGGAGGAAGTGGGAGGAGGGCTGCTGTACACTCTGCAGATGCAAACAGATTGGGGGGAGGGGGCACCAACGGTCTGGGCAGTGGAAGCAAGTTTTCTGTGTATTATGGGGCTCGTGATTGGCCCTGAGCCCTTGAGATTGCTGGGGAGGGAGGAGTTTGTTGAGGCTGCCTGCACCAGCAGGGGCCTGACAGATCTCCCTCTGTCTGTCAGACCTCTACTGCTGCAATTATGCATGAGCAGCATTAACCATCTGTACATGCACAGTAGCTCCCTCTACAAGCTGACAAATTAAACCCAGCCCACTGCCATTACCAGCTGGAACAGTATAGACCATTTTTTTTCAATGACTAAGTATATACGATAGGGTGTGAAAACTCACCCTAAATAACAGATAAGGAACTCTCCCATTTTCACATTAGTTGGACACTTTGGGCCCAATTTTACCAACAATTTGCACCTGTTTTCAGGTGCAAAATTGTGATAAGCTAGGGCGTGAGGCCTTTATCGCGATCTGCACCCGAACCCGCACAGATCACCACTTTACCAAGATGTGAAAATGACAGGGATCTGTTCCGCACCCAAATCAGGCGCAACAACAATTTAAATGCATTTTCACATATTTAAATTGAATTAATGAACTGCTCGCCCAACTCGATCAGTATTTCCTCCTTTATCACCGTGTTCACCGATCCGGGACTGCGCCGTTATGGAAATGCGAAATAAAGCTCTGAGCCGGGAGATCCAGCCTCGGGAGAGCTCGATCTGTGTTTCCAACAGCTCCCTGACTCAGATCAGGGGTGGGGGTGGGGGGAAACGGGTCAGATCATTCTCTGGTTGGGAGGGGAGTGAGGTCAAATCGCTGTCTGGGTGAGAGGGGGAGGGGAATGAGGTCAGATCGCTGTCTGGATGAGAGGGGGAGGGGAATGAGGTCAGATCGCTGTCTGGATGAGAGGGGGAGGGGAGTGAGGTCAGATCGCTGTCTGGGTGAGAGGGGAAGGGGAGTGAGGTCAGATCGATGTCTGGGTGAGAGGGGGAGGGGAGTGAGGTCAGATCGCTGTCTGGATGAGAGGGGGAGGGGATTGAGGTCAGATCGCTGTCTGGATGAGAGGGGGAGGGGAGTGAGGTCAGATGGATCTCTGGTTGGGGGGAGGGGGACGCAGATGGATCTCTGGTGGGGAAGTAGCGGGTCCACTGCTACTCTGCAGGCAACAGTGGGGAGAGAATGGGGAGAGGGACAGGGGTGGCAATCGGTCTGGGTAGTGGGGGGGGGTGGATAAGGGAGGAAGTAATGTGTGTGTGTGTCCCATATCCTCCACCCTCACAACCCATGAAAAGTAGAGAACAGTGAAAATTTAATTAAAATAAAATGAAAATGAAGGGGGTGGAGGTGTGGTAGAGAAATCATCTGAAGTTGTTGAATTTGATGTTGAGATTGGAAGGCTGTAACGTGCCGAACTGGAAGATGAGCTGCTGTTCCTCCAGTTTGTGTTGAGCTTCACTGGAACATTGCAGCTGGACAAGGACAGACATGTGGACATGGGAGCAGGGTCGTGGGTTAAAATGGCAAACGATGGGAAGGTCAGGGTCCTGATTACGCACAGACCAAAAATAACTGAGTAAGTCCTGTCCTGGTTCAATCTACCAAAATACATCACCTCACCTTTATCTAAATTAAGCTCCATCGCTCATTCGTCAGCCTATTGGCCCAATTGATCAAGATCTTATTGCAATCTGAGATAATCTTCTTCACTGTCCACTATGCCACCAATCATGGTGTCATCTGCAAACTTACTGACCATGTCTCCTAAATTCTCATCCAATTCATTAATAATAATGGGAAATATCAGTGGACCCAGCACTGCTCCCAAAGGCACACACTGCTCACAGGCCTCCAGTTTGAAAAACAACCCTCGACAGCCACCCTCTGTCGTGAAGCCAATTTTGAATTTTGCATTTAAGCCAGGATGGTGCAAGGGTTAAAAGTTACAATATTTGCTGCAATCACCAAACCACCTCTTGTTTTCAGGCTGTTTCTCTGCATTATTTCTCCAATGCTGTAAAGATAGACTTTGCTCTTTCATGATCTTATCCATAGGTTATTTCTGGTTTTAAGATGGGTAAAAGTAACAAATGGATTTTCATTACAAGCCAGGGCAAGGAAATAAATTACTCCTGGGTGGATATCTGCTAAAGGCAATAGTGAAATTACTGATGGTGACTTCTGATCTGAGCCTTTTTTAAGGATTCAAAAAAGAGCATTGTGGTCTCAGAAGAGTTATGGTCTTAGTTTACCAAGTGCTCAACATATCTCGCATCATTTGCCATCTATCCAACTTCAGCTGTAAATGCCTGCAGGCATTTATTCACTGTTTATCCAATAGTCCCATTCAGTTATATGTTCTCAACTTGGCCATGTTGTCACTCCCAATGGTTCACAGCATTCATAATGTATCCCTCTGAATCACTGGTGTCCTTTATCCTGTTTCTCTGGATATTTTCTTGCAAATGACAGTCCAAAATTCCCCCTCAATATTGTGGTGAATATACAGGTGTGTGTAGGGAGCTTCTCACTTTGCCAGCCTTGAGAGACATCGGCTGAGGGGGGATCTAATAGAGGTTTATAAGATTATGAAGGGGATAGATAGAGTAAATGGTGGTAAGCTTTTTCCGCTATTAGAAATGGATAGAACGAGGGGTCACGGGCTTAGGGTGAGGGGGGCTAGATATAAGACTAATATTAGAGGGCAGTTTTTCACACAAAGGGTAGTGGGGATGTGGAATGCACTGCCGAGTAAGGTGGTGGAAGCAGGCACGCTAGGGTTGTTTAAGAGTCACTTGGACAGCCACATGAGCGGTCTATATATAGGGGGATATAGCAGGCCTTACTAAACATTGTAGGCTTGGGATTCAGTTTTAGCCTCAGGGATATAGAGTCTTTTTAATAATGAATTTTTTGTCCACAGGCATTTAAGTCCAGCAAGGGGCATGCGGGCGGCAGGTTGTGGTGGGCTGCTCTTGGATATTGCATCGGGAGTTGCCTATTGCTTCATGTTGTTGGTGTGCGTAAACTGGACCATCTCGAGGGCAGCATGACAGCTCAGAGGCTATCTCTGTTGCTGTGCGGACACATGGATTTGGGCCTGTGTCCGTGGGAGTTTGCACGTTCTCCCCGTGGTTGCGTGGGTTTCCTCCGGGTGCTCCGGTTTCCTCCCACATCCCAAAGATGTGCTTTTAGGCTGATTGATTGGGTAACAAATTGTCCCTATATTGGACCTCCCTGATCCTCGCACATTAGGCATAGACTAAAATCATGAATAGGTCACTGACCTCGTTGGGCTCGTTGGGCCAAAAGGCCTGTTTCCCGTGCTGTGTTGTTCTTTGTTCTTTTGTTCTTTGATATATAACTGAAAGTTTGCTCCAGAATCATCAGTAGTTATCCTGTCCTGGCACCTGTTCACATGCTGCTCATGGCAAGGGTCTTGATAGGTCCAGATCCAGGAGGATAACTGAGGGCAAAGACCCTGGAACAAATAAAAGCAGAAAGTGGGAGGATATTAATGCCACCCAGGGAAATAAAACACAGCACTGTTAAAACTTGCTCTTGATTTAAGATGCTGGATCTAAATAGTTTTGTATCTTTTACAGAGTCTCCCAATGACAATAAATATATAAACATATAAAATTGAAGCAGAATTCAGCCTGCTGGTCCCTTGACCCTGCTCCGCCATTCAGTAAGACCAGGGCTGATCTGACTGTGTTGCATTCAACACTCTACAACTCAATGGCTGGATTTTTCCGACTGTTCGTGCCAGTGGGATTTTTCCATCCCACTGCAGTGAACAGATCCTTGACCTGTCACCAAATTCTGCAGCGGGAACATGGTGTGAACAGATGGTAAGGTCCGGGTTTAAATCCCACCATAGCAGCCGATGGAATTTAAATTCAATAAAACCTGGAACTGTAAATTAGCCTCAGTAATGGTAATCATGAAGCTGTCAAAGATAATCATTAACAAAACCCGCCTGGCTCACTAATGTACTTTCGGGAAGGAAATCTGCCATCCTTACCTGGTCTGGCCTACATGTAACTCCAGAGCCACAGCAATGTGGTTGGTTCTTAAATGCCCTCACAAGCCATTTAATTGAGGGGCAATTAGGGTTGGGCAACAAACGGTTTGAAGTGAGTGGGCTGAATAGCATCATAGTGAAGGCAGTTGTCACATTGTTAAGATAAAGAACCTTCAGCACATTGCAAACATTGTGCTGTCAGACACCAATCCTCAGTTTACTAATGAGCTGTTCCATAACTTTTCACAGTAAGACTACCAAATAAACCTGTTGGACTTTAACCTTAGGGCGGCACGGTAGCACAGTGGTTAGCACTGCTGCTTCACAGCTCCAGGATCCTGGGTTCGATTCCCGGCTCGGGTCACTGCCTGTGTGGAGTTTGCACATTCTCCTCGTGTCTGCGTGGGTTTTCTCCGGGTGCTCCGGTTTCCTCCCACAGTCCAAAGATGTGCGGGTTAGGTTCATTGGCTATGCTAAAATTGCCCCTTAGTGTCCTGGGATGTGTAGGTTAGAGGGATTAGCAGGTAAATGTGTAGGGATATGGGGATAGGGTCTGGGTGGGATTGTGTTCGGTGCAGACTCGATCACGTGCTCACTGTGTTTCTGCACTGTAGGGTTCTATGCTGGTTATGTTGTGAGATTTCTTACTGTGTTTACCCCAGTCCAACGCCAGCATCTCCTCATCATAACTTTTCACCAGAAACTCCTAGCCGGGTTAGCAAAGAATTAAACGCTCCCCCCTCTCACCATCCAACCTGCACCGCACCTGTGCAAAGATATTTTGGCCTTGGAGGGAGTGCAGAGGAGGTTTACTAGGCTGATACCGGAGTTGAGGTTGAGCTATGAGGAGAGGCTGAATAAACTGGGCTTGTACTCGTTAGAGTTTAGAAGAATGAGGGGAGATCTCATTGAGACGTATAAGATGATGAATGGGATGGATAGGATAGAGGTGGAAAGACTCTTCCCGCTCAGAAAGGACAGTAGGACTAGGGGGCACAGCCTCAAGATAAAGGGGAGGCGGTTTAGAACAGAGTTGAGGAGGAACTTCTTCACTCAAAGGGTGGTGAATCTCTGAATTCTCTGCCCGTTGAAGTGGTGGAGGCTGCCTCGCTAAATATTTTTAAGACGTGGGTTGATGGGTTTTTGATAAGAGAAGGGATTAAGGGTTATGGGGAGAGGGCGGGAAGGTGGAACTGAACAGCGACAGATCAGCCATGATCTTATTGAATGGCGGGGCAGGCTCGAAGGGCCAGATGGCCTACTCCTGCTCCTATTTCTTATGTTCTTATGTCCAGTGATCTGCTCTCGTGTTGATCTGATCTCCTGATTCTGGATCCAGACTGAATTTATACCATAGCTGAAGCATCCCTGGAGCTGTGGAAACTGGCCCATTGGTTGTAGATTTCACATCCAGTGGTTTCCAATAGCCCTGGTGGCCATTGAGTTTTCACATTCAAATTAAATTTGCAGGAATCTCAATAACACAGGACGTTAAATCACAAACTGTAACCCACATCCAGAAATTAAAGTAAGTTATCCTGTGTCAAAATGATCATGAACAGTGAGTAAAAATCAATGAGCCGTGTGTATATTTTTGAAGTACTATTTACAGTTAATTACTTCTCAGTACAATATTTAGTTAATTTGGAATCTTAGAGACACTGTCAAAGGACTTCAATCACTAAGTTTCACAAGAAGCATTCCACACATTTTTAAGTGGATTCTGATGGGAGAATATAGGATGAATTTCTATAAAATACAATTTGTAACTGATTGGGACGGTGACAGAGAGATCTCCCAGTCAGAGTTATCACCTCACACAGAAATAACACAACTAACTTCTTTCAATCAGTCATTCCTCTTGTGGGATCAGGCAAACCTCTTTAAAAATACCATTTAAAAACCCAGCAATGGCTGGAACCAAGGAACTGGCTTTGTTTGCAGTTACAGCCTTGACAGGAAGTCAAATTCAAACTTAACAATGCTGTTGGGATTGGTTGGCTTTATAATTGGCTGAAATTCACATCTCAATCGGACAGATTTGATGTTGGCTAGCCAGGGAGTTCTGCCATCGAGTTCAGCTGCAGCTTCAACAAGGAATGTTCCATTTCAATCAGGATGCAGTTGGAGAATCCCAGAGGATGAGGCAGGCGGAGAAGCAATTGGCTGATAGTGGGTTAGATTACATTCCTGAAAGCTGATTCACAGGGGAAGGTGGGGGAGAGCGAGCTTGAGTCCATTGGTCCAGTGGAAGTAGGATGCTGGCATGACCCACCCATTAAAACCACCAAGGGGGGCAGTTAGCACGAGTGCATAGATTATTTATAGATCGGAATTGCTGTCCTAAACCTCAGTGAGGTTATTATGGTGTTTTAGAATTCAGTTCTGTGAAGCTTGCAACTCACAGAACCTGCTCAGTACTAACCGCTGGGTTAGACACAGAGAAAAACAAAGATAATGAGAGTGATTCTCCTAAATGTGAAAACTGGAGTAAATCGTGCTTTTTTTTCAGCAGGATTTTCAAAATGAATCTCCCACACTTTGTGCTGAGTGTGTCGGTGTGAATCACGTTAAAAATCATTAACAGGGGTTATTCCCGCTGGAGAGGTCAGCAGCTTAGCGTTGAGTGGGCCATTGCACATACACCAATCTGTCAGAGCAGATATGGCACAGAGGCAGGAGCCCCACACTGCCAGGCTCCCGATCGCTGGTCAGCCCCGCGGCCTTGCATTGCTGGCTGTGTAACCCCACCCAACTCACGGCCTGATTGCTGGCTCCCTGAACATGCCCTGGTCAGGTTCGCCCTGCCCCTAGTCGCGTTCAATGTCCTCCCCCCACCCTCACAGCCCTGATCTCCAGAAACCCACCCCCCAACTACCCCCCCCCGCCCCAGCAGGCTGACCCGTTCCCCACCCCGATGGCCAGCTCTGATTGCTGACCTCCCTCTCTCTGTTACTCGGCCCGAATGCAGAGTGACAGTGGGACCCTACACTGATCGCCCACAGAAACTCCAACCACATTAGGCCCTGCCCCTTGGCACTGACCCATGCCCTGTGGGCAATGCCAAGGTGTCCCCTGGGCATTGATACTTTGCCCCTTGGGGAGTGCTGGGGGTCTGGGCTTCACTATCAAAGCGACAATGCCCAGGAGGCACCACCCTGGTGCACAACATTCTGTGGGACCGTGATTGACCCCTTTCAGCTTTGACAAAGGTTCATCTGGAATTGAAATGTCAGCTCCTTTCTCTCCTTACAGACGCTGCCAGACCTGTTGAGATTTTCCAGCATTTTCTCTTTTGGTTTCAGATCCCAGCATCCACAGTAATTTGCTTTTATACCGAAACATCGGAAATAGGAGCAGGAATAGGCCATTCAGCTCTTCAAGGCTGCTGCACTGGTCATTATGATCACAGCTGATCATTCAGCTCCAGAAACTGTTCCCACATTCCCCCATATTCTTTGAATCCTTTGTCCAAAGAGCTTTATCAAATTCCTACTCCTACAGCTCGTAATTCCCCTGAATTGACTCCGAGTGCCCACGTCAATGGGAAAATGGAATGTTTCCCACTGAAACTGGCAGCACCGACTGGTAGGATTCACCAACCTTTAGTGTGTAAGAATATGCGTATTGGAAACAGATTGGCCAGTCCACCTACACCGAGGTCAGGGAACCTTGATTCACGTGCTCACTGTGTAGGCCCCCCTCACCCTGCTACAAATGGTGACCCATCCCCCCTTCCCTGCCGCCCACTAATGAGGAGAGCACCACCAATCCCTCAGGAAAGGGGAGGGTGTCTGGGGAGTCCGGTGGGAAACCAGGCCTAAAATCCTCCATTTTTCATTAATCACACAGCCAGATGTTTTGTGTCACAATCCGTGGGGATGTGGGCCCGGAATGTCATCCGCTGTCTGATCCAGACACCATATTGAAAAGGATCACATCACTGAGCCACCACTGAAGAAAGAGGTTGGACCTCCTGAAAATGGAGATAGATCCCTGGGAGCAACTTTGAGGCTGGAAGATGGACCTCTTCCAGGACACCTGATTTAGAAGATCCACCTTCAGACGTTCCTCTGACCCATTGCTCTGGTTTTCTATAGATTGCTTAGTCAAAAATTAGAAGGTTTTGATTTCAGGATATTTGCGTTGAGAAAGAATGAAAATAAAGCTATGACCCATATTCTGATTTAAGATTCA
The DNA here is from genome assembly GCA_037974335.1 of Prionace glauca. NCBI lineage: Eukaryota > Metazoa > Chordata > Chondrichthyes > Carcharhiniformes > Carcharhinidae > Prionace > Prionace glauca. The sequence goes on along the minus strand of CM075722.1, from coordinate 169,696,707 downwards.
GATTCTCCTTACCCTGAGAAATGATTCTCAGGAACATACATTAGTTTGGGAGCTGGAATAGTTCCAGGAATGATAATAAAGCTTTGCACAGTTGTTTGAGATTGGGACTGACTAATGTGTTAATGTACACTTTGTGTGATAAATGTTATGCAGCGTCACAATTTTAATCAGCATTCTGGAAAGGGATTTGTCAGACAAAATACAAACAGTGAAAGAGTCACTTCAGGATGACTGGCTTGGAATTACTTTGCCTGTAAAGTACTCATTAAAGATCAAAGCTGTAACATTTGGAAATGTGAAAGCACAGGTGCTAGTCCAGTTTGATTTGAAATATTTGCCCCACTCCATTGTCATCTGATGTTATCAATTATTAAATTGTTCAGACAAATCAGGATAAAAGGTGGAATTGTCTTCAAATGCTGATGAAAAGCAATGGCATGTTCACATCGATGTTTACGAATGTTTTTTCAGGAATCTTCCTTCCCCCATGGCATTACCAATGGCTAATTTCTCCAGCTGAATGTCAACCTTCAGAATGACTCTGAGAATGTTCAGCTTTTGCTAATCAGAACACTCTGCATAATGAATATTCAAATGGATTAAACTTCAGTGATATTTAGCAGAGCAATATTATTTCCACCTTTACCCTCCCGCGCAGGGCACCCCCACAGCAATAACCTGCACCCCCTACAAATACCACAGCAACAACCCCCCACAAACACATCAATAACCCCCCACAAATCCACAGCAACAACCCCCCACAAACACCACAGCAACAACCCCCTACAAACACCACAGCAACAACCCCCCACAAACACCACAGCAACAACCCCCTACAAACACCACAGCAACAACCCCCCACAAACACCACAGCAACAACCCCCCACAAACACCACAGCAACAACCCCCCACAAACACCACAGCAACAACCCCCTACAAACACCACAGCAACAACCCCCCACAAACACCACAGCAACAACCCCCCACAAACACCTCAGCAACAACCCCCCCAAATACCACAGCAACAACCCCCTACAAACACCACAGCAACAACCCCCCACAAACACCACAGCAACAACCCCCTACAAACACCACAGCAACAACCCCCCCCCAAACACCACATCAACAACCCCCCACAAACACCACATCAACAACCCCCCACAAACACCACAGCAACAACCCCCCACAAACACCTCAGCAACAACCCCCCCAAATACCACAGCAACAACCCCCTAGAAACACCACAGCAACAACCCCCCACAAACACCACAGCAACAACCCCCCACAAACACCACAGCAACGACCCCCCACAAACACCACAGCAACAACCCCCCACAAACACCACAGCAACAACCCCCCACAAACACCACATCAACAACCCCCCACAAACACCACAGCAACAACCCCCCCCACAAACACCACAGCAACAACCCCCCCACAAACACCACAGCAACAACCCCCCACAAACACCACAGCAACGACCCCCCACAAACACCACAGCAACAACCCCCCACAAACACCACAGCAACAACCCCCCACAAACACCACATCAACAACCCCCCACAAACACCACAGCAACAACCCCCCACAAACACCACATCAACAACCCCCACAAACACCACAGCAACAACCCCCCACAAACACCACATCAACAACCCCCCACAAACACCACAGCAACAACCCCCCACAAACACCACATCAACAACCCCCCCACAAACACCACATCAACAACCCCCCACAAACACCACATCAACAACCCCCCCACAAACACCACATCAACAACCCCCCCAAACACCACATCAACAACCCCCCCACAAACACCACAGCAACAACCCCCCCCACAAACACCACAGCAACAACCCCCCCACAAACACCACATCAACAACCCCCCACAAACACCACATCAACAACCCCCCCACAAACACCACAGCAACAACCCCCCCAAACACCACAGCAACAACCCCCCAGAAACACCACAGCAACAACCCCCCCAAACATCACAACAACAACCCCCACAAACACCACATCAACAACCCCCCCAAACACCACAGCAACAACCCCCCACAAACACCACAGCAACAACCCCCCCAAACATCACAGCAACAACCCCCCCAAACATCACATCAACAACCCCCCCAAACATCACAGCAACAACCCCCCACAAACACCACATCAACAACCCCCCCCAAACACCACAGCAACAACCCCCACAAACACCACATCAACAACCCCCCCAAACACCACAGCAACAACCCCCCACAAACACCACAGCAACAACCCCCCCAAACATCACAGCAACAACCCCCCACAAACACCACATCAACAACCCCCCCAAACACCACAGCAACAACCCCCCACAAACACCACAGCAACAACCCCCCCAAACACCACAGCAACAACCCCCACAAACACCACATCAACAACCCCCCCAAACACCACAGCAACAACCCCCCACAAACACCACAGCAACAACCCCCCCAAACATCACAGCAACAACCCCCCCAAACATCACAGCAACAACCCCCCCAAACATCACATCAACAACCCCCCACAAACACCACATCAACAACCCCCCCACAAACACCACAGCAACAACCCCCCCACAAACACCACATCAACAACCCCCCCCAAACACCACATCAACAACCCCCCCAAACACCACATCAACAACCCCCCACAAACACCACAGCAACAACCCCCCCACAAACACCACATCAACAACCCCCCCACAAACACCACATCAACAACCCCCCCAAACACCACATCAACAACCCCCCCCAAACACCACATCAACAAACCCCCCCAAACACCACATCAACAACCCCCCCACAAACACCACATCAACAACCCCCCACAAACACCACATCAACAACCCCCCACAAACACCACATCAACAACCCCCCACAAACACCACATCAACAACCCCCCACAAACACCACATCAACAACCCCCACAAACACCACATCAACAACCCCCCCAAACACCACAGCAACAACCCCCCCCAAACACCACATCAACAACCCCCCCACAAACACCACAGCAACAACCCCCCAAACACCACAGCAACAACCCCCCCCAAACACCACAGCAACAACCCCCCCACAAACACCACAGCAACAACCCCCCACAAACACCACATCAACAACCCCCCCCAAACACCACATCAACAACCCCCCACAAACACCACATCAACAACCCCCCACAAACACCACATCAACAACCCCCCCACAGACACCACATCAACAACCCCCCCCAAAACACCACATCAACAACCCCCCACAAACACCACATCAACAACCCCCCCAAACATCACATCAACAACCCCCCACAAACACCACATCAACAACCCCCCCACAAACACCACAGCAACAACCCCCCCACAAACACCACATCAACAACCCCCCCCCAAACACCACAGCAACAACCCCCCAAACACCACATCAACAACCCCCCCACAGACACCACATCAACAACCCCCCCCCAAACACCTCAGCAACAACCCCCCACAAACACCACAGCAACAACCCCCCACAAACACCACATCAACAACCCCCCCCAAACACCACATCAACAACCCCCCACAAACACCACATCAACAACCCCCCCACAAACACCACATCAACAACCCCCCACAAACACCACATCAACAACCCCCCCACAAACACCACATCAACAACCCCCCACAAACACCACATCAACAACCCCCCCACAGACACCACATCAACAACCCCCCCCCAAACACCACATCAACAACCCCCCACAAACACCACATCAACAACCCCCCCAAACATCACATCAACAACCCCCCACAAACACCACATCAACAACCCCCCCACAAACACCACAGCAACAACCCCCCCACAAACACCACATCAACAACCCCCCCCCAAACACCACAGCAACAACCCCCCCACAAACACCACATCAACAACCCCCCACAAACACCACATCAACAACCCCCCACAAACACCACATCAACAACCCCCCCACAAACACCACATCAACAACCCCCCCACAAACACCACATCAACAACCCCCCACAAACACCACATCAACAACCCCCCCACAAACACCACAGCAACAACCCCCCCACAAACACCACATCAACAACCCCCCCCCAAACACCACAGCAACAACCCCCCAAACACCACATCAACAACCCCCCCACAGACACCACATCAACAACCCCCCCCCAAACACCTCAGCAACAACCCCCCACAAACACCACAGCAACAACCCCCCACAAACACCACATCAACAACCCCCCCCAAACACCACATCAACAACCCCCCACAAACACCACATCAACAACCCCCCCACAAACACCACATCAACAACCCCCCAAAAACACCACATCAACAACCCCCCCACAAACACCACATCAACAACCCCCCCACAGACACCACATCAACAACCCCCCCCCAAACACCACATCAACAACCCCCCACAAACACCACATCAACAACCCCCCCAAACATCACATCAACAACCCCCCACAAACACCACATCAACAACCCCCCCACAAACACCACAGCAACAACCCCCCCACAAACACCACATCAACAACCCCCCCCCAAACACCACAGCAACAACCCCCCAAACACCACATCAACAACCCCCCCACAGACACCACATCAACAACCCCCCCCCAAACACCTCAGCAACAACCCCCACAAACACCACAGCAACAACCCCCCACAAACACCACATCAACAACCCCCCCCAAACACCACATCAACAACCCCCCACAAACACCACATCAACAACCCCCCCACAAACACCACATCAACAACCCCCCCCAAACACCACAGCAACAACCCCCCCCCAAACACCACAGCAACAACCCCCCCAAACACCACAGCAACAACCCCCCACAAACACCACATCAACAACCCCCCCACAAACACCACATCAACAACCCCCCCACAAACACCACATCAACAACCCCCCCCAAACACCACAGCAACAACCCCCCCCAAACACCACATCAACAACCCCCCCACAAACACCACATCAACAACCCCCCCCAAACACCACATCAACAACCCCCCACAAACACCACAGCAACAACCCCCCACAAACACCACATCAACAACCCCCCCCAAACACCACATCAACAACCCCCCCACAAACACCACATCAACAACCCCCCCCAAACACCACATCAACAACCCCCCCACAAACACCACATCAACAACCCCCCCCAAACACCACATCAACAACCCCCCACAAACACCACAGCAACAACCCCCCACAAACACCACATCAACAACCCCCCACAAACACCACAGCAACAACCCCCCACAAACACCACATCAACAACCCCCCCCAAACACCACATCAACAACCCCCCCACAAACACCACATCAACAACCCCCCCCAAACACCACAGCAACAACCCCCCCCAAACACCACATCAACAACCCCCCCACAAACACCACATCAACAACCCCCCCCAAACACCACAGCAACAACCCCCCACAAACACCACATCAACAACCCCCCCACAAACACCACATCAACAACCCCCCACAAACACCACATCAACAACCCCCCCACAAACACGACATCAACAACCCCCCCACAAACACCACAGCAACAACCCCCCACAAACACCACATCAACAACCCCCCCACAAACACCACATCAACAACCCCCCCACAAACACGACATCAACAACCCCCCCACAAACACCACAGCAACAACCCCCCACAAACACCACATCAACAACCCCCCCCCAAACACCACAGCAACAACCCCCCACAAACACCACATCAACAACCCCCCCACAAACACCACAGCAACAACCCCCCACAAACACCACATCAACAACCCCCCACAAACACCACATCAACAACCCCCCCACAAACACCACATCAACAACCCCCCCACAAACACCACAGCAACAACCCCCCACAAACACCACATCAACAACCCCCCACAAACACCACATCAACAACCCCCCCACAAACACCACATCAACAACCCCCCACAAACACCACATCAACAACCCCCCACAAACACCACATCAACAACCCCCCCACAAACACCACATCAACAACCCCCCACAAACACCACATCAACAACCCCCCCACAAACACCACATCAACAACCCCCCACAAACACCACATCAACAACCCCCCCACAAACACCACATCAACAACCCCCCCACAAACACCACATCAACAACCCCCCACAAACACCACATCAACAACCCCCCCCACACACCCACAGCAACAACCCCCCACAAACACCACAGCAACAACCCCCCACAAACACCACAGCAACAACCCCCCCACAAACACCACATCAACAACCCCCCCACAAACACCACAGCAACAACCCCCCACAAACATCACAGCAACAACCCGCCCCAAACACCACAGCAACAACCCCCCCACAAAAACCACAGCAACAACCCCCCCCAAACACCACAGCAACAACCCCCCACAAACACCACATCAACAACCCCCCACAAACACCACAGCAACAACCCCCCCCAAACACCACAGCAACAACCCCCCCCAAACACCACATCAACAACCCCCCACAAACACCACAGCAACAACCCCCCACAAACACCACATCAACAACCCCCCCACAAACACCACAGCAACAACCCCCCCCAAACACCACATCAACAACCCCCCCCAAACACCACATCAACAACCCCCACAAACACCACATCAACAACCCCCCACAAACACCACATCAACAACCCCCCCACAAACACCACAGCAACAACCCCCCACAAACACCACAGCAACAACCCCCCCCAAACACCACATCAACAACCCCCCCACAAACACCTCAGCAACAACCCCCCACAAACACCACAGCAACAACCCCCCACAAACACCACAGCAACAACCCCCCACAAACACCACAGCAACAACCCCCCCCAAACACCACATCAACAACCCCCCCCACAAACACCACAGCAACAACCCCCCACAAACACCACATCAACAACCCCCCACAAACACCACAGCAACAACCCCCCCCAAACACCACATCAACAACCCCCCCACAAACACCTCAGCAACAACCCCCCACAAACACCTCAGCAACAACCCCCCACAAACACCACAGCAACAACCCCCCACAAACACCACATCAACAACCCCCCCACAAACACCACATCAACAACCCCCCCCAAACACCACATCAACAACCCCCCCACAAACACCACATCAACAACCCCCCCCAAACACCACATCAACAACCCCCACAAACACCACAGCAACAACCCCCCCACAAACACCACATCAACAACCCCCCCACAAACACCACAGCAACAACCCCCCACAAACACCACATCAACAACCCCCCACAAACACCACAGCAACAACCCCCCCACAAACACCACATCAACAACCCCCACAAACACCACATCAACAACCCCCCCACAAACACCACATCAACAACCCCCCACAAACACCACATCAACAACCCCCCCCACAAACACCACAGCAACAACCCCCCCACAAACACCACATCAACAACCCCCCACAAACACCACATCAACAACCCCCCACAAACACCACATCAACAACCCCCCCACAAACACCACATCAACAACCCCCCACAAACACCACATCAACAACCCCCCCAAACACCACAGCAACAACCCCCCACAAACACCACATCAACAACCCCCCACAAACACCACAGCAACAACCCCCCCCAAACACCACATCAACAACCCCCCCCAAACACCACATCAACAACCCCCCACAAACACCACAGCAACAACCCCCCACAAACACCACATCAACAACCCCCCACAAACACCACATCAACAACCCCCCCCAAACACCACATCAACAACCCCCCCCAAACACCACATCAACAACCCCCCCCAAACACCACATCAACAACCCCCCACAAACACCACAGCAACAACCCCCCCCAAACACCACATCAACAACCCCCCCCAAACACCACATCAACAACCCCCCACAAACACCACATCAACAACCCCCCACAAACACCACATCAACAACCCCCCACAAACACCACATCAACAACCCCCCACAAACACCACATCAACAACCCCCCACAAACACCACATCAACAACCCCCCCACAAACACCACATCAACAACCCCCCACAAACACCACATCAACAACCCCCCACAAACACCACAGCAACAACCCCCCACAAACACCACATCAACAACCCCCCACAAACACCACATCAACAACCCCCCCCCAAACACCACATCAACAACCCCCCACAAACACCACAGCAACAACCCCCCACAAACACCACATCAACAACCCCCCACAAACACCACATCAACAACCCCCCCCAAACACCACATCAACAACCCCCCCCAAACACCACATCAACAACCCCCCCCAAACACCACATCAACAACCCCCCACAAACACCACAGCAACAACCCCCCCCAAACACCACATCAACAACCCCCCCCAAACACCACATCAACAACCCCCCACAAACACCACATCAACAACCCCCCCCAAACACCACATCAACAACCCCCCCCAAACACCACATCAACAACCCCCCCCAAACACCACATCAACAACCCCCCACAAACACCACATCAATAACCCCCCCACAAACACCTCATCAACAACCCCCCACAAACACCACATCAACAACCCCCCACAAACACCTCAGCAACAACCCCCCCCAAACACCACATCAACAACCCCCCCCAAACACCACATCAACAACCCCCCCCAAACACCACATCAACAACCCCCCACAAACACCACATCAACAACCCCCCCACAAACACCTCATCAACAACCCCCCCACAAACACCTCATCAACAACCCCCCACAAACACCACAGCAACAACCCCCCCCAAACACCACATCAACAACCCCCCCCAAACACCACATCAACAACCCCCCACAAACACCACATCAACAACCCCCCCACAAACACCTCATCAACAACCCCCCCACAAACACCACAGCAACAACCCCCCACAAACACCACATCAACAACCCCCCACAAACACCACATCAACAACCCCCCACAAACACCTCATCAACAACCCCCCCACAAACACCACAGCAACAACCCCCCACAAACACCACATCAACAACCCCCCCCAAACACCACATCAACAACCCCCCACAAACACCACATCAACAACCCCCCACAAACACCACAGCAACAACCCCCCCACAAACACCACATCAACAACCCCCCACAAACACCACATCAACAACCCCCCCCCAAACACCTCAGCAACAACCCCCCACAAACACGACAGCAACAACCCCCCACAAACACCGCATCAACAACCCCCCCACAAACACCACAGCAACAACCCCCCCCAAACACCACAGCAACAACCCCCCCACAAACACCACATCAACAACCCCCCCACAAACACCACAGCAACAACCCCCCACAAACACCACATCAACAACCCCCCCACAAACACCTCAGCAACAACCCCCCCACAAACACCACAGCAACAACCCCCCACAAACACCACATCAACAACCCCCCCACAAACACCTCAGCAACAACCCCCCCCACAAACACCACAGCAACAACCCCCCCCAAACACCACAGCAACAACCCCCCACAAACACCACATCAACAACCCCCCACAAACACCACATCAACAACCCCCCCACAAACACCTCAGCAACAACCCCCCCCACAAACACCACAGCAACAACCCCCCCAAACACCACAGCAACAACCCCCCACAAACACCACATCAACAACCCCCCCACAAACACCTCAGCAACAACCCCCCCACAAACACCACATCAACAACCCCCCACAAACACCACAGCAACAACCCCCCCCAAACACCACATCAACAACCCCCCCCAAACACCACAGCAACAACCCCCCCCAAAGACCACATCAACAACCCCTCCCCAAACACCACAGCAACAACCCCCCCCAAACACCACAGCAACAACCCCCCCCAAACACCACAGCAACAACCCCCCCCAAACACCACAGCAACAACCCCCCCCCAAACACCACAGCAACAACCCCCCACAAACACCACAGCAACAACCCCCCCCAAACACCACATCAACAACCCCCCCCCAAACACCACAGCAACAACCCCCCCCAAACACCACATCAACAACCCCCCCCCAAACACCACAGCAACAACCCCCCACAAACACCACAGCAACAACCCCCCACAAACACCACAGCAACAACCCCCCCCAAACACCACAGCAACAACCCCCCCCAAACACCACATCAACAACCCCCCACAAACACCACAGCAACAACCCCCCACAAACACCACATCAACAACCCCCCCACAAACACCACATCAACAACCCCCCACAAACACCACAGCAACAACCCCCCACAAACACCACATCAACAACCCCCCCACAAACACCACATCAACAACCCCCCCCAAACACCACAGCAACAACCCCCCACAAACACCTCAGCAACAACCCCCCCACAAACACCACAGCAACAACCCCCCCCAAACACCACAGCAACAACCCCCCCACAAACACCACAGCAACAACCCCCCCCAAACACCACAGCAACAACCCCCCCCCAAACACCACATCAACAACCCCCCCAAACACCTCAGCAACAACTCCCCACAAACACCACATCAACAACCCCCCCACAAACACCACAGCAACAACCCCCCACAAACACCACATCAACAACCCCCCCCACAAACACCACATCAACAACCCCCCCCAAAAACCACATCAACAACCCCCCCAAACACCACAGCAACAACCCCCCCCAAACACCACATCAACAACCCCCCCCAAACACCACATCAACAACCCCCCCCAAACACCACAGCAACAACCCCCCCAAACACCACATCAACAACCCCCCCCAAACACCTCAGCAACAACCCCCCACAAACACCACATCAACAACCCCCCCACAAACACCACAGCAACAACCCCCCCCAAACACCACAGCAACAACCCCCCCACAAACACCACAGCAACAACCCCCCACAAACACCACATCAACAACCCCCCCCACAAACACCACAGCAACAACCCCCCACAAACACCACATCAACAACCCCCCCACAAACACCACATCAACAACCCCCCACAAACACCACAGCAACAACCCCCCCACAAACACCACAGCAACAACCCCCCCCAAACACCACATCAACAACCCCCCCACAAACACCACAGCAACAACCCCCCCACAAACACCACATCAACAACCCCCCCACAAACACCACAGCAACAACCCCCCCACAAACACCACAGCAACAACCCCCCCCAAACACCACATCAACAACCCCCCCACAAACACCACAGCAACAACCCCCCCCAAACACCACATCAACAACCCCCCCCAAACACCTCAGCAACAACCCCCCACAAACACCACATCAACAACCCCCCCACAAACACCACAGCAACAACCCCCCCCAAACACCACAGCAACAACCCCCCCACAAACACCACAGCAACAACCCCCCACAAACACCACATCAACAACCCCCCCCACAAACACCACAGCAACAACCCCCCACAAACACCACATCAACAACCCCCCCACAAACACCACATCAACAACCCCCCCACAAACACCACAGCAACAACCCCCCCACAAACACCACAGCAACAACCCCCCCCAAACACCACATCAACAACCCCCCCCAAACACCACAGCAACAACCCCCCACAAACACCACATCAACAACCCCCCACAAACACCACAGCAACAACCCCCCCCAAACACCACATCAACAACCCCCCCCAAACACCACAGCAACAACCCCCCCCAAACACCACATCAACAACCCCCCCCAAACACCACAGCAACAACCCCCCACAAACACCACAGCAACAACCCCCCCCAAACACCACATCAACAACCCCCCACAAACACCACATCAACAACCCCCCACAAACACCACATCAACAACCCCCCCACAAACACCACAGCAACAACCCCCCACAAACACCACATCAACAACCCCCCCCAAACACCACAGCAACAACCCCCCCCAAACACCACATCAACAACCCCCCCCAAACACCACAGCAACAACCCCCCACAAACACCACAGCAACAACCCCCCCCAAACACCACATCAACAACCCCCCACAAACACCACATCAACAACCCCCCACAAACACCACATCAACAACCCCCCCACAAACACCACAGCAACAACCCCCCACAAACACCACATCAACAACCCCCCACAAACACCACATCAACAACCCCCCACAAACACCACAGCAACAACCCCCCACAAACACCACATCAACAACCCCCCACAAACACCACATCAACAACCCCCCACAAACACCACATCAACAACCCCCCACAAACACCACAGCAACAACCCCCCCCAAACACCACATCAACAACCCCCCACAAACACCACATCAACAACCCCCCACAAACACCACATCAACAACCCCCCCACAAACACCACAGCAACAACCCCCCACAAACACCACATCAACAACCCCCCCACAAACACCACAGCAACAACCCCCCACAAACACCACATCAACAACCCCCCCACAAACACCACAGCAACAACCCCCCACAAACATCACAGCAACAACCCCCCCCCCAAACACCACAGCAACAACCCCCCCCAAACACCACAGCAACAACCCCCCCACAAACACCACAGCAACAACCCCCCCCAAACACCACATCAACAACCCCCCCCAAACACCACATCAACAACCCCCCACAAACACCACATCAACAACCCCCCCCAAACACCACATCAACAACCCCCCCCAAACACCACATCAACAACCCCCCCCAAACACCACATCAACAACCCCCCACAAACACCACAGCAACAACCCCCCCCAAACACCACATCAACAACCCCCCCCAAACACCACATCAACAACCCCCCACAAACACCACATCAACAACCCCCCCACAAACACCTCATCAACAACCCCCCACAAACACCACATCAACAACCCCCCACAAACACCTCAGCAACAACCCCCCCCAAACACCACATCAACAACCCCCCCCAAACACCACATCAACAACCCCCCCCAAACACCACATCAACAACCCCCCACAAACACCACATCAACAACCCCCCCACAAACACCTCATCAACAACCCCCCACAAACACCTCATCAACAACCCCCCACAAACACCACAGCAACAACCCCCCCCAAACACCACATCAACAACCCCCCCCAAACACCACATCAACAACCCCCCACAAACACCACATCAACAACCCCCCCCAAACACCACATCAACAACCCCCCCCAAACACCACATCAACAACCCCCCCCAAACACCACATCAACAACCCCCCACAAACACCACATCAATAACCCCCCCACAAACACCTCATCAACAACCCCCCACAAACACCACATCAACAACCCCCCACAAACACCTCAGCAACAACCCCCCCCAAACACCACATCAACAACCCCCCCCAAACACCACATCAACAACCCCCCCCAAACACCACATCAACAACCCCCCACAAACACCACATCAACAACCCCCCCACAAACACCTCATCAACAACCCCCCCACAAACACCTCATCAACAACCCCCCACAAACACCACAGCAACAACCCCCCCCAAACACCACATCAACAACCACCCCCAAACACCACATCAACAACCCCCCACAAACACCACATCAACAACCCCCCCACAAACACCTCATCAACAACCCCCCCACAAACACCACAGCAACAACCCCCCACAAACACCACATCAACAACCCCCCACAAACACCACATCAACAACCCCCCACAAACACCTCATCAACAACCCCCCCACAAACACCACAGCAACAACCCCCCACAAACACCACATCAACAACCCCCCCCAAACACCACATCAACAACCCCCCACAAACACCACATCAACAACCCCCCACAAACACCACAGCAACAACCCCCCCACAAACACCACAGCAACAACCCCCACAAACACCACATCAACAACCCCCCCACAAACACCTCAGCAACAACCCCCCCACAAACACCACAGCAACAACCCCCCACAAACACCACATCAACAACCCCCCCACAAACACCTCAGCAACAACCCCCCCCACAAACACCACAGCAACAACCCCCCCCAAACACCACAGCAACAACCCCCCACAAACACCACATCAACAACCCCCCACAAACACCACATCAACAACCCCCCCACAAACACCTCAGCAACAACCCCCCCCACAAACACCACAGCAACAACCCCCCCAAACACCACAGCAACAACCCCCCACAAACACCACATCAACAACCCCCCCACAAACACCTCAGCAACAACCCCCCCACAAACACCACATCAACAACCCCCCACAAACACCACAGCAACAACCCCCCCCAAACACCACATCAACAACCCCCCCCAAACACCACAGCAACAACCCCCCCCAAAGACCACATCAACAACCCCCCCCCAAACACCACAGCAACAACCCCCCCCAAACACCACAGCAACAACCCCCCCCAAACACCACAGCAACAACCCCCCCCAAACACCACAGCAACAACCCCCCCCCAAACACCACAGCAACAACCCCCCACAAACACCACAGCAACAACCCCCCCCAAACACCACATCAACAACCCCCCCCCAAACACCACAGCAACAACCCCCCCCAAACACCACATCAACATCCCCCCCCCAAACACCACAGCAACAACCCCCCACAAACACCTCAGCAACAACCCCCCACAAACACCACAGCAACAACCCCCCCCAAACACCACAGCAACAACCCCCCCACAAACACCACAGCAACAACCCCCCCCAAACACCACAGCAACAACCCCCCCCCAAACACCACATCAACAACCCCCCCCAAACACCTCAGCAACAACCCCCCACAAACACCACATCAACAACCCCCCCACAAACACCACAGCAACAACCCCCCACAAACACCACATCAACAACCCCCCCCACAAACACCACATCAACAACCCCCCCCAAACACCACATCAACAACCCCCCCCAAACACCACAGCAACAACCCCCCCCAAACACCACATCAACAACCCCCCCCAAACACCACATCAACAACCCCCCCCAAACACCACAGCAACAACCCCCCCCAAACACCACATCAACAACCCCCCCCAAACACCTCAGCAACAACCCCCCACAAACACCACATCAACAACCCCCCCACAAACACCACAGCAACAACCCCCCCAAACACCACAGCAACAACCCCCCCACAAACACCACAGCAACAACCCCCCACAAACACCACATCAACAACCCCCCCCCACAAACACCACAGCAACAACCCCCCACAAACACCACATCAACAACCCCCCCACAAACACCACATCAACAACCCCCCCACAAACACCACAGCAACAACCCCCCCACAAACACCACAGCAACAACCCCCCCCAAACACCACATCAACAACCCCCCCCACAAACACCACAGCAACAACCCCCCACAAACACCACATCAACAACCCCCCCCAAACACACAGTGAGCACGTGA
>CM075722.1:169616416-169681131 GCA_037974335.1 Prionace glauca | reverse complement strand
AACCCCCCACAAACACCACAGCAACAACCCCCCACTAACACTCACAGCAACAACCCCCCCCACCAAACAACCACAGTTCAACAACCCCCCCCAAACACCACAGCAACAACCCCCCCACAAACACCACAGCAACAACCCCCCCCAAACACCACAGCAACAACCCCCCCAAACACCACAGTCAACAACCCCCCACAAACACCTACAGCAACAACCCCCCCCCAAACACCACATCAACAACCCCCCCCAAACACCACATCAACAACCCCCCACAAACACAGACATCAACAACCCCCCACAAACACCACAGCAACAACCCCCCCAAACACCACATCAACAACCCCCCCCCAAACACCACAGCAACAACCCCCCACAAACACCACAGCAACAACCCCTCCCACAAACACCTCATCAACAACCCCCCACAAACACCACAGCAACAACCCCCCCACAAACACACTCAACAACCCCCCCACAAACACCACATCAACAACCCCCCCCAAACACCACATCAACAACCCCCCCACACCACATCAACAACCCCCACAACACCACATCAACAACCCCCCCACAAACACCTCAAGCCAACAACCCCCCACAAACACCACATCAACAACCCCCCCCCAAAAACCACATCAACAACCCCCCCCAAACACCACATCAACAACCCCCCCACAACACCACACAACAACCCCCCACAAACACCACATCAACAACCCCCCCCAAACACCACATCAACAACCCCCCACAAACACATCACAACCCCCAACAACCCACCCCACACAAACACCTCATCAACAAACCCCCACAAACACCACATCAACAACCCCCCCACAAACACCACATCAACAAACCCCCCCACAAACACCACATCAACAACCCCCCCCAAACACCACATCAACAACCCCCCCCAAACACCTCATCAACAACCCCCCACAAACACCACAGCAACAACCCCCCACAAACACCACATCAACAACCCCCCCCACAAACACCACATCAACAACCCCCCACAAACACCTCATCAACAAACCCCCCCACAAACACCACATCAACAACCCCCCCACAAACACCACATCAACAACCCCCCCCAAACACCACATCAACAACCCCCCACAAACACCACATCAACAACCCCCCCCACAAACACCACAGCAACAACCCCCCACAAACACCACATCAACAACCCCCCCACAACACCACATCAACAACCCCCCACAAACACCTCATCAACAACCCCCCACAAACACCACAGCAACAACCCCCCCCAAACACCACATCAACAACCCCCCCCAAACACCACATCAACAACCCCCCACAAACACCACATCAACAACCCCCCCACAAACACCACAGCAACAACCCCCCCACAAACACCACAGCAACAACCCCCCACAAACACCACATCAACAACCCCCCCCAAACACCCAACAACCTCAACAAGCAACCCCCACAAACACCACATCAACAACCCCCCACAAACACCTCAGCAACAACCCCCCCACTAACACCACAGCAACAACCCCCAACACACACAACCCCCAAACACCACATCAACAACCCCCCACAAACACCACATCAACAACCCCCCCACAAACACCACAGCAACAACCCCCCCACAAACACCACAGCAACAACCCCCCAAACACCACAGCAACAACCCCCCACAAACACCACATCAACAACCCCCCCCACAAACACACCTCAGCAAACAACCCCCCCACAAACACCACATCAACAACCCCCCCACAAACACCACAGCAACAACCCCCCCCAAACACCACATCAACAACCCCCCCCAAACACCACAGCAACAACCCCCCACAAAGCACCACATCAACAACCCCCCCACAAACACCACAGCAACAACCCCCCCCAAACACCACAGCAACAACCCCCCCACAAACACCACAGCAACAACCCCCCCAAACACCACAGCAACAACCCCCCACAAACACCACAGCAACAACCCCCCCACAAACACCACAGCAACAACCCCCCCACAAACACCACATCAACAACCCCCCCCAAACACCACAGCACAACCCCCCCCAAACACCACATCAACATCCCCCCCCCAAACACCACAGCAACAACCCCCCCCAAACACCTCAGCAACAACCCCCCCACAAACACCACAGCAACAACCCCCCCCAAACACCACAGCAACAACCACCCCCACAAACACCACAGCAACAACCCCCCCCAAACACCACAGCAACAACCCCCCCCAAACACCACATCAACAACCCCCCCCAAACACCTCAGCAACAACCCCCCCACAAAACACCACATCAACAACCCCCCCCCAAACACCACAGCAACAACCCCCCCAAACACCACATCAACAACCCCCCCCACAAACACCACATCAACAACCCCCCCCAAACACCACATCAACAACCCCCCCCAAACACCACAGCAACAACCCCCCCCAAACACCACATCAACAACCCCCCCACAAACACCACATCAACAACCCCCCCACAAACACCACAGCAACAACCCCCCCCAAACACCACATCAACAACCCCCCCCAAACACCACAGCAACAACCCCCCACAAACACCACATCAACAACCCCCCCACAAACACCACAGCAACAACCCCCCCCAAACACCACAGCAACAACCCCCCCACAAACACCACAGCAACAACCCCCCACAACACCACATCAACAACCCCCCCCAAAACACCACAGCAACAACCCCCCACAAACACCACATCAACAACCCCCCACAAACACCACATCAACAACCCCCCCACAAACACCACAGCAACAACCCCCCCCAAACACCACAGCAACAACCCCCCCCAAACACCACATCAACAACCCCCCCACAAACACCACAGCAACAAACCCCCCACAAACACCACATCAACAACCCCCCCACAAACACCACAGCAACAACCCCCCCCCCAAACACCACCACAACAACCCCCCCCACAACACCACAGCAACAACCCCCCCCCAAACACCACATCAACAACCCCCCCCCAAACACCACATCAACAACCCCCCACAAACACCACATCAACAACCCCCCCACAAACACCACATCAACAACCCCCCCACAAACACCACATCAACAACCCCCCCCAAACACCACAGCAACAACCCCCCACAAACATCCACAGCAACAACCCCCCCCCAAACACCACAGCAACAACCCCCCCCAAACACCACAGCAACAACCCCCCCACAAACACCACAGCAACAACCCCCCCAAACACCACATCACAACCCCCCCAAACACTCTCAGCAACAACCCCCCACAAACACCTCAGCAACAACCCCCCCACAAACACCACATCAACAACCCCCCCACAAACACCACAGCAACAACCCCCCCACAAACACCACATCAACAACCCCCCACAAACACCACAGCAACAACCCCCCCCAAAACACCACATCAACAACCCCCCCCAAACACCACAGCAACAACCCCCCCCCAAACACCACAGCAACAACCCCCCCCAAACACCACATCAACAACCCCCCCCACAAACACCACATCAACAACCCCCCACAAACACCACATCAACAACCCCCCCAAACACCACAGCAACAACCCCCCACAAACACCACATCAACAACCCCCCACAAACACCACATCAACAACCCCCACAAACACCACAGCAACAACCCCCCCAAACACCACATCAACAACCCCCCACAAACACCACATCAACAACCCCCATCAACACCAATCAACAACCCCCCCAAACACCACATCAACAACCCCCCACAAACACCACATCAACAACCCCCCCCCAAACACCACAGCAACAACCCCCCACAAACACCACATCAACAACCCCCCACAAACACCACATCAACAACCCCCCACAAACACCACAGCAACAACCCCCACAAACACCACATCAACAACCCCCCACAAACACCACATCAACAACCCCCCACAAACACCACATCAACAACCCCCCACAAACACCACATCAACAACCCCCACAAACACCCACATCAACAACCCCCCCCAAACACCACATCAACAACCCCCCCCACAAACACCACATCAACAACCCCCCACAAACACCACAGCAACAACCCCCCACAAACACCACATCAACAACCCCCCACAAACACCACATCAACAACCCCCCACAAACACCACAGCAACAACCCCCCACAAACACCACATCAACAACCCTCCCACAAACACCACATCAACAACCCCCCCACAAACACCACATCAACAACCCCCCCACAAACACCACATCAACAACCCCCCCAAACACCACATCAACAACCCCCCCACAAACACCACAGCAACAACCCCCCACAAACACCACAGCAAACAACCCCCCACAAACACCACATCAACAACCCCCCACAAACACCACATCAACAACCCCCCACAACACCACATCAACAACCCCCCCACAAACACCACAGCAACAAACCCCCCACAAACACCACAGCAACAACCCCACAAACACCACATCAACAACCCCCCACAAACACCACATCAAGCAAACCCCCCACAAACACCACAGCAACAACCCCCCACAAACACCACATCAACAACCCCCCACAAACACCACATCAACAACCCCCCACAAACACCACATCAACAACCCCCCCACAAACACCACAGCAACAACCCCCCACAAACACCACATCAACAACCCCCCACAAACACCACAGCAACAACCCCCCCCACAAACACCACAGCAACAACCCCCCACAAACACCACAGCAACAACCCCCCCCAAACACCTCAGCAACAACCCCCCCAAACACACATCAACAACCCCCCACAAACACCACATCAACAACCCCCCCACAAACACCACAGCAACAACCCCCCACAAACACCACAGCAACAACCCCCCCACAAACACCACAGCAACAACCCCCCCACAAACACCACATCAACAACCCCCCACAAACACCACATCAACAACCCCCCCACAAACACCACATCAACAACCCCCCCCAAACACCACATCAACAACCCCCCCAAACACCACAGCAACAACCCCCCACAAACACCACAGCAACAACCCCCCCACAAACACCTCAGCAACAACCCCCCACAAACACCACAGCAACAACCCCCCACAAACACCACATCAACAACCCCCCCCAAACACCACATCAACAACCCCCCCAAAACACCACAGCAACAACCCCCACAAACACCACATCAACAACCCCCCCAAACACACAGCAACAACCCCCACAAACACCACATCAACAACCCCCCCACAAACACCACAGCAACAACCCCCCACAAACACCACAGCAACAACCCCCCACAAACACCACATCAACAACCCCCCCACAAACACCACATCAACAACCCCCCCCCAAACACCACAGCAACAACCCCCCCACAAACACCACAGCAACAACCCCCCACAAACACCACAGCAACAACCCCCCCACAAACACCACATCAACAACCCCCCACAAACACCACATCAACAACCCCCCACAAACACCACAGCAACAACCCCCCCCACAAACACGACAGCAACAACCCCCCCCACAAACACCTCAGCAACAACCCCCCACAAACACCACATCAACAACCCCCCCCACAAACACCACAGCAACAACCCCCCACAAACACCACAGCAACAACCCCCCCACAAACACCACAGCAACAACCCCCCCCAAACACCTCAGCAACAACCCCCCACAAACACCACAGCAACAACCCCCCCCACAACACCTCAGCAACAACCCCCCACAAACACCACAGCAACAACCCCCCACAAACACCACATCAACAACCCCCCCACAAACACCACAGCAACCACCCCCCCCAAACACCACAGCAACAACCCCCCACAAACACCACAGCAACAACCCCCCCCAAACACCTCAGCAACAACCCCCCCACAAACACCACAGCAACAACCCCCCCAAACACCACATCAACAACCCCCCACAAACACCACATCAACAACCCCCCACAAAACACCACAGCAACAACCCCCCCACAAACACCACATCAACAACCCCCCCCAAACACCACATCAACAACCCCCCACAAACACCACATCAACAACCCCCCCACAAACACCACATCAACAACCCCCCACAAACACCACAGCAACAACCTCCCCCAAACACCACAGCAACAACCCCCCCCAAACACCACATCAACAACCCCCCCACAAACACCACATCAACAACCCCCCCACAAACACCACATCAACAACCCCCCCCAAACACCACATCAACAACCCCCCCACAAACACCACAGCAACAACCTCCCCCAAACACCACAGCAACAACCCCCCCACAAACACCACATCAACAACCCCCCCACAAACACCACATCAACAACCCCCCACAAACACCGACAGCAACAACCCCCCCCAAACACCTCAGCAACAACCCCCCCCAAACACCACATCAACAACCCCCACAAACACGACAGCACAACCCCCCAACACCAGCACAACCCCACAAACACCCATCAACAACCCCCCACAAACACCACATCAACAACCCCCCCACAACACCACATCAACAACCCCCACAAACACCACATCAACAACCCCCCCCAAACACCACATCAACAACCCCCCCACATAACACCACATCAACAACCCCCCACAAACACCACATCAACCAACCCCCCCACAAACACCACAGCAACAACCCCCCCAAACACCACATCAACAACCCCCCCACAACACCACATCAACAACCCCCCCAAACACCACATCAACAACCCCCCACAAACACCACAGCAACAACCCCCCCAAACACCACAGCAACAACCCCCCACAAACACCCACAGCAACAACCCCCCCACAAACACCACATCAACAACCCCCCACAAACACCACATCAACAACCCCCCACAAACACCACATCAACAACCCCCCCCAAACACCACATCAACAACCCCCCACAAACACCACAGCAACAACCCCCCACAAACACCACATCAACAACCCCCCACAAACACCACAGCAACAACCCCCCACAAACACCACATCAACAACCCCCCCTACAAACACCACAGCAACAACCCCCCCACAAACACCACATCAACAACCCCCCACAAACACCACATCAACAACCCCCCACAAACACCACATCAACAACCCCCCACAAACACCACAGCAACAACCCCCCACAAACACCACATCAACAACCCCCCCTACAAACACCACAGCAACAACCCCCCACAAACAACCACAGCAACAACCCCCCACAAACACCACACATCAACAACCCCCCAAAAACACCACATCAACAACCCCCCACAAACACCACAGCAACAACCCCCCCCAAACACCACATCAACAACCCCCCACAAACACCACAGCAACAACCCCCCACAAACACCACATCAACAACCCCCCCTACAAACACCACAGCAACAACCCCCCCCAAACACCACATCAACAACCCCCCACAAACACCACAGCAACAACCCCCCACAAACACCACATCAACAACCCCCCCCAAAACACCACATCAACAACCCCCCACAAACACCACATCAACAACCACCCCCAAACACCACATCAACAACCCCCCACAAACACCACATCAACAACCCCCCACAAACACCACATCAACAACCCCCCCAAACACCACATCAACAACCCCCCACAAACACCACAGCAACAACCCCCCCAAACACCACATCAACAACCCCCCCACAAACACCACATCAACAACCCCCCCAAACACCACATCAACAACCCCCCACAAACACCACATCAACAACCCCCCCACAAACACCACATCAACAACCCCCCACAAACACCACATCAACAACCCCCCCCAAACACCACATCAACAACCCCCCACAAACACCACATCAACAACCCCCCCAAACACCACATCAACAACCCCCCCAAACACCACATCAACAACCCCCCACAAACACCACATCAACAACCCCCCCAAACACCACATCAACAACCCCCCCACAAACACCACATCAACAACCCCCCACAAACACCACATCAACAACCCCCCACAAACACCACATCAACAACCCCCCCCAAACACCACATCAACAACCACCCCAAACACCACATCAACAACCTCCCCAAAACACCGACAGCAACAACCCCCCACTAACACGACAGCAACAACCCCCCACAAACACCACATCAACAACCCCCCCACAAACACCACAGCAACAACCCCCCCCCAAACACCACATCAACAACCCCCCCCCAAACACCACAGCAACAACCCCCCACAAACACCACAGCAACAACCCCCCACAAACACCACAGCAACAACCCCCCCCAAACACCACATCAACAACCCCCCCCAAACACCCACAGCAACAACCCCCCACAAACACCACAGCAACAACCCCCCACAAACACCACATCAACAACCCCCCCACAAACACCACAGCAACAACCCCCCCCAAACACCACAGCAACAACCCCCCCCAAACACCACAGCAACAACCCCCCACAAACACCACAGCAACAACCCCCCCAAACACCACATGCAACAACCCCCCCCAAACACCACATCAACAACCCCCCCAAACACCACAGCAACAACCCCCCACAAACACCACAGCAACAACCCCCCCCAAACACCACATCAACAACCCCCCCCAAACACCACATCAACAACCCCCCCCCAAACACCACAGCAACAACCCCCCCCAAACACCACATCAACAACCCCCCCCAAACACCACATCAACAACCCCCCACAAACACCACATCAACAACCCCCCACAAACACCACATCAACAACCCCCCACAAACACCACATCAACAACCCCCCCACAAACACCACAGCAACAACCCCCCCACAAACACCACATCAACAACCCCCCCCAAACACCACAGCAACAACCCCCCACAAACACCACATCAACAACCCCCCCCAAACACCACAGCAACAACCCCCACAAACACCACAGCAACAACCCCCCCCCAAACACCACATCAACAACCCCCCCAAACACCACCAGCAACAACCCCCCCCAAACAGCCACATCAACAACCCCCCACAAACACCACATCAACACCCCCCCCAAACACCACAGCAACAACCCCCCCCAAACACCACATCAACAACCCCCCCACAAACACCACATCAACAACCCCCCCACAAACACCACATCAACAACCCCCACAAACACCACATCAACAACCCCCCACAAACACCACATCAACAACCCCCCACAAACACCACATCAACAACCCCCCCACAAACACCACATCAACAACCCCCCACAAACACCACATCAACAACCCCCCCCAAACACCACATCAACACCCCCCCACAAACACCACACAACAACCCCCACAAACACCACATCAACAACCCCCACAAACACCACATCAACAACCCCCCCACAAACACCACATCAACAACCCCCCACAAACACCACATCAACAACCCCCCCACAACACCACACAACAACCCCCCCCAAACACCACATCAACAACCCCCCCACAAACACCACATCAACAACCCACCACAAACACCACATCAACAACCCCCCCCACAAACACCACATCAACAACCCCCCACAAACACCACATCAACAACCCCCACAAACACCACATCAACAACCCCCCCACAAACACCACATCAACACCCCCCCACAAACACCACATCAACAACCCCCCACAAACACCACATCAACAACCCCCCCAAACACCACAGCAACAACCCCCCCCAAACACCACATCAACAACCCCCCACAAACACCACATCAACAACCCCCCACAAACACCACATCAACAAACCCCCACAAACACCACATCAACACCCCCACAAACACCACATCAACAACCCCCCACAAACACCACATCAACAACCCCCCACAAACACCTCAGCAACAACCCCCCACAAACACCTCATCACAACCCCCCCCACAAACACCACATCAACAACCCCCCCCAAACACCACATCAACAACCCCCCCACAACACCACATCAACAACCCCCCACAAACACCACATCAACAACCCCCCCCAAACACCACATCAACACCCCCCCACAAACACCACATCAACAACCCCCCCACAAACACCACATCAACAACCCCCCACAAACACCACATCAACAACCCCCCCACAAACACCACATCAACAACCCCCCCCACAAACACCACATCAACAACCCCCCACAAACACCACATCAACAACCCCCCCCCCAAACACCACATCAACAACCCCCCACAAACACCACATCAACAACCCCCCCCAAACACCACATCAACAACCCCCCACAAACACCACATCAACAACCCCCCCACAAACACCACATCAACAACCCCCCACAAACACCACATCAACAACCCCCCCCAAACACCACATCAACAACCCCCCCACAAACACCACATCAACAACCCCCCCCACAAACACCACATCAACAACCCCCCCACAAACACCACATCAACAACCCCCCACAAACACCACATCAACAACCCCCCCAAACACCACATCAACAACCCCCCCACAAACACCACATCAACAACCCCCCCCAAACACCACATCAACAACCCCCCACAAACACCACATCAACAACCCCCCCACAAACACCACATCAACAACCCCCCCACAAACACCACATCAACAACCCCCCACAAACACCACATCAACAACCCCCCACAAACACCACATCAACAACCCCCCCCAAACACCACAGCAACAACCCCCCACAAACACCACATCAACAACCCCCCCACAAACACCACATCAACAACCCCCCCAAACACCACAGCAACAACCCCCCACAAACACCACATCAACAACCCCCCCAAACACCACATCAACAACCCCCCCAAACACCACATCAACAACCCCCCCACAAACACCACATCAACAACCCCCCACAAACACCACAGCAACAACCCCCCCCCAAACACCACAGCAACAACCCCCCCACAAACACCACATCAACAACCCCCCACAAACACCACATCAACAACCCCCCCCAAACACCACAGCAACAACCCCCCCAAACACCACATCAACAACCCCCCCACAAACACCACATCAACAACCCCCCCCAAACACCACATCAACAAACCCCCCACAAACACCACATCAACAACCCCCCACAAACACCACATCAACAACCCCCCCACAAACACCACATCAACAACCCCCAAACACCACAGCAACAACCCCCCCAAACACCACAGCAACAACCCCCCCCAAACACCACATCAACAACCCCCCCACAAACACCACATCAACAACCCCCCACAAACACCACAGCAACAACCCCCCACAAACACCACAGCAACAACCCCCCACAAACACCACATCAACAACCCCCCATAAACACCACATCAACAACCCCCCCCACAAACACCACATCAACAACCCCCCCAAACACCACAGCAACAACCCCCCCCACAAACACCACATCAACAACCCCCCACAAACACCACATCAACAACCCCCCACAAACACCACAGCAACAACCCCCCACAAACACCACATCAACAACCCCCACAAACACCACATCAACAACCCCCCCACAAACACCACATCAACAACCCCCCACAAACACCACATCAACAACCCCCCACAAACACCACATCAACAACCCCCCCAAACACCACATCAACAACCCCCCACAAACACCACATCAACAACCCCCCCCAAACACCACAGCAACAACCCCCCCCACAAACACCACAGCAACAACCCCCCCCAAACACCACAGCAACAACCCCCCACAAACACCACATCAACAACCCCCCCACAAACACCACAGCAACAACCCCCCACAAACACCACATCAACAACCCCCCACAAACACCACAGCAACAACCCCCCACAAACACCACATCAACAACCCCCCCACAAACACCACAGCAACAACCCCCCCCACAAACACCACATCAACAACCCCCCCACAAACACCACAGCAACAACCCCCCACAAACACCACATCAACAACCCCCCCACAAACACCACAGCAACAACCCCCCACAAACACCACATCAACAACCCCCCCACAAACACCACATCAACAACCCCCCACAAACACCACATCAACAACCCCCCACAAACACCACATCAACAACCCCCCCACAAACACCACATCAACAACCCCCCACAAACACCACATCAACAACCCCCCCACAAACACCACAGCAACAACCCCCCACAAACACCACATCAACAACCCCCCACAAACACCACATCAACAACCCCCCACAAACACCACAGCAACAACCCCCCACAAACACCACAGCAACAACCCCCCACAAACACCACATCAACAACCCCCACAAACACCACAGCAACAACCCCCACAAACACCACAGCAACAACCCCCCACAAACACCACATCAACAACCCCCCACAAACACCACATCAACAACCCCCCCCAAACACCACAGCAACAACCCCCCCCAAAACACCACAGCAACAACCCCCACAAACACCACAGCAACAACCCCCACCACAAACACCACATCAACAACCCCCCCAAACATCACATCAACAACCCCCCCACAAACACCACAGCAACAACCCCCCACAAACACCACATCAACAACCCCCCCACAAACACCACATCAACAACCCTCCACAAACACCACAGCAACAACCCCCACAAACACCACATCAACAACCCCCCACAAACACCACAGCAACAACCCCCCACAAACACCACATCAACAACCCTCCACAAACACCACAGCAACAACCCCCCACAAACACCACATCAACAACCCCCCCACAAACACCACAGCAACAACCCCCCACAAACACCACATCAACAACCCCCCACAAACACCACATCAACAACCCTCCACAAACACCACAGCAACAACCCCCCCACAAACACCACATCAACAACCCCCCCACAAACACCACAGCAACAACCCCCCCACAAACACCACATCAACAACCCCCCCCAAACACCACAGCAACAACCCCCCCAAACACCACATCAACAACCCCCCACAAACACCACATCAACAACCCCCCCACAAACACCACATCAACAACCCCCCACAAACACCACAGCAACAACCCCCCCCAAACACCACAGCAACAACCCCCCACAAACACCACATCAACAACCCCCCACAAACACCACATCAACAACCCCCCACAAACACCACATCAACAACCCCCCACAAACACCACATCAACAACCCCCACAAACACCACAGCAACAACCCCCCACAAACACCACATCAACAACCCCCACAAACACCACATCAACAACCCCCCACAAACACCACAGCAACAACCCCCCCACAAACACCACATCAACAACCCCCCCACAAACACCACATCAACAACCCCCCAAACACCACATCAACAACCCCCCACAAACACACAGCAACAACCCCCCCACAAACACCACAGCAACAACCCCCCACAAACACCACATCAACAACCCCCCACAAACACCACATCAACAACCCCCCCAAACACCACAGCAACAACCCCCCCCAAACACCACATCAACAACCCCCCCACAAACACCACAGCAACAACCCCCCACAAACACCACATCAACAACCCCCCACAAACACCACATCAACAACCCCCCACAAACACCACATCAACAACCCCCCCACAAACACCACAGCAACAACCCCCCCACAAACACCACATCAACAACCCCCCCCAAACACCACATCAACAACCCCCACCAAACACCACATCAACAACCCCCCCACAAACACCACAGCAACAACCCCCCCACAAACACCACATCAACAACCCCCCCAAACACCACATCAACAACCCCCCCAAACACCACATCAACAACCCCCCCCCAAACACCACATCAACAACCCCCCACAAACACCACAGCAACAACCCCCACAAACACCACATCAACAACCCCCCACAAACACCACATCAACAACCCCCCCACAAACACCACATCAACAACCCCCCACAAACACCACAGCAACAACCCCCCACAAACACCACATCAACAACCCCCCCCAAACACCACATCAACAACCCCCCCCACAAACACCACAGCAACAACCCCCCACAAACACCACATCAACAACCCCCCCCAAACACCACATCAACAACCCCCCACAAACACCACATCAACAACCCCCCCACAAACACCACATCAACAACCCCCCACAAACACCACATCAACAACCCCCCCCAAACACCACAGCAACAACCCCCACAAACACCACATCAACAACCCCCCACAAACACCACATCAACATCCCCCCCAAACACCACATCAACAACCCCCCACAAACACCACAGCAACAACCCCCCACAAACACCACATCAACAACCCCCCACAAACACCACATCAACAACCCCCCACAAACACCACATCAACAACCCCCCCACAAACACCACATCAACAACCCCCCACAAACACCACAGCAACAACCCCCACAAACACCACATCAACAACCCCCACAAACATCACATCAACAACCCCCCACAAACACCACATCAACAACCCCCCCACAAACACCACATCAACAACCCCCCACAAACACCACATCAACAACCCCCCACAAACACCACAGCAACAACCCCCCACAAACACCACATCAACAACCCCCCACAAACACCACATCAACAACCCCCCCAAACATCACATCAACAACCCCCCACAAACACCACATCAACAACCCCCCCCAAACACCACAGCAACAACCCCCCACAAACACCACAGCAACAACCCCCCCCAAACACCACAGCAACAATCCCCACAAACACCACAGCAACAACCCCCCCCAAACACCACAGCAACAACCCCCCCCAAACACCACAGCAACAACCCCCCACAAACACCACAGCAACAACCCCCCCAAACACCACATCAACAACCCCCCCCACAAACACCACATCAACAACCCCCCACAAACACCACATCAACAACCCCCCACAAACACCACATCAACAACCCCCCACAAACACCACATCAACAACCCCCCACAAACACCACAGCAACAATCCCCACAAACACCACAGCAACAACCCCCACAAACACCACAGCAACAACCCCCCACAAACACCACAGCAACAATCCCCACAAACACCACAGCAACAAACCCCCACAAACCACCACATCAACAACCCCCCACAAACACCACATCAACAACCCCCCCACAAACACCACATCAACAACCCCCCACAAACACCACAGCAACAACCCCCCACAAACACCACATCAACAACCCCCCACAAACACCACATCACAACCCCCACATCAACAACCCCACAAACACCACATCAACAACCCCCCACAAACACCACATCAACAACCCCCCCACAAACACCACATCAACAACCCCCCCAAACACCACAGCAACAACCCCCCACAAACACCACAGCAACAACCCCCCCCACAAACACCACATCAACAACCCCCCCACAAACACCACATCAACAACCCCCCACAAACACCACATCAACAACCCCCCCCAAACACCACATCAACAACCCCCCCACAAACACCACATCAACAACCCCCCCACAAACACCACATCAACAACCCCCCACAAACACCACATCAACAACCCCCCACAAACACCACATCAACAACCCCCCCCAAACACCACATCAACAACCCCCCACAAACACCACATCAACAACCCCCCACAAACACCACATCAACAACCCCCCACAAACACCACAGCAACAACCCCCCAAACACCACATCAACAACCCCCCACAAACACCACATCAACAACCCCCCCACAAACACCACATCAACAACCCCCCACAAACACCACATCAACAACCCCCCACAAACACCACATCAACAACCCCCCCACAAACACCACATCAACAACCCCCCACAAACACCACAGCAACAACCCCCACAAACACCACATCAACAACCCCCCACAAACACCACAGCAACAACCCCCCCCAAACACCACAGCAACAATCCCCACAAACACCACAGCAACAACCCCCCCAAACACCACAGCAACAACCCCCCCCAAACACCACAGCAACAACCCCCCACAAACACCACAGCAACAAACCCCCACAAACACCACAGCAACAACCCCCCACAAACACCACATCAACAACCCCCCACAAACACCACAGCAACAACCCCCCAAACACCACATCAACAACCCCCCACAAACACCACAGCAACAACCCCCCCCAAACACCACAGCAACCAACCCCCCACAAACACCACATCAACAACCCCCCACAAACACCACATCAACAACCCCCCCAAACACCACAGCAACAACCCCCCAAACACCACATCAACAACCCCCCACAAACACCACAGCAACAACCCCCCCCAAACACCACAGCAACAACCCCCCCCAAACACCACAGCAACAATCCCCACAAACACCACAGCAACAAACCCCCACAAACACCACAGCAACAACCCCCCACAAACAACACGGCAACAATCCCCACAAACACCACAGCAACAAACCCCCACAAACACCACAGCAACAACCCCCCACAAACACCACATCAACAACCCCCCACAAACACCACATCAACAACCCCCCACAAACACCACATCAACAACCCCCCACAAACACCACAGCAACAACCCCCACAAACACCACATCAACAACCCCCCCACAAACACCACAGCAACAATCCCCACAAACACCACAGCAACAACCCCCCCCAAACACCACAGCAACAACCCCCCCCAAACACCACAGCAACAATCCCCCACAAACACCACAGCAAACAACCCCCCCACAAACAACACGGCAACAATCCCCACAAACACACACAGCAACAAACCCCACAAACACCACAGCAACAACCCCCCACAAACACCACATCAACAACCCCCCACAAACACCACAGCAACAACCCCCCCCAAACACCACAGCAACAACCCCCCCCAAACACCACAGCAACAATCCCCACAAACACCACAGCAACAAACCCCCACAAACACCACAGCAACAACCCCCCACAAACAACACGGCAACAATCCCCACAAAACACCACAGCAACAAACCCCCACAAACACCACAGCAACAACCCCCCACAAACACCACATCAACAACCCCCACAAACACCACATCAACAACCCCCCCACAAACACCACATCAACAACCCCCCACAACACCACAGCAACAACCCCCACAAACACCACATCAACAACCCCCACAAACACCACAGCAACAACCCCCCCAAACACCACAGCAACAATCCCCACAAACACCACAGCAACAACCCCCCCCAAACACCACAGCAACAACCCCCCCCCAAACACCACAGCAACAACCCCCCACAAACACCACAGCAACAAACCCCACAAACACCACAGCAACAACCCCCCACAAAACACCACATCAACAACCCCCCACAAACACCACAGCAACAACCCCCCAAACACCACATCAACAACCCCCCACAAACACCACAGCAACAACCCCCCCCAAACACCACAGCAACAACCCCCCACAAACACCACATCAACAACCCCCCACAAACACCACATCAACAACCCCCCCCCAAACACCACAGCAACAACCCCCCAAACACCACATCAACAACCCCCCACAAACACCACAGCAACAAACCCCCCCCCAAACACCACAGCAACAACCCCCCCAAAACACCACAGCAACAATCCCCACAAACACCACAGCAACAAACCCCCACAAACACCACAGCAACAACCCCCCACAAACAACACGGCAACAATCCCCACAAACACCACAGCAACAAACCCCCACAAACACCACAGCAACAACCCCCCACAAACACCACATCAACAACCCCCCACAAACACCACATCAACAACCCCCCACAAACACCACATCAACAACCCCCACAAACACCACATCAACAACCCCCCACAAACACCACATCAACAACCCCCCACAAACACCACAGCAACAACCCCCCACAAACACCACATCAACAACCCCCCACAAACACCACATCAACAACCCCCCCCAAACACCACATCAACAACCCCCCCACAAACACCACATCAACAACCCCCCCCCAAACACCACATCAACAACCCCCCACAAACACCACATCAACAACCCCCCACAAACACCACATCAACAACCCCCCCCAAACACCACATCAACAACCCCCCACAAACACCACAGCAACAACCCCCCCCACAAACACCACATCAACAACCCCCCCACAAACACCACAGCAACAACCCCCCAAACACCACATCAACAACCCCCCCCACAAACACCACAGCAACAACCCCCCCCACAAACACCACAGCAACAACCCCCCCAAACACCACATCAACAACCCCCCACAAACACCACAGCAACAACCCCCCCAAACACCACATCAACAACCCCCCCCACAAACACCACAGCAACAACCCCCCCACAAACACCACAGCAACAACCCCCCCCACAAACACCACATCAACAACCCCCCCACAAACACCACAGCAACAACCCCCCCAAACACCACATCAACAACCCCCCACAAACACCACAGCAACAACCCCCCCCAAACACCACAGCAACAATCCCCACAAACACCACAGCAACAACCCCCCCCAAACACCACAGCAACAACCCCCCCCAAACACCACAGCAACAACCCCCCACAAACACCACAGCAACAAACCCCCACAAACACCACAGCAACAACCCCCCACAAACACCACATCAACAACCCCCCACAAACACCACACGCAACAACCCCCCCAAACACCACAGCAACAACCCCCCCCAAAACACCACAGCAACAATCCCCACAAACACCACAGCAACAAACCCCCACAAACACCACATCAACAACCCCCCACAAACACCACATCAACAACCCCCCCACAAACACCACAGCAACAACCCCCCACAAACACCACGGCAACAATCCCCACAAACACCACAGCAACAAACCCCCACAAACACCACAGCAACAACCCCCCACAAACACCACATCAACAACCCCCCACAAACACCACATCAACAACCCCCCACAAACACCACATCAACAACCCCCCACAAACACCACATCAACAACCCCCCACAAACACCACATCAACAACCCCCCCACAAACACCACATCAACAACCCCCCACAAACACCACATCAACACCCCCCACAAACACCACATCAACAACCCCCCACAAACACCACAGCAACAACCCCCCACAAACACCACATCAACAACCCCCCACAAACACCACATCAACAACCCCCCCCAAACACCACATCAACAACCCCCCACAAACACCACAGCAACAACCCCCCACAAACACCACAGCAACAACCCCCCCCCAAACACCACATCAACAACCCCCCCCCAAACACCACATCAACAACCCCCCACAAACACCACATCAACAACCCCCACAAACACCACATCAACAACCCCCCCCAAACACCACATCAACAACCCCCACAAACACCACAGCAACAACCCCCCCCACAACACCACATCAACAACCCCCCACAAACACCACAGCAACAACCCCCCCCACAAACACCACATCAACAACCCCCCCACAAACACCACATCAACAACCCCCCCAAACACCACATCAACAACCCCCCACAAACACCACAGCAACAACCCCCCCCACAAACACACACACATCAACAACCCCCCACAAACACCACATCAACAACCCCCCACAAACACCACATCAACAACCCCCCACAAACACCACAGCAACAACCCCCCCACAAACACCACATCAACAACCCCCACAAACACCACATCAACACCCCCCACAAACACCACAGCAACAACCCCCCCCACAAACACCACATCAACAACCCCCCACAAACACCACAGCAACAACCCCCCACAAACACCACATCAACAACCCCCCGACAAACACCACAGCAACAACCCCCCACAAACACCACATCAACAACCCCCACAAACACCACATCAACAACCCCCCACAAACACCACAGCAACAACCCCCCACAAACACCACATCAACAACCCCCCACAAACACCACATCAACAACCCCCCACAAACACCACATCAACAACCCCCCCCACAAACACCACATCAACAACCCCCCCCAAACATCACAGCAACAACCCCCCCCAAACACCACATCAACAACCCCCCCCCACAAACACCACAGCAACAACCCCCCCAAACACCACAGCAACAACCCCCCACAAACACCACAGCAACAACCCCCCACAAACACCACAGCAACAACCCCCCACAAACACCACATCAACAACCCCCCACAAACACCACATCAACAACCCCCCACAAACACCACATCAACAACCCCCCCAAACACCACATCAACAACCCCCCACAAACACCACAGCAACAACCCCCCACAAACACCACAGCAACAACCCCCCACAAACACCACAGCAACAACCCCCCCCAAACACCACATCAACAACCCCCCACAAACACCACATCAACAACCCCCACAAACACCACATCAACAACCCCCCACAAACACCACAGCAACAACCCCCCCACAAACACCACAGCAACAACCCCCCACAAACACCACAGCAACAACCCCCCCCAAACACCACATCAACAACCCCCCACAAACACCACATCAACAACCCCCCACAAACACCACATCAACAACCCCCCACAAACACCACATCAACAACCCCCCACAAACACCACAGCAACAACCCCCCCACAAACACCACAGCAACAACCCCCCACACACACCACATCAACAACCCCCCACAAACACCACAGCAACAACCCCCCCACAAACTCACGTGCTCACTGTGTCACAAACACCACATCAACAACCCCCCCCAAACACCACAGCAACAACCCCCCCCACAAACACCACATCAACAACCCCCCACAAACACCACATCAACAACCCCCCACAAACACCACAGCAACAACCCCCCCACAAACACCACATCAACAACCCCCCACAAACACCACAGCAACAACCCCCCCACAAACACCACATCAACAACCCCCCCCAAACACCACATCAACAACCCCCACACAAACACCACATCAACAACCCCCCCCAAACACCACATCAACAACCCCCCACAAACACCACATCAACAACCCCCCCACAAACACCACATCAACAACCCCCCCCAAACACCACATCAACAACCCCCACACAAACACCACATCAACAACCCCCCCCAAACACCACATCAACAACCCCCCACAAACACCACATCAACAACCCCCACAAACACCACATCAACAACCCCCCCACAAACACCACAGCAACAACCCCCCACAAACACCACATCAACAACCCCCCCAAACACCACATCAACAACCCCCCACAAACACCACAGCAACAACCCCCCACAAACACCACATCAACAACCCCCCACAAACACCACATCAACAACCCCCCCCACAAACACCACATCAACAACCCCCCCCAAACACCACATCAACAACCCCCCCCACAAACACCACATCAACAACCCCCCCACAAACACCACAGCAACAACCCCCCACAAACACCACATCAACAACCCCCCCCAAACACCACATCAACAACCCCCCCACAAACACCACAGCCACTTGAGTCAAGACGGTTCTAATTTTTGTGAAGCGATAAAAGGTGGGGGAATCTAAAACTCGAGGGCACAGGTTTAAGGTGAGAGGGGGGAGATACAGAAGAGTCCAGAGGGGCAACTTTTTCACCCAGAGGGTGGTGAGTGTCTGGAACAAGCTGCCAGAGGCAGTAGTAGTGGTGGGTACAGCTTTGTCTTTTAAAAGCATTTAGACAGTTATATGGGTACGATGGATATAGAGGGATAAGGGCCAAATGCAATTGGGACTAGTTTAGTGGTTAAAAAAAAGGGCGACATGGACAAGTTGGGCCGAATGGCCTGTTTCCCTGCTGTAAACCTCGATGACTTTATGACTCTATGAGAACATTGCGGACGGTGGAAATCTGAAATGAAATCGAGAATGTTGGAAATACTCAGCAGGTTAGGCTGCATCTGTGCAGAGAGCCGTTAACTCAGTCTGGATTTCTATGGCTGCTCACGCCCCATCGCTGTTGCTAGAAAGGATGGAGAATTTGGGGCTCAGCTAAATCTCCGTTCATTGCAGCGGGTCTGGAGAATCCTGCTGGCATGAACAGCCAGAGAATCTTACCCACTGTTTCACTGCCCACAAGTGCTGCCTGAGCAGCTCAGTATTTACAACAAGTATAATTTTTTCTCAGCTTTACTCTCCAAAGACGGTAACCAAAATTTGGGCTGTAGGGCCTGTTTCTATGCTATAAAGCTCTAATGAGACTGGTTTAAGCATTGGGATCTCCTGTGCTATCTGTTTCCTGTCTCAACACAGCTAGTAAGTGTGATCTGAAATTTTACAATTATCTGCAGTGATCTTCTAATATTTTTCTTTCAGTTACTAAATAATTTTCTACAATAATATATTTTGTGGAATTTTCCAAAACCTTCTTTTTAAATTCCTCCTTTGTAGAAGCTTTACTGGGAAAAATAAAATCTTTCACATTTTCCAAGGTGCACACACCTGTTTGCAAACGGACTAATCTCTTTCAATTCTGAGGCTTGAATTGTGTTTTACATGAAGGTGGCACTTTTCTTTCCCAGATGATTGCTGTTACATTTTTGCTGTTCAAAGACTATTTTATTATTCAAAGGATCTGGCAACCATTTCTATAAGCAAGCTCCAATCCTTACAATTTAAAATCAGTGTTCTTCATTTTCTGTCTTGTAGAATAGAATTGCCTTGTCTAACATTTAACCCTGATGGAGGTGAATTATGCATTAGAATTTAGAAATAGTTATTATTAAATCTTCACATGATTCAATTGTGGAAAATACCACACACTAAACTGGATTGTCACTCATTGAAACAATTACTTCAATTTATCTGCAATTTAGAAATCAAAGAGGAATATAAGATCAGCATTAAATGTTACAAGACATTATCGGTTCAATCTACATCTTTCAGTCAGTCCTAAATGGTTAATAACTGTTACAAATCCTGTCTGAAAAGTTAATTGCTAATAGCACTCAATTCTTTGCTCTAAGTTAATCTCCATAATTAGTCATGGCATCACCAGGAGACTCGGACACCTCCAGGAAGTACATCCATGGGAGACGAATCTCGCGTTGACAAAACATGAAGGATGGCGGCAATAAATGTCAACGCTCTACGATGACGAGGTAAAAATGCTTTTAGAGACCCAGCAAAGTCATCTCAGTCCAGAACGGATCAAAGCTGAAGGGACAAGGATCCGTGTGTTTGCTATACATTATTTCACGGGATGGCAGTGGCGGTGGATAGGCCAGTATTTATTGCCCATCACCAACTGCCCCTTGAGAAGGTGGTGGTGAGATGCCTTCTTGAATCACTGCACTGCCTGAGGTGTAGAAACACCCACAGTGTTAATAGGGAGGGAGTTCCAGGAGCAGTGAAGGAATGCAGATATTATTCCAAGTCACAACCCCCAGATGGTTGTGTTTACGGGCATCTGCTCCCTTATCCCTCTAAAGGTAGGAATCACAGATTTGGAAGGTGTTGTCGAAGGAGCCTTGGTGAATTGCTGCAGCGTATCTAAGTAAATGACACACACTGCTGTTATCAAAGGATCCCTACAGTGGAGGCCATTCAGCCCATCGAATCTTACTGACCACAATCCCATCCAGGCCTTATTCCTTTGACCCCAAAAATTTGCCCTGATTGTCCCCTGACAGTATGGGGCAATTTAGCATTTTCAGTCAACCTAACCCACACATCTTTGGACTGTGGGAGGAAACTGGAGCACCCAGAGGAAACCTATGCAGCCACGGGGAGAATGTGCAAACTCCACACTGACAGTGACCAAAGGCCGGAATTGAACCCGGGTCCCTGGCACTTTGAGGCAGCAGTGTTAACCACTCTGCCACCATGCCACCCGAGTTACCCATCATTGGCAGTACAGAGAGTAAGTGTTGAATGTTTGCGGATGCTAATCAAGTGGGGTGACTTTGCCTGGATAATGTCGAGCTTCTAGATACGATGCAAATTGATGCATTGCACGAGATATGTTGGCCAGATTGGCTGTACAGAGTTTGGTGCGCTGTTTTTAAAGGGAACCCCAGTCTTCCTGAACACAGAGTTACTGATGTAACTAAGATGCGATGCCACATGATTAAGTAGCTGGATGGATATGGAAATATAACTTCATGATCTTTGGGTCCTCACTGTCCACGCGAACTCTCCATTCACCTGACGAAGAGGGTAACCTCGAAAGCTTGCTCGCTTGTGAGAATATTATCAAATAAATCGGTTGGACTAAAACCTGGTGTTGTCAGACTTTTTACTGTGTTTACGCCAGTCCAACGCCGGCATACCCACATCACGCGGATTGTGCCAGAGGACTGGAGAGTGGCAAATGTTGCTCTTCTCTTCAAGAAAGGAAATAGGAATGACCCTGGTAATTATAGGCCAGTTAGTCTTACTTCAGTGGTTGGTAAGTCAATGGAAAGGGTCCTGAGAGATAGGATTTATGACCATTTGGCAAGATGCAGTTTAATCCGGGATAGTCAGCACAGTTTCGTGAGGGGTAAGACTTGCCTCACAAATTTGATTGAATTCTTTGAGGAAGTAACTAAGTCTGTAGATGAAGGTAGAGCAGTTGATGTTGTACACATGGATTTTAGTAAGGTGTTTGATAAGGTTCCCCATGGTAGGCCGGCGTTGGACTGGCGTAAACACAGTAAATAGTCTGACAACACCAGGTTTTAGTCCAACCGATTTATTTGATAATAGACTCACAAGCTTTCGGGGTTACCCTCTTCGTCAGGTGAATGGAGAGTTCTGGCCTCAGACAGAGCATATAAAGCACAGACAGTTTAGAGATTACTGATTAGAATGCGAATCCTTACACCTAACCTGCTGTTCAAGACCTGAAGTGGCTGAATGTGAGTGGAAGGAGCACTGATCACAGTTTAAAGAGATGTTTATTGTCTCCAGACAGTACAGTAAGTGAGGATTTGCAAACCCAGGCAAGTCACGGGGGTTACAGATAGTGCGACATGAACCCAAGATCCCTGTTGAGACCGTCCTCATGTGTGCGGAACTTGGCTATCAGTCTCTGTTCAGCGACTCTGCGCTGTCGTGTGTCCTGAAGGCCACCTTGGAGAATGCTTACCCGATGGTCAGAGGCTGAATGCCCGTGACCACTGAAGTGTTCGCCAACAGGAAGGGAACAGTCTTGCCTGGTGACTGTCGAGCGATGTTCATTCATCCGTTGTCGTAGCGTCTGCATGGTCTCCCCAATGTACCATGCTTCGGGACATCCTTTCTTGCAACGTGTCAGGTAGACAATGTTGGCCGAGTTGCAAGAGTATTTACCATGTACTTAGTGGATGGTATTCTCACGTGTGATGATGGTATCCATGTCGATGATCCGGCATGTCTTGCAGAGGTTGCTGTGACAGGGTTGTGTGGTATTGTGATCACTGTTCTCCTGAAGGCTGGGTAGTTTGCTGCGAACAATGGTCTGTTTGAGGTTGTGTGGTTGTCTGAAAGCAAGAAGTGGGGGTGTGGGGATAGCCCTGGCGAGATGTTCGTCTTCATCAATGATATGTTGAAGACTCCGGAGAAGATGTCGTAGCTTCTCCGCTCCGGGGAAGTACTGGACGACGAAGGGTATTCTGTCCACTGTGTCCTGTGTTTGCCTTCTGAGGAGATCGGTGCGGTTTTTCGCTGTGGCGCATCGGAACTGCCGATCTATGAGTCGAGCACCATATCCTGTTCTTATGAGGGCATCTTTCAGGGTCTGGAGGTGTCTGTCACGATCCTCCTCATCTGAGCAAATCCTTTGTCCATAGGGAATAGCTTCTTTAACATGTTTAGGGTGGAAACTGGAGAAGTGGAGCATTGTGAGATTGTCTGTGGGCTTGCGGTACAGTGAGGTGCTGAGGTGACCGTCCTTAATGGAGATGCGTGTGTCCAAGAATGCAACTGATTCTGGGGAATAGTCCAGGGTGAGTCTGATGGTGGGGTGGAATTTGTTGATATCATCATATAGTTGTTTCAGTGATTGTTCACCATGAGGCCAAAGGAAGAAAATTTCATCGATGTATCTAGTGTACAGCATTGGTTGAAGATTCTGTGCAGTGAAGAAGTCTTGTTCGAACCTGTGCATGAAGATGTTGGCATATTGAGGTGCAAATTTGGTCCCCATGGCTGTTCCGTGTGTCTGGATGAAAAACTGGTTGTTGAAGGTGAAGACATTGTGGTCCAGGATAAAGCGGATGCTACAACAACGGATGAATGAACATCGCTCGACAGTCACCAGGCAAGACTGTTCCCTTCCTGTTGGCGAACACTTCAGTGGTCACGGGCATTCAGCCTCTGACCTTCGGGTAAGCATTCTCCAAGGCGGCCTTCATGACACACGACAGCGCAGAGTCGCTGAACAGAGACTGATAGCCAAGTTCCGCACACATGAGGACGGTCTCAACAGGGATCTTGGGTTCATGTCGCACTATCTGTAACCCCCGTGACTTGCCTGGGTTTGCAAAACCTCACTTACTGTACTGTCTGGAGACAATACACATCTCTTTAACCTGTGATCAGTGTTCCTTCCACTCACATTATCAGCCACTTCAGGTCTTGAACAGCAGGTTAGGTGTAAGGATTCGCATTCTAATCAGTAATCTCTAAACTGTCTGTGTTTTATATGCTCTGTCTGAGGCCAGAACTCTCCATTCACCTGACGAAGGGGCTAACCCCGAAAGCTTGTGAGTATATTATCAAATAAATAGGTTGGACTAAAACCTGGTGTTGTCAGACTTTTTACTGTATCATAGAAGACAGAGGCTGGTGATGGAAGGAACATTTTCAGACTGGAGGCCAGTTACCAGTGGTGTAACCACAGGGATCAGTGCTGGGTCCTCTGTTATTTGTGATTTTTATCAATGACTTGGAAGAGGGGGTTGAAGGGTGGATTAGTAAACTTGCTGATGACACCAAGATTGTTGGAGTAGCGGATGAGGTGCGGGCAGTTGAAGGCTGCAAAGAGACATTGATAGGATGCAGAACTGGGCAAAAAAGTGCAGATGGAGTTTAACCCTGATAAATGTGAGGTGATTCATTTTGGTAGGAAAAATTTGAATGCGGATTACAGTCATTGATAAAAATCACAAATAACAGAGGACCCAGCACTGATCCCTGTGGTTACACCGCTGGTAACTGGCCTCCAGTCTGAAAATGTTCCTTCCATCACCAGCCTCTGTCTTCTATGATACAGTAAAAAGTCTGACAACACCAGGTCAGCGGCAGGGTTCTGAGGAATGTGAAGGAACAGAGAGATCTTGGGGTTCATATATCTGAAGGTTGCCACTCAAGTGGATAGAGCTGTGAAGAAGGCTTATAGTGTGTTAGTGTTTATTAACAGGGGGTTTGAGTTTAAGAGCCGTGGGGTTATGCTGCAACTATACAGGACGTTGGTGAGACCACATTTGGAATATTGTGTTCAGTTCTGGTCACCTCACTATGAGAAGGATGTGGAAGCATTGGAGAGAGTGCAGAGGAGATTTACCAGGATGCTGCCTGGTTTGGAGGGTAGGTCTTATGAGGAAAGGTTGAGGAAGCTGGGGCTTTTCTCTTTAGAGCGGAGGAGGATGAGAGGTGACTTAATAGAGGTTTATAAGCTGATGAGAGGGATTGATAGAGTGGATGTGCAGAGACTATTTCCTCGGGTGGATGTAACTGTTACTAGGGGGCATAACTATAAGGTTTATAGTGGGATGGCCAAGGTAGATTCCTCAATCACAGAGTGGTTGGGGTGTGGAATACACTGCCTGCTGTGATAGTGGAGTCGGACACTTTAGGAACTTTCAAGCAGTTATTGGATAGGCAGATGGAGCACTCCAGAA
Source organism: Prionace glauca (assembly GCA_037974335.1). Lineage (NCBI taxonomy): Eukaryota > Metazoa > Chordata > Chondrichthyes > Carcharhiniformes > Carcharhinidae > Prionace > Prionace glauca. The sequence continues at coordinate 169,653,387 of CM075722.1, read as the reverse complement.
CGATAGGGAGTGGGATAGACTGATCTTGGGATTGGACATAGCTTGGCACAACATTGAGGGCCGAAGGGCCTGTACTGTTCTATCTTTCTATGTACAGTCACTGAGATGTACGACAACTCTGAATAAATGAGTATGGTTTTTTACAAATTACAGAGTGAAGCAGCTTCCTTATTAGAAAACACAAATAAAACACATCTAGACCCTTAACTCAAGGTGAAACAGAATATGGGACTTTCTGCTCTGTCTCTTATTATTCAGCACCAGATGGTATCTTTACTGGGGGAGCTGGTATCACCTTGGATCAGCCATAGTCACTCTCATTGCTGCATTCTCTTCTTGACCATCTGTGCCAGTGACATGAGTCTGCAGTCAGTCCCTATCACAGGCAAAAGTTGTCATTCAGCTGGAATTCTCGTATTTGCGGAACTTCTTAGCTTAGATTTTAGAGATTACAAAACTCCTTGCACACAGAGACGATCGATTACATCAGTCATATCACTCCAATCTGAAATAATTTGGTTGAAACAGAGCAAAGAATTGGGGGATTTTGAACATCAGTGAAGTGTGCTGATAGCTGCTTCCATTTGTATTTTCTGCAATATAACCCACCAAGCCACACCTACCGATTAAAACTCAAATCTTCTGACCGGTTTGGAAGATTCGTCAAATTGTCCTCAGTTTCACCAAGTAATAAATATCAAGAAACACATTTTCATTTCCAAAATATCAAGTTTACCAAGAAAATTACCACACTAATTACGATGATATAAGAACATAACATAAGAAATAGGAGCAGGAGTAGGCCATCTAGCCCTTCGAGCCTGCCCCGCCATTCAATAAGATCATGGCTGATCTGTCGTGGCTCAGTTCCACTTTCCCGCTTTCTCCCCATAACCCTTAATCCCCTCTCTTATCAAAAACCCATCAACCCGCGTCTTAAAAATATTTAGCAAGGCAGCCTCCACCACTTCAACGGGTAGAGAATTCCAGAGATTCACCACCCTTTGAGTGAAGAAGTTCCTCCTCAACTTCGTTCCAAACCGCCCCCCTTTTATCTTGAGGCTGTGCCCCCTAGTCCTACTGTCTTTTTTGAGCGGGAAGAGTCTTTCCACCTCTATCCTATCCATCCCATTCATCATTTTATACGTCTCAATGAGATCTCCCCTCATTCTTCTAAACTCCAACGAGTACAAGCCCAGTTTATTCAGCCTCTCCTCATAGCTCAACCCCCTCAACTCCGGTATCAGCCGAGTAAACCTCCTCTGCACTCCCTCCAAGCCCAAAATATCTTTGCGCAGGTGCGGCGCCCAAAACTGCACACAGTACTCCAGCTGCGGCCTCACCAATGCCCTATACAGCTGCAGCAAGACCTCCCTACTTTTATATTCAATCCCCCTCGCTATGAAGGCCAGCATCCCATTTGCCTTCCTGACCACCTGCTGCACCTGCAAGCTGGGTTTTTGCGACTCATGCACAAGGACCCCGAGGTCCCTCTGCACCGTCGCCTGCTGCAGTTTTTCGCCCTGTAAGTGATAGTCCTTCCTACCATTCCTCCTACCAAAGTGGACCACCTCACACTTGCCAACATTAAATTCCATTTGCCATTTCCTGGCCCATTCGCCCAGCCTATCTAGATCCTTCTGCAGACTCTCCCCACCCTCCGCACAATTTGCCGTTCCCCCAATCTTGGTGTCATCAGCAAATTTCGACACCCTACACTCGGTTCCCTCCTCCAGATCATCTATATAAATGGTAAAAAACTGAAGCCCCAGCACCGACCCCTGGGGCACTCCACTAGTCACCATCCGCCAATCCGAATAGCACCCGTTGACCCCCACTCTCTGCCTCCTATTTGACAACCAATCCTCTATCCACGCTAACACCCTACCCCCAACTCCATGTCCCCTGACCTTCCGCAATAACCTCTTGTGAGGTACTTTGTCAAACACCTTCTGAAAATCTAGAAAGACTACATCCATGTTACGTAGTTACTTTATTCAATCTATTTTCCAATGATTTATTTTAGAAAATAACCTTCATACATATATCTGTCATTAGATATGTGTATTATGGTGAGTGGTACAGCAGGTAATTTTGAACCTCAGATTCCCAATGCCCTCCACCACTGGAGTTCACCTCGTGCTGGACTCTGTTGTCGACTTTGTGATAGAGATTGATCACTGAGATCAGCTAATAACTCCATTATCATCGAGCATGCAAAAACCAGGGTCATAGAAATTGATCTGGATGAAGCATCCTAATCTCTAGCCATTAATTCCTAAATCCTGATGAACAATACTGTTTACCTCCATGGACACAGCATCTTACAAATCCTTCATCACGCACTTTAATTAAACCATCTTTTTTGGTATTAATTCAAGTTGCCTTCTGGCTTCTCGAAGCTTACACATTATTGATTTATGTTTTGAGCTGCTGGATTAATTCTACATCAGAGAAAAAGGTAGAACCTTAAACCTCATTGGTATTTTAAGAGGTTAGAAAGAGAATTGTAAAGTATTCAGAACACAAAACAGGATTATCCTCCCAATGTGTCCATTCTGTTTGTGATCCACATGAATGCCCTCTCCTCCTTCTTTGCCTCAATCAATCAGTATGCCTTTGTGTTCCTTTCTCCCTCATATGTTTATTGATCTTCTTCTTAAACGCATCAATGCTATTCACCTAAACTACTCTTTGTGGTAGACAGTTCCACATTCTAATCACTCTCTGTATAAAGACTCCATTATCCCACAGACTGGTTTCCCACCTTTCATATATCTGAGCTCATGTAAACGCTACTGTCCCAGATCCGAACTTACAGAATTCCTGCTCATTCATCTCCCCGGGATTGCGATCTACATTTGTCTCTGGTCCACTGACTTGCCAATTACAAAATTATCATATCTGTGTTCGACCATCTCCGTGGGAATCACTCCTCTCGATATCTCCGACATTCTTCAGCATTGGAATCCTCAAATATCTGTGCTCCCAATTCTGGTCTCTTGTCTATCTCTGTTTCTTATCTCTGAATCTTTGGTGAGCAGGCCTTCAACAGCCTGGGCCCCAAGTTCTACAATTCCTCCCTCAGCCGTAATTCTCCCCAAAAAGTTCCAAGTGTCAAATTCACGGGAATACTGGTTAAATCACGCTGATTTTTTCGGTGCGACTTTAGACAAGAATCTCCCACTCTCTGTGCAATGCAGAGGTTACGATCGGCAATATCAGTAAACGTTCGGGGGTGGGTGGGGCCTAGTCATGCCAGATTCGGACAGTTCTGATGCCAGGTGGGCAGTGCCGGGGGCACAGGCCCAGGGGGCACTACTTCCTCCACCACCTGACCCCGGGGGCCTGATTGCTCCCCTTTCACTCCAATGAGGATGGGGAGCTAGACTGAACCCTAAGGGAGGGAAATAACCCTGACAAGTGGGAGATGCTAGCGGGGCTGGAGAATTCAGTCCCAGACCCGATAATCACATTAAAATCAGGTTAAAAATAAACGCAAATGGTTACCTGGTGTTCTCGCCGGTTTCCTACAGGGCTCAGACAGTGCCAGACATCTGGTGCTCGGAGATGTGCACACGGTAGGAACATGTGTGTGAATCTCGTGAATCAACAGACACGTGATTCTCCCAGCTTACCACGCTAAAAAAATGAGCATGTCGGGATGGGAAAATCTCTCCAACTCTCTGTTCTTCTTTAATACAATTAATAAAACCTACCTCTTTAAGTACATTTTTGGTCACCTGTATCTCTGTGTGGCTCAGTGTCTCAGCCAATGAACTATCTGGTGCTTTTCCTACATCAGGTGTATGTTGCTGATATTTTAATAAGAACATAAGAACATAAGAAATAGGAGCAGGAGTAGGCCATCTGGCCCTTCGAGCCTGCCCCGCCATTCAATAAGATCATGGCTGATCTGTCGTGACTCAGCTCCACCTTCCCGCCCTCTCCCCATAACCCTTAATCCCTTCTCTTATCAAAAACCCATCAACCCGTTTCTTAAAAATATTTAGCGAGGCAGCCTCCACTACTTCAACGGGCAGAGAATTCCAGAGATTCACCACCCTTTGAGTGAAGAAGTTCCTCCTCAACTCTGTTCTAAACCGCCCCCCCCTTTATCTTGAGGCTGTGCCCCCTAGTCCTACTGTCTTTTTTGAGCGGGAACAGTCTCTCCACCTCTATCCTATCCATCCCATTCATCATCTTATACGTCTCAATGAGATCTCCCCTCATTCTTCTAAACTCTAACGAGTACAAGCCTAGTTTATTCAGCCTCTCCTCATAGCTCAATCCCCTCAACTCCGGTATCAGCCGAGTAAACCTCCTCTGCACTCCCTCCAGGGCCAAAACATCCTTGCGCAGGTGCGGCGCCCAAAACTGCACACAGTACTCCAGCTGCGGCCTCACCAATGCCCTATACAGCTGCAGCAAGACCTCCCTACTTTTATATTCAATCCCCTTCGCTATGAAGGCCAGCATCCCATTCGCCTTCCTGACCACCTGCTGCACCTGCAAGCTGGGTTTTTGCGACTCATGCACAAGGACCCCGAGGTCCCTCTGCACCGTCGCCTGCTGCAGTTTTTCGCCCCGTAAGTAATAGTCCTTCCTACCATTCCTCCTACCAAAGTGGACCACCTCACACTTGCCAACATTAAATTCCATTTGCCATTTCCTGGCCCATTCGCCCAGCCTATCTAGATCCTTCTGCAGACTCTCCACACCCTCCGCACAATTTGCCTTTCCCCCAATCTTGGTGTCATCAGCAAATTTTGACACCCTGCACTCGGTTCCCTCCTCCAGATCATCTATATAAATGGTAAATAGCTGAGGTCCCAGCACCGACCCCTGGGGCACCCCACTAGTCACCAACCGCCAATCCGAATAGCATCCATTGACCCCCACTCTCTGCCTCCTATTTGACAACCAATCCTCTATCCACGCTAACACCTGTAAACATTCAGATATACGGGATAACACAAAAATACACATCAGGCCAAAGCCAGAAGATGTCTGTCAGCTGATTTGTCTGTTTCTAAGAGCTCTGAGTCTGAGGGGAGGCTCTGGGAGGCCAGAGGAATGGCACAGGACAGAGCCACCAGTGACGGTTCTGGACTTCTCCTTGGGAGGATCAATCCCTCAGTGCAAACCTGATGGTTGACTGTGCCTCCATGTTGGGGCAGTTGCTGCTGTCACAAACTCTCCATTCCACTTAGAGGAAGGATGTCAAAGTGCCCCATTCTCCTCTCGCGTTGTCACTATATCAACTCACCCATGGTGATGGTGATGGTGATGGTGTTCACATCTCCAGCAGGTACAGCGTTTCCATGGCATCCTCCATCCTCCCCACGGAGCCCTCGATGTGTGCACACACACGGGCAACTCTCTGTCAGACAGCAGACGGAGAGTTTCCCTCAGTCACATGCCACTCTGTTGAGCTTCCTGGTGTTTCTTGCAGCCTCTCCACCATTAGTTGGAAGGCAGGTGTCTGAGGCTCGTTTTCCGAGGCTCACAAATGTCTCTTTCCCATCAGTCCTCCAAAAGGCAGGTAGCTCGGATGAACATGCCCCCTCCTGCTGCTGACTTGTGTCTGTGTGCTGATCCCCAGACTCTGTGAACTAGCATGAATACTCACCGAGGAGTGAGTACCTGAGCTGCTGGAGGGTGCGAGTGAGCAGTGTGATGCCTCCATGGGTGTGGAGCTCATCTTTCCACAACCTCCCAGTTCGTCTCTAGGCTGCTCCTCAGAATGGAAGAGAAGTAACAGCTGGATATCCCTGGCTCATCCACTGTTTCTGCTCCCTTCGAATCCCCTCAATCTCTGATCCCGTTAACCTTGCCCTCTGGCATCTCAGAGGAAACGGCTGACCCATTGGTGGAAAGTCAAAGTCAGCCAGGGCTCTCCAGGCCTCAGCTCTCCCTGGGACAGTTCCCAAAGTCATCAAAGGCAACTGGGCTGACAACCCCCCCAGGCTGCCCCCACCCCCGCTGCATGTCTCAGAGTAAACCACACAAAATAATCAGGTGTTGATCACAAGTGGTTGCATAGGTGAACACTGTCACTGTGTCGTCTACAAATATATTCACTTCTGCTCAGTATGTTCAGTGTTGCCATTCTGTGTCACTGTAACAAGGCCTCCTCACACCACCTCACCCACCCACCCCAACACTCACATTCAGTCCGCCCATCACCACTCCGCCACTCTCACTAGTCAACATCTATTTTTTCACTCTTGCCCCCCCCCATTTCCCCTCCACCAGTCACCCAGGTCCTTCACTCATCACTGCGAACCATCCCACCCTGCACCCAACACCCCCCCACCCCCCCACCTCCTGCTTCACCATCCAGCACCTCTCAGTTACTCTGCAACCGGCACGGTAGCACAGTGGTTAGCACTGCTGCTTCACAGCTCCAGGGTCCTGGGTTCGATTCCCGGCTCTGGTCACTGCCTGTGTGGAGTTTGCACATTCTCCTCGTGTCTGCGTGGGTTTTCTCCGGGTGCTCTGGTTTCCTCCCACAGTCCAAAGATGTGCGGGTTAGGTTCATTGGCTATGCTAAAATTGCCCCTTAGTGTCCTGGGATGTGTAGGTTAGAGGGATTAGCAGGTAAATGTGTAGGGATATGGGGATAGGGTCTGGGTGGGATTGTGTTCGGTGCAGTCTCGATGGGCCGAAGGGCCTGTTTCTGCACTGTAGGGTTCTATAGGGTTCTATGGATCTCCTCCAGAAATCTCCAGGTGATCATTTACATTTCCCTCCTGTCCGATCTGTCAGAGGCTCATGATGCTGTGGAACTCTCGCGCTGAACACAGGCTCATCGAATATTTTTATGGGCTGAATTAGATTCTTGCTTGACAAGGAAGCCAAACGGTATGTGCTAGTAGAAAGGGAAGTTTAAAAGTTTATTGATTAGTGTCACAAGTAGGCTGACATTAACACTGCAATGAAATTGCTGTGAAAATCCCCCAGTCGCTATACTCTGGCACATGTTCAGGTACACTGAGGGAAAATTTAGCATGGCCAATTCACCTAACCAGCACGTCTTTTGGACTGTGGGAGGAAAGCGGAGCACCCTTAGGAAACCCACGCAGACACAGGGTGGATGTACAGACTCCCCAGAAACAGTGTCCCAAGTTGGGATGTGAACCCGGGTTCCTGGCACTGTGAGGCAGCAGTGTTTACTCACTCAAAAATGGTGTTTCTGTGCTGAAAAATGTGTATTCAAAAATACGCAACATGCTTCCAACTGCTTCTGGCAAGAGTGCAAACATTGAAATTAACGTTAACTTGGAAATTGAATTGAGAAAGCCGAGAGTCATGTTAGACAATGGATTTTTTCATATTCATAAAACTGATTGAAAAGACACAAAAATGTTTTGCCAGCTGTGTGATTGGAATATTTGGTGAAATTTAAAGAGAGAATTAAAGAGAGGCTGAGAAAATACAACACCCTGAGTTTGGAAAATGTTAAATGAACTTTCCAATCATTGGCAGCAATTAACAATGTGAAGATAACTTCACCAATATAAAGAAAATAAAGTGAAGGAAACCCAAAGGCCCAGATTCTCAGATCTCAAACACTGGGAGGAAGGGAGGTCGGTACACATGGAGAGTTCAGAATCTGGAGGCTTGGCTAATCATAACACCACGAATTTAGTTAAAATTGAAGACATACCCCTTCCAGCTTAGATATCCAGTGACAGGAACCCATGAGAATATCCTTTGGTAGTTCGGTGCCTGAAGGTCATGGTGAGGAGGATTCCGTAACCAGGGGGTGGGAAACCAAAGTATCTCTTTGCTTGGTGAACGTAAGCTGCTCTTTCAGAGGGTTAGTGCGAATACAATGGGCCGAATGGTCTCTTCCTGCACTGTATGGGTTCTATCTGATTGCCTTCACTGTTGCACTACTCTCTCTGCATTAAGCTAACATTATCAACAATAACATTGTAACAACAATGTCATTGGGTCATATTTTTAAACAATTATTCAAATTGGAAACCCAGAGTTGAAGGGGTTGAACTATGAGGAGAGGCTGAATAAACTGGGCTTGTACTCGTTGGAGTTTAGAAGGATGAGGGGGATCTTATTGAGACGTATAAGGTGATGAAAGGGATGGATAGGTTAGAAGTGGAGAGATTCTTCCCGCTCAGAAAGGATAGTAGGACTAGGGGGCACAGCCTCAAGATAAAGGGGGGGGGGGCGGTTTAGATCAGAGTTGAGGAGGAACTTCTTCACTCAAAGGGTGGTGAATTTCTGGAATTCTCTGCCCATTGAAGTGATGGAGGCTGCCTCGCTAAATATATTTAAGACGCGGGTAGATAGGTTTTTGGTAGGCAAGGGGATTAAGGGTTATGGGGAGAAAGCGGGAAAGTGGAACTGATCCACTTCAGATCAGCCATGATCTTATTGAATGGCGGGGCAGGTTCGAAGGGCTAGATGGCCTACCCCTGCTCCTATTTCTTATGTTCTTATGTTTAAACTCAATGATGATGATTCAGAATCGTAAATATCACGACACCCAGGAATACAGGATGCTTCCATCAATAAGAGTGAGAGTTTTTACATTTAACCCAGCCTGCCCCACATTCTCACAGATAGCTCGGCTAATGTGCCAGCAGGACAGATAACAATTGGTGCAACCTGGGTTTCAGTTCTCTGAGAATCAGATGATGATGCCTCAAGTGTCTGATTGAAGGCTGGATTTTCTTACCAAGGAGGAACTCAGACAGAAGAGCAGTGGGAGGATGTGAAGGTAAGCTTCATTGAAACCTTTAGCAGCAGTACCAGTTATCTGCTGCCTATTGTACAATAACGGCAGATATCCTTGCAGTAAATGGAAGAACTCTTGTAGTTTACTCTCTGACAATCTAAGCCCACTGCCTCTGCCAGCTTGGTGCGTTCAGATATCATTGCTGACATTATGGCAGGTACAGCCAATCAGGGTTTCCTAGTTTACCTCCTTTGCTCTGATGTCAGTGACAGCACGCCGTACTCAGGTTACAGGAGATTACAGCAGGCTGGGTATTCCCACATCTTTGAGATCGGTTCCAGCTTCTCCTGGGAATAGGAGCTTCCCCCCGTCCACTGATCTGCCATGGAAGGTTCATCTTCATCTGCAGCTGAATGTGGCCAGAACATCACTCAATGCAATCTGACAGGTGGAGTTTCCGTTGGGAAACCCACCAAAGCGCATAAAACATGGAACAGCAACAAGAAACAAAATAAGAAAAGTGAGCCATGGCTGGTTTAATAATGCATTTACATTACTGTGACCTTTAAACACCATTCTGACCATTGCCTCATGCACAGAACAGCAGAGAATCTCATTATCAAGAATATCAGTACAATAAAAGCCCTAAAATTCCAAACTAGAGACCTCACAAGGACAACAAAGGTCAATTTGATGGCTACTAGTTGTCTTTTATGTATATTTGAAATAATTAATCTATCATGAAATCTACATTCACAAACTGAAGTTTGTAATTCTGTACAATAACTTCTCCATAAAATAAAAGCAAAATACTGCGGAAACAAAAGCAGAAAAATGCTGGAAAATCACAGGAAATCTGACAGTGTCCGTGGAGAGAGAATGTTTTGAGTCTGGCAGATCCTTTGGCAAAGCATAAGAACATAAGAAATAGGAGCAGGAGTAGGCTATCCAGCCCTTTGAGCCTAACCTGCCATTCAATAAGATCATGGCTGATCTGAAGTGGATCAGTTCCACTTTCCCACTTTCTCCCCATAACCCTTAATTCCCCTGTCTATCAAAAACCTATGTACCCGTGACTTAAAAATATTTAGCGAGGCAGCCTCCACCACTTCAACGGGCAGAGAATTCCAGAGATTCACCACCCTTTGAGTGAAGAAGTTCCTCCTCAACTCTGATCTAAACTGCCACCCCCCTTATCTTGAGGCTGTGCCCTCTAATCCTGCTATCCTTTCTGAGCGGGAAGAATCTCACTACCTCTATCCTATCCATCCCTTTCATTATCTTATACGTCTCTATAAGATCCCCCCTCATCCTTCTAAACTCCAATGAGTACAGACCCAATCTCCTTAGTCTCTCACGAGACTTCATGGTTTACAGGCTGAGAGAGAGAGAGTCCATAGCAGGGACAGGCAGTGCTGTCTGCACACTGATCTGATACCCCGATCTCAGACACAGTGAGTGATGGAGTACAGCAATGGATGTGAGATGCAAAGAACTCAAACGTTGTTGTTCCGTGAAGTTGAGTTGCAAAAATAATTCTCCAAAGGCCCAATGTGTGTAAGGCCTCCTTGTCCTCCCTGTTCTCCCTCTGGTCATTGGTGTTTTTGCTGCAAGCACTCTCGTCTATGAGTGAAAGAAACTGTGGGATCATCAGGATAAATAGATCAACAACTAACCTGTGGCTCAGCAATCGAATTATACCAGGTTATTGTAATTAAATATATCAATGTAGTTTGCAATGGAAATAAAAATAGCCAATTCTAATCTGCGGTTCGATTGCTTTGTCTCTGTGAAGGTTTTTTATAATTATGCAAATTAATTTTACTGGAAACATGATCTGTGTCTGAACCAGTGTAATTTCAAACACATTTTGGTGTGATTGGTCAATTGTAACCAAACATAACCCTGGCTCGAAGGTGTTCTTCATGATGCTATCTATGGGTGGAAATGGTGTGGTTTTGGATCCATGGTGTGTCAGGCGTATCCGGCATTCCTGGAAATCTATAAGTTGGCACCCAAGGGTGTATCACCCCTTTGGGAACCAGACCAATCATGGGTCAGCAGCAGCTCCTTGAGAACAAAATAAAACGTACTTACCTTGCTGATGGCAGCTTGTTGCTAGGTTACAGAAGCCTACGCTCTACAGCTATGTCTCCTGTTCTATTGCAACCCAATTTTCACTGGGTGCAGACCAAATCTGATGACACCAAAGTCGGAGGTGTGGTAGATTATGAGGAAGGGTGTCATAGTTTGCAGGATGACTTAGAAAGGTTGCAGAGCTGGGCTGAGAGGTGGCGAATGGAGTTTAATGCGGAGAAGTGTGAGGTAATTCATTTCGGTAGGAATAACAGATGTGTTGAGTATAGGGCTAACGGGAGGACTTTGAATAGTGTGGAGGAGCAGAGGGATCTAGGTGTATGTGTACATAAATCCCTGAAAGTTGGGAATCAAGTAGATAAGGTTGTTAAGAAGGCATACGGTGTCTTGGCGTTTATTGGTAGGGGGATTGAATTTAGGAGTCGCAGCGTCATGATGCAACTGTACACAACTCTGGTGCGGCCGCACTTGGAGTACTGTGTGCAGTTCTGGTCCCCACATTACAGGAAGGATATGGAGGCTTTGGAGAGGGTACAGAGGAGGTTTACCAGGATGTTGCCTGGTATGGAGGGGAGGTCCTATGAGGAGAGGCTGAGGGATTTGGGGTTGTTTTCGCTGGAAAGAAGGCGGCTAAGAGGGGATCTTATTGAAACATATAAGATGATTAGAGGTTTAGATAGGGTGGATAGTAATAGCCTTTTTCCTCTGATGGAGAAATCTAGCACGAGGGGGCATGGCTTTAAATTAAGGGGGGGTAGTTATAGGACGGATGTCAGGGGTAGGTTCTTTGCCCAGAGGGTGGTGAGGGACTGGAATGCCCTGCCTGCTGCAGTTGTAAATGCGCCTAGTTTGGGGGCGTTTAAGAGATCCATGGATAGGTTTATGGACGAAAAGGGATTGGTTTAGGTTAGTGGGTCATTGTTTTTTAACTGGTCAGCACAACATCGTGGGCCGAAGGGCCTGTTCTGCGCTGTAATGTTCTATGTTCTATGAATCATCGCTTCAGATAGCAACCGCTGCATGGATAATAGGTTGACCCCCTCGGGATTGGGTGTATTTCAGGCGAGTCTGGGGTGTGAGAGATATTGTGGAATTGGAGCTCTCAGGTTTGTGTGTCCATGCAATGAAGTCCAATTTCTACTTTGTCTCCAATAAAAATATTCAGCCAATTTTCCCATCTGCAAATTCAATTTCATTCTCCGCCATTTTTCAAAAAAGCCTTTTTTGTTTCTTGCTTTACTGAGAGAGACAGAGACTGCCACCTTGATTCTTTTAACATCTCCTCACTGCCAAATTGAAATGATCTCCACAAATTCCAGATCATCCCATGGTTGTCATTACATATTCATTTTCCATCATTTTTCCTCCCTGAATATTAGCAGCTTCTTTACAATAATGTTTACATACCTCATTCTTGGTGTTTGTTCATGTTGTCCTCTGTTCTTGTCTTCTCTCAGTCTATTCGGGCACTCACCTTGTCTTCCATCTCCAAGATCATCATTCCCTGTGTGGAATCTTCTTCTGATATTTGCCATTTTTATCTCTCCCAATCAAATCTCTACTTGAGAGTGTTTGAAGAATTAATTGAAGGATTTACTGCAGTATAACCTATTGAAGTTAATCAGATTTTTTAAAAAACAATAAATATCTGATTACTAAATTCTGCATAATTTATTGAAGGAAGTAAGAACCAGTTTGGCTTTGGGGAATTACATGCCCACAGATCTTAATGTTGATATTTCAGCTCAGCAATCAAGCTATTTGTGGAATAGTCTATGGGGAACCTGGTAAAGTTTTTCAACACATAAATAAGAAAATGTACATAACAAGAAGACAGTCCTTCAATGTGGGAAAATAAACTTCAGTCTCTGTTGGCGGCATGTTAAAGCTATTTCTACATTACTACACTTTATTGTGCCAACATTATGATTTTCTCTGAGTCATAGAGGTTTACAGCATGGAAACAGACCCTTTGGTTCAACTTGTCCATGCCTCCCTTTTTATTTAAACCCCTAAGTTAGTCTCAATTGCCTGCATTTGGCTCATATCCCCCTATACCCATCGTACCCATGTAATGTCTAAATGCTCTTTAAAAAACAAAATTGTACCCGCCACTACTACTGCCTCTGGCAGCTTGTTCCAGACACTCACCACCCTCTGTGTGAAAAAGTTGCCCCTCTGGAATCTTTTTTATCTCTCCCCTCTCACCTTAAACCTATGCCCTCTAGTTTTAGAGTCCCCTACTTTTGGGAAAAGATATTGACTATCTCGCTGATCTGTGCCCCTCATTACTTTATAGACCTCTATAAGATCACCCCTCAGCCTCCTACACTTCAGAAAAAAAGGTCCCAGTCTATCCAGCCTCTCTGTATAACTCAAACCATCAAGTCCCGGTAGCATCCTAGTAAATCTTTTCTGCACTCTTTCTAGATTAATAATATCCTTTCTATAATAGGTTGACCAGAACTGTATACAGTATTCTAAGTACGGCCTTACCAATATCTTGTACAACTTCAACAAGACGTCCCAACTCCTGTATTCAATATTCTGACCAATGAAACCAAGCATGCCGATTGCCTTCTTCACCACTCTGTCCATCTGTGACTCCACTTTCAAGGAGTCCTTTGCCAATTTCTCAAGCAGCATGGAACATCAGTTATGTATCACACAGCTGCTTCTCGGTGCTAATTTAACACTCATTAATATTGGCAAAAGAAGAATCTTGCCGACTACCTCAGGTTGAAGGCGGCACAGGTACCTGCATCAGGCAGCTTACCTTGAAGAAATGTTCATCAAGCTACAACCCATGATCTATCACAGGAAGTCCCACCATACACATTCTATAATGAAGGTTTCTTTGAATTGAATATCGCCCGATTCCGAAGGAATACTCTTTCAAAGTTATTGTCATACAAAACATCGGTTGCAATATAATCATCTAATAGTATGAACTGCAGTGTACTGCTTCATATCTATTTTATTCCAGAATTAGTGTATGAAAAATAAAAGAACATGTTATATAAACATGGCTGTGATACTCTACAATGTCACAATTTTAATTCCAGACCTTTATATGTCAAACTATCTTGACATGTATAATCAAACTGCCTGTACTTAAACTATAGCACAGTATCTTTTATTGTGGAACAATGAACTTTATTAAACAATAAAAAATATACACCAGGGAAAATATTTTGTTTATTTTTTATATTTTCAAAATGTGTTCTTTTCATTTGTTTGTCGAACCCATCTTTCAAAATATTAAAAGGGCACTTGCTGCTACTGTAAAATTGTGGAACAGTTGTAGCTGGAGAAATGAAAATCAGATTTTTTTGTTGTGTTTTACATACAAGTGTTTTACTATGGGAATGAAAGCTAATTGGTTCTTTCTGATTCGTCTACTCCGTACAGTTCTGACAGTTTTTTGAACTGAGGTCCCCAGTCTCCAATATAACTATAATCCTCTTCCGACTGCGTGGTGACTGAATCCAGCGAACTTATTGACCCTGCTATGGACCCGTGGCCTTCGTACGCGTACGTCTGGAGAGAGTCATAAGGAGGAACGCTGAGATCCAGGTCAGCTTCCTGCAGTTTTTGTGTAATAAACTCATGAATGTCAGGGCCGTTTGGGGCTGAGGGGGTTCTGTGTCTGGGTGTAGGCTGTACATCTGGTCTGACATCTCGTCGATATCGCACTTCCTCAGCGACTGCAGGGTTTCTCAGAGCTGTGATGTCGAATGCCTCCGTGTCCTCCTCACCACCTCCCTCATCGTCATACGTCACCACATTCTCTCGGATATCTTCTTCCGAAATAATGAGGGGTTCTTTTTTACTTCGTTTCAGAGTGATGAACAGAACGATGATAGCTGCAGAGACAAGGCAGTTGAAGCAATGAGTGTTCCGGGGAAAAGCAACTTGGGGATTCATTCCTGATCATATTAGCAAACGTTTGATGTGTTTTCCTAAAATTACTGACAGAAAGAGAGATTTCACCCTCGTCAGTTTGCTAGAAGATTAATCACAATTCGACTGAATGTGAATTTCAGGAAATGGTGAATATATCAGAAACATGTGAACAGAATGAGATGAGGGAGCAAAGTGGCTATAATTTCAGTACAATATTTCCAATAGATAAATCTCAGTGAGAACGAGACAATAAGGGAACTGATTCCTAACAAGCTAACATCTGGGTGCATTTGGTAAAAACACAAACTAACATTTGGCATCTTACCTTCAAACTCATTTACAATTGCTGCTGCTTCTCGATCTGACAATCAACTCAATCACATTCAGGATTCTTCTCCAGAGATTAATTTTTAATTTGCTTATGAGAAATTCCATCAATGGTGGCATAATAAGAGATACTTATGATTCAATTAGGATCCAGTAATGTGGACAAATTTTGAGATCCCAGTTACTCACTAAGATAATAAAGCTACAGGATTCCATAACTTGAACTAAACCGGTGATTTTTTTTTGTAAGAGTCAACAAAGCAAGTGACCAACATGGTGTATCTTAAACTCTAACATCCAGAATTAACACAAGTCTAAATGAACTAACAGGCCAACTGTAATTGAACACAAACCATAGACTACACACACAGTGGGAGACACAACCAAGACAAGATGTGCGGGTTAGGTTGATTGGCCATGCTAAAAAAATTGTCCCTTAGAGTCCTGAGATGCGTAGGTTAGAGGGCTTAGCGGATAAATAAGTTGTGATATGGGGATAGGGCCTGGGTGGGATTGTGGTCGGTGCAAACTCGATGGACCAAATGGCCTCTTTCTGCATTGAAGGGTTTCTATGATTTCTATGATGATGTCTCACAATTTACACCCTGACATCAGTAATCCAGGTTTGATTCCAGCCTCAGGTATGTGGAGTTTGCACGTTCTCCCTATGTCTGCATGGGTTTCCTCCCAGTGCTCTGCTTTCCTCCCATGGTCCAAAGATGTGTGGATTAGGTGGATTGACCATGGTAAATATATGGGGTTAAGTAGATAGGGCTAAGAGCAGGGGCTGAGTACACTGCTCGTTCAGAGAGTCAGTGCAGACTCGATGGGCCAGATGGTACCATAGTGATTCTATGATTCTATAGAGACAAATGTCATGGGCCAGGATGTTACCATACCATCATCTATCAGCATTGACAATGTTGTTCATATCTTCACATATCGAAGCTCCACAATCACCAACAATCCACTACTTGATGCTGAAATAAACAGAAGCTTTGTGAAAACTGCAGCTGTTATGTCGAAATTGAGTAAAGGACAATGAAACAACAGCAACCCAACTGAGAACCACCAAACTGTGGCTCTCCCAAGCCTGTCTCCTCAGAGCACACCTCTCCAGTGATCTGGATAAAGGCTCGGCTGAACAGTTTCCACCTGCACTATCTTACAGTATCCTTGGCATCCCTTGGCAGGACAAGGTCACCAACTCTGAGATCCTGGATCATTCTAATTCTATCAGCATATACTCATTGCTAAGGCAACGATGTATGTCCTGGCATGGCCACATTTAGAGTCATAGAGGTTTATGGCATGAAAACAGGCCCTTCAGCCCAACTTGTCCATGCTGCCCCTTTTCTTAAACCCCTAAGCTAGCCCCAATTGCCCACATTTGGCCCATATCCCTCTATACCCATCTTATCCATGTAACTATTTAAACTTCTTTTAAAAGACAAAATTGTACCCGTCTCTACTATTACCTTGTTCTAGGTACTCACCACCCTCTGTGTGAAAAAATTGCTCCTTTGGACACTTTTACATCTCTCCCTCTCACCTTAAACCTGTGTCCTCCAGGTTTAGACTCCCCTATGTTTGGGAAAAGATAGTGACAATGTAGTTGATCTGTGCCCCACATTATTTTATAGACCTCTATAAGATCACCCCTAAGCCTCCAGAGAAAAAAATGTCCCAGTCTATCCAGCCTCTCCTTATAACTCAAATCATCAAGTCCAGGTGGCATTCTAATAAATCTTTTCTGCATTCTTTCTAGTTTAATAATATCCTGTTGGATATTTATTGGTTGGATGATGACTGTATACTCAATCAATTTCGGTTAAGTGAATTTGTCACCAGCTCCATAGGAACATTGAACTTAGGAACTGGAGGAGTCCATTTAACCCATTAAACCTGCTCCATCATTCAATAAGATCATTGCTGATCTGGTTGTGGTCACCTTTCCACTTTTTTGTCTTGTCCCCATAACTCTTAACTCCTTTGTCTATCAATAATCTGTTTAATGCTGCCTTGAATAAACTCTGTGATTGAGTCTCCACTGCTCTCTGGGGAAGATAATCCCACAGATTTATCACCTTTTGAGAGAAAAGGTTCTTGCCATTGCTGTTTCAAACATTAGACCATTAGTTATAAATTCATTCCCCCAGAACTAGTCTCTCCCACAAGTGGAACATTCTCCCTGTATCTGCCCTGTCAAATCTCCTCCTGATTATCACTCACTGCGGGAAACTGTTCCTCCTCAGAGAATTTCTGCTTCTGGCTCTCCATGCCCCCTCATTCTCAATCCCTTCACCAGTGGGAACCATTTCTCCCAGTGGATTCTGTTCAGGCTTCTCATGTTTGTGAATACTTTTGTCAAATCTCCCCTCAACATTCTTTTCTTTAAGAAAAGCAGACCAAATTCTCCAATCTGTCTTCTGAACTGAAATTTCTCATTCCTGGAACCATTCTCATGAACTTTTTCATCCTTCTAAAAGTGTGACACACAATCCAGCTGACGTTGAACTAGTGTCTTAGTCAACATGATCTCCTTGTTTCTGGACTCTATGCCTGGATATTGGATGTTTCATTAACTGCTCTTTCACTGAGTTATGAAATGAAACACAAACACCCAGATCCCTCTGCTCCTACAAACCCCCCTCACAGTCATAACTTGCATTTTATATTGTCTTGCCATGTTCTTCCTATTAAAATGTGCCAGCTCACACTTCTCCACCTTGAACTTCCAATGTCATCGCCCTGTCCACTCCAATAACCTATGACCTTTTAAAGTTCATAATACTTTATACACTCAGACCCAGAGATTCCACTCAGCTGTATTTCAATGTTAGTAGCAAACCAACCTCAGCTTGACATAAATAAATAAACAAAACTACATGGTTCCATTTATGTAATTTAACAAATTGAATGTTTAGCTTTTTTTAGTAATGAGCTATCATTTGAGAGATAGCTGTTAATTTATTACCAAATAAGATGAATCAACATTTGCAATTATGAAAGGACGAAACTTCCATTATTACCAGCATTATGATTACCTGGGGGATTCGATCCAATTCAGTCACTTATAAAGATCTTTCAAAGAATAAATATGTTTGTTGAAGACCCATGCTGTGATTCATTGGCTAAATTATTTTCCAGTAACCCAGTTATGGATTATAAAGCAAGACTGTTGATTCATGAATAATTTTGTGTGGATTCTCTGAGTGTCTTTATTACAGAATTCACTCACATCAGTGTGCTTTCCATATTTGCACAAAACTTAACTATAACCCATCATGAAGGTTGTCTTAAATGCTCCAAAGATGTGCAGGTTAGATTGATTGGCTGAGCTAAATTGTTCTTTAATGTCAGGGAGAGGAACAGGATAAATATGTGGGGTTATGGGGATAGGTCCTGGGTGGGATTGTTGTTGGTGCAGACTCAATGGGCCAAATAGCCTCCTTCTGCACTCTATGATTCTATGAATAGCATCTTCTCCCAAGCAAAACTGCCCAATATTAAGGCTCAAACCACTCAGAACCTGCTCCCAATGGGCACGACGTTTTATACATAGACTTCCAAAGCAACTGTGATACTCAGAACTTGATCACGGTAGTGCAGACATCATTGGATTAGTAATGAGCAGATGCTGATGGAATAACACACTCCACCACCTTGGAGCTGGTGATCCTGTCCTCCAGGAGATGCTGAGGATTCATCTGAGACAACAAAGGTGGAAAATGTTTATACTTTACTCCAGCAAGCATAACAATGTCCAGGACAAGAGGAGTGAAATTTGGATGTAGGCTTGACAGGCTCAGTTTGGTGTTCTCAGTCAGGATGCTGTTGTTCCAACTCCCTCTTACTCAGCTTGGACATTGTGTGTGTGTGTGTGTGTGTGTGTGTGTGTGTGTGTGTGTGTGTGGGGGTGTGCGTGTGTGTGTGTGTGTGTGTGTGTGTGTGTGTGTATGTGTGTGTGTGTATGTGTGTGTGTGTGTGTGTGTGTGTGTGTGTATGTGTGTGTGTGTATGTGTGTGT
Source organism: Prionace glauca (assembly GCA_037974335.1). Taxonomy (NCBI): domain Eukaryota; kingdom Metazoa; phylum Chordata; class Chondrichthyes; order Carcharhiniformes; family Carcharhinidae; genus Prionace; species Prionace glauca. The sequence goes on along the minus strand of CM075722.1, from coordinate 169,634,321 downwards.
GTGTGTGTGTGTGTGTGTGTGGGGGGGGGGGGGGGGGGTGATTCTCCCAGCCCATGGCGCTGCTTTAGCAACTCAGCGAGCTGGGAGACTCAGGCAGAGGCCACTGAGCGGGCTTCCTGCTGGAAGCCATGTCCTCCGTGAGATTCCGGACACCAGATATCTGACGCAGAGCTGCATAACTTATTTAAATGCTTACATAAGCGTAATTTAAATTGAATTCGCAGGCTCGGGACTGAAACCTCTGTGCCTGCTGGTGTCTATCCCCCTTCCGGGAGTGGTTCACTCCAGCGGGGCAATGGGGTTTACAATAGCTCTCCACTTCTGGGGAACTGGCAGGCTGACCCCACTGGAGTGAAGGAGGGGCCATCGAGGCCCTCAGGAGGCCAGGGGCAATGGGGGTGCCTCTGGGCATTGCCAACATGGTAGTGTCAGCCTGGCCCCCTGGCACTGCCCAAGGGGCAATGTGGCAATGCCTAGAGGCAGGCCTGGTCACATTCGGGGGCATGAGGCCAGTGATGGGGCCATGTGGGGATTGAAGGGGCAGCGATGGAGGGTTGTTGTGTTGGCCAGCGATCAGGGGGCTGGCTGTACAGAGCTACAGCACATGTGCTGGTCTATTTAAGCTGCTGGAGAAGTTTGGCTGTCTACCAATGTGGCTGAATGAGATCTACTCTTTCCATGGCAACAGGCTGTGTTTGGCCAGGTTTGACAGGGAGGTATCAGAACCCTCTGATCTCCACAATGCGTTCAAACAGGGTTGTGCTCTGGCATTTCTTTTCTTTGCTGCTGCATTTAACTTCAGACCATCTACAGAACATATACCTAAATACCAAAACTGATGGGAAGCTTTGCTTGCCTTAAGCTAATATAGTTTGTGGACAATATTAGATTAAGCAAGTTTCTTACTGCTCATCCACATTTGTCCATTAAGAGTCACTTCAACACATTTACCTTTCCGGGAAATTTCCATTTGATGCTGGAATTGCCAACAGGAATTATTTCATCATAGCAGGCCAGTGAGTGATTTCCCCTTTGTCTCCTAATTTTAAAATCATTGTACTAACCCATTGGAATACAGTCCAGTTTATTGCCAAGATAAAATTGACACTTGGCCAAGATAACAGATACGAAGGGTGGAGAAAGCTTATTCAAACATCTTAAAGGATAAGAGAAATGCTGAGAACAGGAGATATTTAGGGAGGATATTCCAGAGCACATGGCCTCATTGTTTGGGCAGTGTGTATGTTTACAAGGCCAGACATTCCAGAGACTGTGCATTTGAATGAAACAGAGGGAGGGAGGGGATTTGAACACAGATGAGAAATTTGAATTGGGGACAGTGGGGATTGGGAGTGAACGTAGGTCAGTCAGCAAAATGACAGTGGATGAAGAGATGTGGTGTGAGTTAAAATAGGAGCAGTGGGACTTCTCAGCAAGTGGTAGGTTATGTAATGTGGCAGATTGAAGTAGGGAAAGGGTTAATGGATTTTGTACCTAGAATATGTCACAAACATAACCCTTCAACATGACTGATCTCCTTTAGCTTATACTGCTCCTGGCATTAATATAAGTTATTTGTTCATGTATTACATGCTTTAACTCTCATTTTTATGAAGACAGATAGGCTAATGTGGCTGTTATTTTGTAGACTTTGTAAATCTTACCTATTTGTGTTAGTTGGACATTGTTACACAGATGGTAGTTTACGATACTGGCTTTTGACAGCTGCTGATGGCAGATCGCCATCCTGGCTTTTAACAGGAAGAATCCTGGGATAGCCACGATCACACAAGTAACTTCAAAGACAGGGATACCGGTACTGCAGAAAGGTTTTGAATCGTGACCGTGAGTCATGACTGCAGCTGGACTGTGAATCATGATTAAATCTGGGGTTGTATCACGACCAAGGACGGAAGACCCGGAGTTCTGGCTGGAATGGGAAACTTGGAATCGTGATTGACACTAAGACTCATGACGTATAAATGCCCACTTGTGTTTGTGCTCTATGAGAAGTTTATTGGTCCCTGCTTCGCCCAAAGCTCTTCAATGAACACCAGAGCTTTGAAATAAAAACCACTGTATTTTAACTCACTAACAGTCTCAGAGATATTATTTTACCTACAACACAGATCATAATCCAATCAAGAACATATCAGAACCTACAAACATGGATAAAGGCTTTAGCAGTTGGGTTGATGTGTGTTATGATGTTATTGAGGTGAAAATACTTGGTCTTGAGTATAAAAATTGTCAGGTCATGTTGCAACTGTACAGAAGCTGAGTTAGGCCTTATTTAGAATATTTGTATACAATTCTGGTCGCCACATTACCAGAAGGATGTGGAGGCTTTGGAGAGGGTACAGAAAAGATTTACCAGGACGTTGCCTGTCTGGAGGGTATTAGCTATGAGGAGAGATTGGATAAACTTGGTTCGTCCTCACTGGAATGATGGAGGTAGGGGGTGACCTAATAGAGGTTTACAAGATTATGAGTGACATGGACAGAGTGGATAGTCAGATGCTCTTTCCTAGGGTAGAAAAGTCAAGTACTAGGGAACATAGGTTTAAGGTGCATGGGGAAAAGTTCAGAGGAGATGTGCGAGGCAGGTTTTTTATACAGAGAGTGGTGAATGTCTGGAACACGTTGCCCGGGGAGGTGGTGGGAGCAGGTACAATAGCAACATATAAGGGGCAACTTGAATACATGAATAGGATGGGAATGGAGTCCGTAAGTGCATAAGATTTTAGTTTAGGCAGACATCATGGCCATTGCAGGCTCGGAGGGCCGAAGGGCCTGTTCCTGTGCTGTATTTTTCTTTGATCTTTGTGCTGGGATTCGAAAGGAAACTATAGGTCAAAGGTCATGCAACATTGTGAAAAGTCCAGTTGCTGTGACAGTGTCCAGTGAGGTATGTGGAATTGATAGCAAAGGGGCAATAGCTGATGGGTTGAGACTCAGAGACTCTAATTGCAATCTGCTAAATGTTCATGTGACCAAGAGGGTGCTAAAAGTATTAAACATATCCCCACTCCCCCAAGGTGTGTCGTTAACCACAGAAACTTTCATGTCTATAATTTAGGTTCATTCATAACTTATTTCGTGCAGACTGGGGAAAAATATTCTCATTCCACCCAGTGATCTCGATGAATTTTGAAGTTTTATTTGGAGAATTGGAATATTGAAATGTTAGCTTACTGAATCTGAGTACTCTGTTATGATTTATTTTGAAATCACACAGTGTATTTTTATAGTCGAATGATTAGTTGAAAGATATTGATAAATCTAATCTAAGGCAGATGCAGATGGTGAGGATTACACAGTGAACAGCATGTAGAAAGTATATTTTCATTGTTCTGAGCAGATGCCTTGTATTCCTTGCTCACGACTTATTTAATTGAGAGTAGAATCTGTGATATCAATGGCAGGTGTTGGAAATAATTTGATGCTTTGCAGTTTCTCATTCAGTCATTAGCCAATCTGTAGGCTGTCTTATCTAATCAGATTTATTTCCGGACTGCCCATAAGGATGGGAATTTCCTCTGTGGAACACAGCAGTCACCAGCCCTTGCATTCAAGTAATAATACAGGCCGATTTGACTCCAATAACCCAATCCTACAAGATTAGTGCAATTGCAGTTTATGATAAATGGCCTCCTTCCTGGTAGAAAATTACTTTTTGAATCATCAGAGCATCATAAAAGGACTCACAATAATGTTACATCCCCGTATGGGAGAAAGGAAGCAACACATTCCTCAGCCAGCTCCTGGAGATAAAATTAGCATTGTCTTATATGCTTGCAGTGCAAAAGATAGGAACCAATCAGCAGAAAGATACACATGGGATAAATCTATATAAACACCCACATTAATAGCTCACATTTTTCTTTGTCCAGATACATATGAAGTTTGATTTTTGTTTTCATTTTTGAAAGGGAATCAAAATGAAAGGAAACAAATAATTTCAAAATAGGATTCATTTCAACAAGTAACTAATTGAAGAAGTGAAGACACCAGAAACTTGCAATTTTGCAACTCACTCCAATAAGAGGGTGTGAGATGATTGGGAACAATTTGCTGGTTTATTTAGTGTAATTAAAATTAGTGGTGATTTGGGAGGAATTGGAATGCAGTACAGTGATTGAAGGACTTGTTTAATATTTAACTTATTTGAACCCTGAGATCACTGGCTTGAAGTGAGTGCAGGAATCAGTTCCAATCTTTGCAATGTATTAGCCAGCCCATTGAGACTTGTTTCCCCAATTGTTCAATGTGTTCTGAGACAGCTGATAAATCCAATGCACAATCTGCAGACACTCCCATTACTTCCCTCTCTCAGCTCCAAATTAAAGTTTTTAGTATCTGACAGTTCAATAGGTTAAACCCAGGATGACAAAGATTTAGGGGACAGAAACCCTTTTCCTTTTGCCTCAGACTCATAAAATTGATGAATTGGATGAGTATATGACCATTCAATTAAAAATAAAAATGGGCAGAAAGTGGATAAACAGGAATATTACACCCGTGTCCCTTCCTCCACCATCACACCACAGCTTTACCCTCTGCAATATTAGACAAGTTTGGTCTATGTGTGATTTAGAGTGTAGGTGATATTGTAACACTGCAAAGACTCACCAAGTCAATTGGGTTTGCCTCTGATTACTGTCTCAAATGATGCTTCAAGTGCATTAGGCTGATGTTATGATGCAAAATTTAAATGGTTTAGTGGTATACAATGTGTTCTATTTCTGCTGAAATATTAAACCAAAACTATTTGTCCATCTTCATGTGTCATTCGGATAGAAATATGAAGATTTCCCAATGTCTCAGCCAGCACTGACAAAAAACTAGGCCAAAGTTTTTGTGTAGACAAAGAGGCTCTCCATCTCAGCTCGTTACTTCACTCTGTTTGTTGACATAAGCCTGAAGGTTGTCCATGAGGCCATCAAGATATAGGAGCAGAATTAGGCCATTCGGCCCATTGAGTCTGCTCCAATATTAAATTATGGCTGTTGATTCTCATCCCCACTCTCCTGCCTTCTCCTGTAATCCTTGTTCTCCTTATCAGTCAAGAACTTATCTATCTCTGTCTTAAAGACCCTCAATGACCTGGTCTCCACAGCCCTCTGTGGCAATGAGTTCCACTGATTCACCACTCTCTGGCAGAAAACAAATTCCTCCTCATCTCTGTTTTAAAGTATTGTCCCTTCACTGTGAGGTTGTGCTCTTGAGTTCTCGTCTCTCCCACCAATGGAAACACTACATATCATTGCATGATTAGTGTTCCTTAACTGATTTCAGAACCTTTCACTGTTGGGTGCCTTTTTGTTCACTGTTTAATTGAACAACTCCAAGTGGCTAGAAAGACTTTGAAGTGAGACAATGAGTCTGGTTTTACCATTTTGATTCGAAGTGCTGGATGGATTTGAACCTGGGAGTGTTTCAGATCTGACTTGTGGACCCGTTCTCAGGTGCCCCCATACGCACTCTGCCTGAAAAAGTATCAGCGATCCCAAATGACACTGCGCACAAGCCTGTGGGTGGGGCTTAACGCACCCAAAATCCTGCAGCTCCGATCGAAGCCTTCAACTGTGCATACGCAGAAAAGTAACGTAAACGCTCCCCTGCCACATTGGTCCTGGGCCAGATAACGCCTCCCTCCAGCCTCCACAGTCATTGTTCCACCCCCTCAACATAACTCACCCTCTTGTCCCTCACTACCCCTCCACCCAGACCATGGGAGGGCCCCCTGCCCCCCCCCCCCCCCCCCCCCCCCCCAACTGATCACACACAGGGTGGCAGCAAACCCCTTTCCCCCCCCCATAGGTTATGCATAGAGTTCCAGTAGACTGCCCCTGCCCCACTGCTCCTGGCCCCTTGCCACCCACCCCCCAGAGAGCCATCTGACTCATCTCCTCCCTTCCCACCACTGATCTGAGTCAGAGAGCTGCCATAAGCTCAGAACTTACCTCCTCAGAAGCTGCAGCCCCTGAATCGGACCTTTGGGGCCCATATCTACTTCATACCAAATCTGTGTGGGTGAACGTGATGGTAAACGGGGAAATGCTGGTAAGTTTGGGTGTCCAGCTCCTGACCGTAGCCATTTTCAGCCCTTGGTAAAGGGAGAACCAGCATGGATGCAGGCAAGGCCCGAATGACTCACCTCGTGCCTGACTTTACCAAGTTTTTGTGCCCGAAAATGGGTGCAACTTGATGTTAAAATTGGGCTCTGTGAATTCCAATCCCTGTTTGGATAGACTGAGGGAGAATTTAGCATGGCCAATCGATTTAACTAGCACATTTTTGAGATTAAAGCAAGTTAAATGTAGTGAATAGGTTTTTATCAATGCGTGTTTTTTTTAACTGGTGAATTCATCAATAGATACTTAAGAACTTTATTTAATCTCAGCATGTACCTTGAGGTCTGCCCTTGATTGATACTGTGTGAGCTGGCATGGTAGGTGTAAGGGCAAAAGATGGTGAGTGGGTGACATCGATTTGTATGAGTTGTTACTAATTTGGCATTGTGGTGGGTACAGGGGCACAGGTTGGGCAATAAGGGGGGTTGGGAGGCATGAGGTGGCATGGAGAGGGCATGAGGAGGGCTTGAGGGCAGCTTTTTGTTTCATTTCATTGCTTTTACAGAGCCAGACCTTCCACCCAGCCCACCTCAACACCCAGCAACCTCTGAGCTCTTTCTGGAGCTGCCTGTCATGACTCATATTCACCCTCCTCCAGGATGGAAAATCCGACCTTCCAGAGAACCTGTCCCTGGGTCAGAATGCAGAGCCTGGAATTGCAGAAACTCAAGAAAGCAGCTCATCACCATCTTCTGAGGACAACAAAGGATAAGCAATAAGTGCTGGTCCAGCCAGGGACACACTCACCTCATAAAATGAAGAAGAAAGAAATTGCCCTCACTCTGTGTTCCCGATCTGGGAGCAAAGCTTCAGTCCATGGAACTCTTACAGTGAAGAAGCAGGCCATTTGGCCCATTAAACCCATGCTGGCTTTCTGTAGAGCAATTTAATCAGCTCCATTCCCCTGAGATTACTGATGTTTGTGGGACACTGCTATCTGTAATAATGCTGCCATATACAATACTGAGTGCTCTTCACAAACCATTAATTTGATGCAAAGTGCAGAGTAAAGTCCTGAGAGATCTGATGATGTGCTTCATAAATGCAAGATCTTGCTTCAGTAATCAGCATTTAATACTGAGTTAAATCCCATATCTGAATCCAAGACTTTAATACTCTCCATGCACTAATTTCTAAGTGGCATTGATGTTCAAGTTAAAATTATTCCAAATTCTGACCCATCCTAACCCAGATCTGAGACAAAGCTTTGGCATGTCAAAATACTGTATTTGTTAAAACGGAACCTTTTCTCACTTGGTTTAAACTAAATCAAATGTAAGGAAGGATATTTCACTGCAGTAACATTCATTTAACATTGCAGGAAAGAAAATAAGCCAAGCAAATCTTCAGGGCATCATTTGCCTTACACATCACAGATAACTTTGTCTACTCTGGCTTTAAGCAACGATAATCTAAATGGATTACAAGATTTATTAGTTTCATTTTTCTTGTCTATGAGTTTATTGGGGAACTGAAACCACTGCTACTGTGTATTAAAAAAGTAGTTTAGTTTAGCTTCAAAGTGGCAGCTTCTTCAGATGATCAATTGCATTGGAATAGATTGCACGAAGGAGTGTCCACTTTGAGAGAAAGAGGTAGTGGGCAGGTGCTTGAGGGGAGTGTAGTCTGTGTCCAAGCCTCTTGGATGGTTGTGATTTTGTATGCGAATTGAAATGCCTTGCCCTAAAGGTTTTGAGGAGATGTCAGCTTGTGAGAAAGCTTATGAGACAAAATGAAATGCTGGTGAGACACACCTGGTGATTCAGAGCGGACCTACAAAAGGAGAGCTTCTGGAAAGCCACAGGAAGTTTGATACACCATCATATCAGCATCCAGAATTTACTCAGAGCAGATCCCATTCCATTTTTTTGGGAAATAAATTATGAAAGAAAATGTACATGTTCAAAGTCACTGGGCATCATTCTAATTTGCCATGACTGGAGCAGTCCCAGAGTGGAGCTGGGCAGGCAACACTAAGAAGTTACAGCTCTTAAATGCAATTCTTGAGCTCACAAATGTAATTTGCTAATATTCAATTGTATCTTAGACCAAATCTCAGAAGATCAGCCTGAATGCAGCAGAATGATGTTTTCACATTCTCACTCACTCACTCTCCTGGCTAATCTGAGAGAGGTATCTATTTCATTCTTGTTTTGTGCTGTGAATCCATGGCAACTCGGATCTTGTTTAGATTGTTAATCTTCATTCCACAGAGAGTCACAGGAAAAGAAAGTTTCATTTTTATCAACTTGAATTGGGCTGAAGTCTAGTCTCAGGTGGAATGGGAAAGTATCCCACACTACTCTGTCACAAATATTAAGAAACGTTAATTATTTCTTTACTACCAGGTCTCATTGAGCCAAGATCTTTTGGTCGTCTGCTTCATAACCCTTCAGAGGAACAGAGGGTAAAAGGACCAGCCGTTCACTCCTGCCCGATTACCTTAACAACAGAAGTGAATTTCAGTCCAGTGTCCCGAGGGTGTGTGAGATCCAGTGGACTGACTTCAGGAATCCTCAAAACTGTTGAAAACGTTATCCTCAATAAAATCTATCAAATATGAATAAGTTAGTTGTTGTGGTGATGGTCTGAAAGGACTAAAAGAAATTCTTTAATCACCAATAGTAGAGTATGAAAAAGTAACTAACTTGTCTTTCTGCTGTCGCTAATGTACTTCACACGTGACTCGCACATTGGAGTTAAGCAATAACAATGGAGGGGGAGATGGGGAATTGAGATTTTAAACCGTACAGGATTTCTTCATCATCTTCACTCCCAATATCTATTTTGTGAGGTAGCACCTTAAAAAAAAAGGGTTCTGATCGGCTTTGTAAAAACTCTAAAAGTCATTCTTTCAGCTAATCAAGAGCTGAAGAGGATATAGTCACAGTGAGGGATATAGTCACAGTGAGGGGTATAGTCACAGTGAGGGGTATAGTCACAGTGAGGGGTATAGTCACAGTGAGGGGTATAGTCACAGTGAGGGATATAGTCACAGTGAGGGATATAGTCACAGTGGGGGATATAGTCACAGTGAGGGGTATAGTCACAGTGAGGGATATAGTCACAGTGAGGGATATAGTCACAGTGAGGGATATAGTCACAGTGAGGGATATAGTCACAGTGAGGGGTATAGTCACAGTGAGGGGTATAGTCACAGTGAGGGATATAGTCACAGTGAGGGATATAGTCACAGTGAGGGGTATAGTCACAGTGAGGGATATAGTCACTGTGAGGGGTATAGTCACAGTGAGGGATATAGTCACAGTGAGGGATATAGTCACAGTGAGGGATATAGTCACTGTGAGGGATATAGTCACAGTGAGGGGTATAGTCACAGTGAGGGATATAGTCACAGTGAGGGATATAGTCACAGTGAGGGGTATAGTCACAGTGAGGGATATAGTCACAGTGAGGGGTATAGTCACAGTGAGGGGTATAGTCACAGTGAGGGATATAGTCACAGTGAGGGGTATAGTCACAGTGAGGGATATAGTCACAGTGAGGGATATAGTCACAGTGAGGGGTATAGTCACAGTGAGGGATATAGTCACAGTGAGGGATATAGTCACAGTGAGGGATATAGTCACTGTGAGGGGTATAGTCACAGTGAGGGATATAGTCACAGTGAGGGATATAGTCACAGTGAGGGGTATAGTCACTGTGAGGGGTATAGTCACAGTGAGGGATATAGTCACAGTGAGGGATATAGTCACAGTGAGGGATATAGTCACAGTGAGGGATATAGTCACTGTGAGGGGTATAGTCACAGTGAGGGATATAGTCACAATGAGGGGTATAGTCACAGTGAGGGATATAGTCACAGTGAGGGGTATAGTCACAGTGGGGTATAGTCACAGTGAGGGGTATAGTCACAGTGAGGGATATAGTCACAGTGAGGGATATAGTCACAGTGAGGGATATAGTCACAGTGAGGGGTATAGTCACAGTGAGGGATATAGTCACAGTGAGGGATATAGTCACAGTGAGGGATATAGTCACAGTGAGGGATATAGTCACAGTGAGAGGTATAGTCACAGTGAGGGATATAGTCACAGTGAGGGATATAGTCACAGTGAGGGATATGGTCACAGTGAGGGATATAGTCACAGTGAGGGATATAGTCACAGTGAGGGGTATAGTCACAGTGAGGGATATAGTCACAGTGAGGGATATAGTCACAGTGAGGGATATAGTCACAGTGAGGGGTATAGTCACAGTGAGGGATATAGTCACAGTGAGGGATATAGTCACAGTGAGGGATATGGTCACAGTGAGGGATATAGTCACAGTGAGGGATATAGTCACAGTGAGGGGGGAGGCTTGGTGGATTTATAGTGTGCGAGATATTCAAAATAAAGAAGATTGTGGATTTTCATCTTTACAGGTAATTGTATCCAGGCAGGATCAAACTGAAATTATCAGAAGAAAGATTGAGAAAACAAAGATTCTCTGTACAGAAATGCTTTGTCATTTCCACATATCAGTGGGTCAAATACACCAGCAGAATATTGAATGGGCTAAAATTGATCTTTGTTGATAATGCAAATTGGTCGAGAGTGAATTAACTGGGCTTTTTACCCTCTGTTCCTCCTTTGAAGGGCTGTAAGGCAGAGGGTCAGTAGATGCTGCAGTCATTAGTCCGAGGTGAATTTCTAAGGTCTTACTGTTACCACTTGTGTACAAAGCACTTACCCAACAGTATGATGATGCACAGTAAAATGGCTATTAACGCCCCAGTGCTCAAACCGGCTGCAGAGAGATAGGCTTCAGCGCTGCACGTTCGAACCTTGCCATTTCTTTCACAAGCACACACCCTGATAGTGAGGGTGCCTGTGCTGCTCAGAATGGGGTCTCCACTGTCAGAGACCACCACTGGTAGCTGGTAGACTTCCTGGAGGTGCCGACTGAATTTCCTTCTTCGTATCATCACACTGGCTGTGCTGTCTACAACAAGAGACATTATACAACAACTGAAACACCAGGTCAGATGTTAAAGAAAAAGAGCACCAAAAAATGGATCCTTTATCAAGTGTCAACTTAGAATTTACATGGTGTGACATTAATGTAAGAATACAAAATGGACCCATATCTGGTACTGAAACTTGAAAAATGATTTCAAATTAAAGATTTATTAACAAAATGCAGATTTACAAAATAGCAAATAAATCACAATTGAAATTCAACAGAGCAAAACGTGGGGTAATGTGTTCCGGTCGATGGACTCAGGAGGTGACTGGTCTTTGAATGTGAAGAAGCTAAATGGGAGAGCGGAGTAAACAGAATTGGGAAAACAGATATAAACACCACCAATACAGTTTGACAAGTAAACAATCTAATGTGAGTACTGGGATCCATTTGTAGAGAAATTCATTACTTGAGCCAGAGATGAATGGTCAATTTGTAAAGAACCATGCACAGAGCACACCTGGAGTATTGTGTGCAGTTAGAGTGTGCAATCTACTGTAAGATCATTGGAACTATGAAAATGGGTAGGAAAGAATTACAACATTATTAACAGAAATGAGAGCATGCAGCTATCAAGAATGATTCAATGATTTGGGGCTCTTTCTCCTAGAATAGAGAAAGAACAGACATGAAAACAATACTTAAATTTAGTATGTGAAGAGGTAATTAGATTGGAAGAAGGCTTCCCTTAGTATGTTGGACCTCTTTGGTCTACAACTATTAGTCACAAGCAGATTTAGCATAACTTCCCAAATTTTCAGTTTTATCTCTTCAGAAATAAATCTTGTGCTTGGCTTGCCTTTCCCATGGCCTTGACATTCTGTGGTGTAAATCTCAGTGACTAAGAGAATGCTGATCATGTCCAACAAACAGTTCGGGGTGGCAGTAGACCCTGACTGACCTCCTGGATGATTTTTTAAATGACAAAAGAGGAAGAGAATTATATTTTGGATCAAAAGAGAAAACACTGGAAAATCTCAGCAGGTCTGGCAGCATCTATAAGGAGAGAAAAGAGCTGACGTTTTGGGTCCAAATGACCCTTTGCTAAAGCTCATCTGGACTCAAAACATCAGCACTTTTCTCTCCTTATAGATGCTGCCAGACCTGCTGGGATTTTCCAGCATTTTTTCTTTTGGTTTCAGATTCAGCATCTGCAGTAATTTGGTTTTATCCAATGTTTTGGGTGATGTCCCGTCCCTGTAACTGGCAGACATTGGAGTCAGAGTCATAGCAATATGCGTTGGAGAGTGGGAAGGGCAATGGGATCACCATCCTGCCCCGTCCCACCCCCCAATGTGCTGCCCCCACATCCCAGCCCACTTCCGGGGCAGTATTAATTTCCATCTATTAACCTTTCTTCTCTCTTCACAAGTGCTTCCTGGCCCGCTGAGTATTTCCAGCACTTTCTATTTTATTTCAGAATTCCAGCATCCACAGTGTCGTTCTTTTCATCATCAGTTTTTTTTCAAAGGAAGAGTTAGATTTCACACTTGGGGCAAAGGAGATTAGGAAACGGGATCAGGTTATTGAGTTGGATGATCAGAATGAATGGCGGAGCAGGCTCGAAGGGCCAAATGGCCTCATCCTGTTCCCATTTTCTATGTTTCTATCACATGTAACATAATTTGGACGAAAGAATCATCATCTCATTTTTGTTTGTTATCTTTCCCGTTTTTTTAAACTATATTTTCATCCGGTTCCTGTTCCTGTAACATACCAGTCCTGTGAAGATGGTGATGAATGTGAAATAAAATATTGATGTCTCAAAAGTAATTTTTTCAAATATTAACATACAGACGTGGAACGGATTCACATGAAATGTCATTGTGCCAAATCACAAAGCAGGGTCCAATATGTTTAAAACACAGTGTAGCACCTCCATTGAAATCATAGAAATTAAACATTTATATGTGAAATGAGCAACTTTCAAAGCATTTGTACTTGAAATTGTCTTTAACTCTGGCATGAATCATGAATCCTCACAGCTGAAAGGACAATGTGAAAGTGATGGTGAATGAGAATGATTCTGTGTGATCACACCAGGTGATCTGAACCTAACTAACCGTGTGAAAATAAAGCAATCAAATTGGATGACTTTCAAAAAGGATGTGATCGGAGAATTATATCTTTGTACCAGTTTCAATTTCAACTGTAAATCATGGTCACATTGAGTTAACTGTGCATTCAATCCTGAACTTGTCTACACAGCAGTAAAAGTGTTATTTCAACAACAAGAAATGACCCACAGACCTGCTCATTTTTAATTGAATCACAGCACTTGAAAATGCAGTCTTTATTTTTTCAACTTTTAAATATGTGCATTTTTTGATTTCTAACTTCATACCTGTGGTAAAGTATTTTTCAATTCAAGTTCAGCTTATGAATTAATTCAAAATGACAGAGCTGTGATTTTTCAGCTCCTTTGACCCACATATTGAAATTTAATTTTCAGTTTTAAATCATGCTTTTAAGATGTCAGTCACTGTTCCAAGAGGTAACCTAGCAACGATTGCAAACACCACATCAGCCGTGCAGGGGGTTCGCTGTTACCTGTCACTTTGTACAGAAGCTGCAAGGCCAATTAAAGAGAAGGTGAGGCAGAAACACATTGGCACAGAGGGTAGTTACAACATTGGATTCTCTGTCAGAAAATGATGTTAAAGCAAAGGTATACATTCTTTCTGAAGACAATGAGATGGTTGCTAGAATAGAGGAACATTAACATAAGAAATAGGAGCAGGAGTAGGCCATCTAGCCCTTCGAGCCTGCCCCACCATTCATCTCTGTCAGAAAATGATGTTAAAGCAAAGGTATACATTCTTTCTGAAGACAATGAGATGGTTGCTAGAATAGAGGAACATTAACATAAGAAATAGGAGCAGGAGTAGGCCATCTAGCCCTTCGAGCCTGCCCCACCATTCAATAAGATCATGGCTGATCTGAAGTGGATCAGTTCCACTTTCCCGCTTTCTCCCCATAACCCTTAATCCCCTTGTCTATCATAGAACATAGAACATAGAACATTACAGCGCAGAACAGGCCCTTCGGCCCACGATGTTGCGCCGACCAGTTACAAAAACAATGACCCACTAGCCTATACCAATCCCTTTTTATCCATAAACCTATCTACAGATCTCTTAAATGCCCCCAAACTAGGCGCATTTACAACCTCAGCAGGCAGGGCATTCCAATCCCTCACCACCCTCTGGGTAAAGAACCTACCCCTGACATCCGTCCTATAACTACCCCCCCTTAATTTAAAGCCATGCCCCCTCGTGCTAGCTTTCTCCATCCGAGGAAAAAGGCTATCACTGTCCACCCTATCTAAACCTCTAATCATCTTATATGTTTCAATAAGATCCCCTCTTAGCCGCCTTCTTTCCAGCGAAAACAATCCCAAATCCCTCAGTCTCTCCTCATAGGACCTCCCCTTCATACCAGGCAACATCCTGGTAAACCTCCTCTGCACCCTCCCCAAAGCCTCCACATCCTTCCTGTAATGTGGGGACCAGAACTGCACACAGTACTCCAAGTGCGGCTGCACCAGAGTTGTGTACAGTTGCAACATGACGCTGCGACTCCTAAATTCAGAAATCTATCTACCTGTGACTTAAATATATTTAGCGAGGCAGCCTCCACCACTTCAATGGGCAGAGAATTCCAGAGACTCACCACCTTTTGAGTGAAGAAGTTCCTCCTCAACTCTGATCTAAACTGTACCCCCCTCCCTTATTTTGAGGTTGTGCCTCTAGTTCTGGTTTCCTTTCTAAGTGGGAAGAATCTCTCTACCTCTGCCCTATCTAGCCCCTTCATTATCTTATACATCTCTATAAGATCCCCCCTCAGCCTTCTAAACTGTAATGAGTACAGACTCAGTCTATTTAGTCTCTCTTCATAGTCCAACCCCCTCATCTCCGGTATCAGCCTAGTAAACCTCCTCTGCACTCCCTCCAAGGCCAAAATATCCTTCCGCAAGTGCGGCAACCAAAACTACACACAGTACTCCAGATGCGGCCTCACCAGTTCCCTGTACAGTTGCAACAAGACCTCCCTACTTTTATATTCAATCCCCCTCGCTATGAAGGCCAGCATCCCATTCACCTTCTTGATCACCTGCAGGCTGGGTTTTTGAGATTTGTGCACAAGGACCCCCAGGTCCCTCTGCACTGTAGCGTGCTGCAGCTTTTCACCCTTTACATTTTCGCCTCTCTCACATTAAAGGTGTGAAAAATGAAGTGAAGAATGAGGGAAGGCTTTGATTGGTCATGTGAAAATAGTAAGAAGTCTCAGAACACCAGGTTAAAGTCTAACGGGTTTATTTGGCAGCAACAGCTTTCAGAGTCTCACTCCTTCTTCAGGTCAGTGAAGACTCATTCACCTGATGAAGGAGCAGTGCTCTGAAAGCTTGTGCTGCCAAACAAACATGTTGGACATTAACCTGGTGTTGTGAGACATCTTACTGTCTCCACCCCAGTCCAACGCCTACATCACCACATCATGCAAAGATAGACACGTCTGCTGGGTCAAACTGTATGGTTCGGTCTATAAAAATCTTTACTCCTTAAAATTATTGATCATTGCCTAGAAATGATTGTGTGCAAACTTTCTGTGTGCATGTTTAATGTAATTATATCAAATCCCTCTTTCCACTGAATGATTACTGCTTTGAAATGGGAAAATTTGTGACTGAGGCTCAGAGAGATAGACTTTGTGGGATAATACAAAAGAGACGATAGTGAACCCTCAGCTGAAGTTCTGTCACCCTCTCACTATCCCCACCTTGTGCTATTTCTACTGAAGTGAATGGAAATGAACTTTAGGCTAGTGCAATACATCGGTGTCCATTTCACCTTTCCACACCGACCCTCTATAACATTTTTAACACTTGTTCGAGAAGAGAGCCAGATTACAAAGACTTCCCTGACATTTCCTCACGTGATCCAATAGATCTAAATGTTTTTGATTACCTCCTGCTCCTCTTTTAGATTACAGGAAAATTGTTGATATGCTGGAAACAATCAGCATGCCTCACATTTATACAGGTACCTTGCGAGTTAAAGTTTCAAAATCACTGGGGTGCTTTCTGTCATCATTTTGGGGGACCCCAACCTCCTGTCCAGGAAATCTCAGTGCAGAATTATCCAACTCATTCTTCTTAAGGCTCGAAAATGATGGACCCATAATTGTACAATAGACCCCCTCTGATGTGTAAGTTCAGTAGATTGGCCATGGTAAGTTGTCCCTGAGTGTCCAATGATATAAACGTTGGGTGGATTAGCCATGGGAAATGGGGATAGGGCAGGGGCGGTAGGCCTGGGTAAGGTATTCTTTTAGAGAGTCAGTGCAGACTCAATTGGTCAAATGGCTTCACTCTGCACTGTCGGAATTGTATGGATCCAATGGGTTGGAGGATGAGGACAATGAGGGCACTTTGTAAAGTTCTGATCCCTGGCTTGTAACGAATGTAACTACAAACAGCTCAAACCATTGAGGTTTCAAACCATTGAGGTACGTGGCTGACAATTTCACAGTTGGATTCTTACCTTCATTATCCCGCAGTGTAAAATTTGGGTTTGGTGGAAGCCCCTCCACAAAGGAAAAGTAAAACCGCGGTCCATTGGCAAAGTCGTCCTTATCAACAGCACGTATTGTCTGAATCACCTGGACAAAAATCAGACAAACTCCATCAAGCTGTGATATTTTCACATTTGTTCAACTTTAGTGTTGATTCGATAAGGGGATCGGGGGTTATGGGGAAAAGGCAGGAGAATGGGGATGAGAAAAATATCAGCCATGATTGAATGGGGGAGCAGGCTCGATGGGCCGAGTGGCCTAATTCTGTTCCTATGTCTTATGGTTTTATGATTCATCAATTCATAATCTGTGTTCATACAAAAATTGTTATACTTTGGATTTTGAGACAATTGAAACCTGTCACATGTTCCTTTCTCTAACTCTGAATGCAAAAGAACAAAAAGGTGTTACTCATATCTACCCAATCCTTGCTTTCCATATCTGGTCAGATAATGTTCAAAATTTTCTGTGGTCAATGCAAATGAAACTTGTTTACCTGACCGGGTAGGGCATTTTCACAAAGAATTGTGTCATAATCCTCAGAAAGTTCTGGAGTATTGTCATTAACATCAAGAACGTTAATGGCAACTGGAACTTGAGTCAGCTGAGACAGGTTATCTGTGAGACATAAAATCATTACAGAAATACATTAATGTCTTCTTTCCCACCCCAACACAAATACAATTGTTAACACAGCACAATGGACCTGACTTTCAAAGATGAATTCAGGTAAATCTCTGTTGGAGACCATGAATTTCCTCCACCACTCAGCAGTAAGCTGCAAGATTAGTGATCTCAATTTCTAGATGTCAAGATATTGACTGGCCCTGGTTGAAATGCAGAATATACTGTAATAGTGAATGTCTGGGGCATGGGGACAGTGTGTGTGTGCGGACATGTATGTGAGAGAGTGTGTGTGTGTGTGTCTGTGTGTGTGTGTGTCTGCGTGTGTGTGTGAATGTGTGTGTGTGTGTGTGTGTGTGTGTGCAGACATGTGTGTGAGAGAGTGTGTGGATGTGTATGTGAGAGTGTGTGTGTGTCTGCGTGTGTGTGTGTGAATGTGTGTCTGTGTGTGTGTATGTGAGTGAGTGCAGACATGTGTGTGAGAGAGTGACTGCGTGTGTGTGTGAGAGTGTGTGTGTGAGAGTGTGTGTGTGTGAGAGTGTGTGTGTGAGAGTGTGAGTGTGAGTGCGTGTGTGTGAGAGTGTGTGTGTGCGCGCGTGTGT